>OW240918.1:43538189-43659885 GCA_933207985.1 Pelobates cultripes | reverse complement strand
GTGCCATATACCAATGATTTATGCAAACAGTTCCAGATATGCTCCACTGAGTGTTCCCAGCCTTCTCTGAACACCAGACCTCTGGAGGGTAGATTTAGCAAACCAGGGCACTAGTGAGAGCAGACAGTATAGCAGCATGTAGCACTTATTTAATTCAGCTGCCATACATACAGTACAGAGGTTTGTGCAACAAAAATGCATTCTGGTTTATTGGACTAAACACAGGGTTGAAATAAAGTAAGATGTTTGCACAAAGGCATGAGGATGGCCAATGCAAAAAATGGATGTCTTTATTAACAATCCAGGTCCTCCAATTTCATTAAGACAAAGTGAACCAGTTTGAAAATTTCAGAACCTTTCCTAGAACAAGAGGCAATGCCTTGCTGTAAGGACAATGATGCCGGAGTGAGACGAATATAAACTATACATTCCAGCTATGGCTTGATTACCCACAGCTACCCCAACTAGAAAGTACAACCTTTAAAAAAAAATCAATATTTTTCGCTCTCCAAATCAAGGGGATACATATCTCCATGCTTTTCTGTGGTGGACTGCAGATTTATGCACCCCATCTTTTCTCATATTGCTTTTAATTGTAACCAAATACACGTTCTGATAACGTTTACTATGTTTTGTGTTAGTTTATACGTCTTGCTCACTCTTGAAGTTTAGGCAGGTCTTTTATTTAACTGCCTAAAAGTACAGTGCAGAAGGGTATTGGTCCTGTGCACTGGATCTAGCACAATCTTTAGTATCTTTTCCCCCAATATGGGTTTTATTAATGACATGTTTAGAAACAGTTATGTTTTAAACTGTCTAACCATATCTGGAGCAACATTAGGATTGTTAAGTGTAAAGGAAAATGTGTAATCTAAAACGGGATCAAATACAAATATATGTTAAATAAAAAAAATAAAAAAATTAAAAAGTTTAAGTGGCCAGTATACTTGGCATGCATATTAAGCTATTGATGAACAATTGTGGACAGCAGAATGCAATTTTTTTTTTTTAAACACATTTTTGTTTTTACTACACCATTTAAATGCACCTTAAGAGCAATGTCGAAATACTAACTTTTTCGTAAGCATATAAATGTGTGTCAGATTCCACTTAGGTTCTTCTTTCAGAAAGATCGTATAGTGTAAGAAACACCCTACGAGTACTTGAGTGAGAACCACAACAAACAAAAAACAACTAAAGTGCTTTAATCCTTTGTACAAAAGGACTGGCGCAAACACACCTTGTATATGAGCTAGAAGTTTTAGACAAATTTCCAGATGGAAAAGGAGGCCAGTAACAAACGGATACACCTCAAATTGAGGATGCAGACTTTTGTATCTAGTGTGAACCATTTTTCTGAGTATTCTTTACAACACAGCAGCCATACAAATACCACTCTCGTACTTGGAACACAGAAGTTTGTTATAACCATAGCTTATAATTGTGTTTAAAGTAAGAGCATAGTGGACCAAGAATTAGACTCTAGATCATTTGTATTAGCTCAAATGCAACTTACATGTCACAGGAGCTCCAGTTGAGGAGCTACCTTTTGGTCACTGTTAACTAAGTTTTTGCAACAAAGATACATTTCTTTTGAAATCTCTGGGACTGCAATGTTTTACACTGCACCCAGACCACTTCAGTGAACTGAAGTGGTCTGGGTGCCTATAGTGTCCCTTAAAAACAAAACACAAAACAAAACAAAAAACCCACCACAACAATGCTACAAACCATAACCCGTACATACCCAATATACCATTATGACAAGTACACCACCTACTTTTTACTGACTTTTTGTTTAGACAAACCTTGCAGTTAAAAGGATCCTATAGTGTCAGGAAAAAAAAAAAAATAAAAAAACAATTTTCCTGGCACGATAGGCTCTTTGAGTGCCCCCTCCCTTGGCGCTGAAGGGGTTAAAACACCTTCAGCCACTTTCCTTAATCCAGCACTGGTGATCTTTCCTCCCCCCCTGCTGAAGTCAGCTCCCGAGTGGAGCCGAATGCGCAGCCAGAGGCGTGCGTGCGCGCAATCAAACCCGCCTATAGGAAAGCATTACTCAATGCTTTCCTATGGGGATCTTATTTAACGCTGGACTCCGTGAGGACGTCCAGTGTTATATGAGTATGATTTACTCCATGTAAATCGCAGAAGTGGCCTCTAGTTGCTGTTAGGGAGACCGCCACTAGAGGCTGGATTAACCCTACAGCGTAAACATGTTTTCAGCTGCAGGGTTAAAACTAGGGGGTACCTGGCACCCAGACCACTTCATTGAGCTAAAGTGGTCTGGGTGCCTAGAGTGGTCCTTTAATGTGTTATTTGTGAGGAAGATCAAGTTAACATTACCCAACTACTTCAGTAAGATTTCAAAGTAGTGCCAAACATACAATGGAAAAAGTATCTACACTCCCTAATCAGTGTTACAACTGAAACTTTATTAGCCAAATCTTAAATAATTTCAAGTCAACCCATAAAATACATCACTTAATACAAATGGTACTGCATTATTAGAAGGTAATCACACTCAATAAACCAACAAAAGCGTATTTAAATGTAAAAGATCAAACCTACCTCTTCTAGCTCAAATGACTCTTTTGGTTGTGTCACCAAGTTCAGAGACTTGTTTTGGGCATAGCTTTCCTTTTCTGGTGTGGAAGTGTCTGGGTTGGTTTCTCCAACAGAAATTTCAGACTCCAGATCAAGAGATAGACAGTCTTTAGAGTCGGACATGTCTACAGTGCTAGTGTCACATTCAGTATTATGGTCAGGCATATCTTGTTGCGTTATACAGGGTTCTGCCAACTTCTCAGACAAGTTACTAGTATTTTCCGCTTTTAAATCACTGCCAACATCAAGAGGAGTTAAGTCAAGAGTCAACGATGAATTTGAAGTTTCCTCTTTTACTGTAGCCAGAGGTGGAGAATTCTTTTTAAACGGCTTCTGCATTTTAAGTTCGGCTTTGTCATCCTGAGCTGAAATATCTTTAAAAGACTTTTCTTTGTCATCGGGTGGAGGTGTTGTAGCATTAGTTTCTCCCCTGGAACCACACAGGTTGAGTTTTGACAAGGTTTCCATCAGACGCACCGCCGTCTGGCTTGATGCTCTGTTTAGAGGTGCAGGCTTTGGAGCTTCACTAGAAGTGGAGAGAGATTTAGAGAGGCCAATTTTTTGCAGAGGTGTTCCGGAAACTTGTGAGTATAATGAAGAGAAGGCATTTGCCACATCTGTAAGAACTTTAATCTGACGGAAACGACCTGTTTAAAGAAGAGTGATCATAAGGACAATTACAAAAACCATGACAATTTTCGCTACCCATTTATATTATCTAATAACGTAATCCCTTGTGCATCAAAAAGAAACAAATAAAGATACAGATTAAAAAGTGCATGCCATTTTATTTTCCGCATAATCAGGAGGGAGAAATCCTCGTTATTTTTCCTTTTGATCATTTATTAAATACCAGTATGCCTATATCTGAAGAGGAGTTAAATTGCCAAGCTATATGTGCAGGGCCATTGGGGTGGGAGGCACCTTGACATGTGTTTACTTTTAAAATGTGTTTTTGTTGGTGTAGTGTGTGTGTGTGTGTGTGTGCAAGAAAAAACAAAAAATTTGTTTCTTGAGCCAAAAAAATTATTCCAAACAGCAATATGCCATAAACCATCACAATTAAGCAATTTGCAAGTTCTACCATACAGATGCAGGGGTCTATCAGCTGGTGTAACTATACTGAATTCTAACTTTGTATTCAGTCACACTAACGTCCCCATAGGACAGAATTAGAAAATACCTAAATCATATACAGTCATTGTGTATTCCTGACTGTTGGGAACCAGGACACAAACCTAATTTACTAACTTTACAGGCCAATTTCTCCTATTTTAAATAAATGTGAGAAAACCATATTCATAAAAACAAACTACATGTAAAGAAAAAAGGTGTAAGCCTGGTCACATTTATATTATTTACCAACATTCTCGTATGCCAAACATTTCCTTCAGCCATACCAATTCTAATACTAATTAAAACTGTTAATCCTGAATAGTTAAGATTCTTAAAGGCAGGTACCAAGCTGGCACATACAGTCAAGGTACACTGCATTTTACCATTATTTTGTTAATGCCAATTCGGAAGAACAGTGCAAGCTAAAATAAAGCTTAATTGTTGCAATCAACCTTCTTTTAGTTATCCAACTATTAACTTGATATTTATTATTTTAAATTAAACATTTAGACACACATACGGATACACAAAGCATTGTCTGTTAGACTTGCACAATATTTAAACACATAGTATTAACTATTCATGATTAACAGTTTTAATTAGTATTAGAATTGGTATGACTGAAGACTTTACAGTCTGTGCATTTAACTTCATCACAAAAACAAAAACAAACAAAAACACTTACTCGTTAATGCATAATTTGGATTTTCAATTTCCATTCGTTGCATTTGGGCATTGAGAAAAACCTTGATATCTATCCCATGTGCAAACGAAGAATTATTGAAAAATCTTGGTGGTATTTTGGAAGCAATGTCTGGCTCATCTCTACCAAATCCAAGATTGTAGAGAATTTCTTCAGGATCCTCTTCATAAAGATCAAGAAGTTCTGACACACTACAAGGAAAAAGAAAACCTGAGTAATAGAAGTACTATAGTATATTTGTGTTAAAGTAAAATATGCAGAAAAAAAATATATAAGACAAATCTAATATTTATGTATTTCACGTTCCAGTGTGCTGAATAGGCATCTTCAAGTGAACACAAACATTAGACAGTAATAAATGAAGACACACACAGTGTAGTATAAAGTCAGCTGACAAATTGGAGAAGGTCTGATATTTTTGCACTAGATGGCTTTACCCAGAGAAGGCATTTTACTTGGATGTATATAAAAAAAAAAAAACTTATGAGATTGAGATACTTTTTTAAATTCATGTTCCTTAGATATTAACCCATGCTTTCCAAGCCACCACCAACCCCATTCTGCAAGAAATATTTAGACATACCTTGATACAGTTGTGCTACTTTTCCCAGATCCTGTAGAGTTCATGCTTCTTCCTTTCTGATGGAACTGAAATCTTCTGTCTTTAGCCAGCAATCCATTGCTTAAAGAGTGTGTAAAATAAATAAATGCAGGTCACACCAGGAACTATCAGTTTTAATAACCTGGCTAAGTATAAATTAAAGGAAAAAAAAAATGCTACTTACAAAGAGGGTTCCATCGGCAAGTTTCTTTGATTGAGGTGATTAGCTGGAAACAAATACAGTTGAATTAGTCATGCTTCTCAGTAACTATAGATACACACGCATCAGGTCTTGTTGGCAATGAGGAATAATGCCCAACCTGTAGGGTTTGTACATACATGCCACTTACAAATTCTTTTACAGATTTGTAACAATTAGCCACAGCAGCTTCATACATGGGACATGTCTTAAATCTAGATTATCCAGCTTTTATTTCAGAAAGAATTCTCCTAATTGATCCAGCAAACACCCCCAAATACCTTTTATAAGACAACACTCTGGAGGAATGGATTAATTTACTCTTTTACAGAGCTCAGAGCTTTCTCATGCCAACACACGAACTCTTTACATAGATACTGCCATGCTAATACAGACACTATTGCACTTGTAACAAAGAACACAATGTTTGGCAAAATGTTCACACACTTACAAAAGCATTTAGCTAAGCCTTAATGAGACAGAGTCATCATGATCTTTAATCTGCAAAGTATTTCTTAGTGGAACAGTTAAGAGTGCCATAGTTGTGGCCAGAAAGGGAAAAAAAACAAAACAAAACAACAAAACAATCTGGTTTAAAAGGAACAGCAGCATTGGAACCAAAGTGAATGTTCGGCCACTTTTTTTTTTTTTTTTTTTTAAGTAGTCAAGTTAAATCTTTATTTTCACATTTGATTGTTTTGGAGCCAATCTCACCCACAAAATAAACCGACAGAAAGCATCAAACCACTTCCCGAATACACCTTTCATATTTTTTCTTTTTATAGTTTGTAGGATTTTCTATATATAGAATAAAGATTTATGTTTCATTAGTGATGGGGAGGCCACTAACTTGCGTCAAACTCAATAGGGTGAAGTTAAATGTACATCTGTAACGGTTCATACTCAGCCGCATAATTCAAGGTACATAACGGCTTTAATGTTTATAGTGTATTGGGACACAAAGGGTTTGAAGACATCGAGAGAGTTGTAAACAATTTTTTTTTTACGTTATAATCTTGAGAGGATTAAACAGGTCACATGTAGCAAAAGACTTGTTAGCTATTCCACTGACGTGTATGCGTGTGGATGTACACACACACACACACACACACACACACACACTCACTCTTAAAAATCTATTTTCTTAGTTCAGGAAACATAAGTTATCCTGGTTTGGTCACATCGGCAGCAGGTCAACTTTTGGGCTCTTCCTTACCACAGTCTCAAAATGTTACACAGTATACAACCCACTCATGATATTACCTCATATGACTCTATTCATGGTATCACAATTAGGTTATAAACTGGTGCGTGTGTACACATACACTCTCTACTACAAGAGAATGCAGAGACAATATGATTCCCTCTAGACACTTGTTAGAATACCGCAGACCAAGTCATCTCTTCCCCTTACTCACCTCTGACAGAGATAAACAGAAGGGTAAGGGTAGAGTATAACCATTTGCCACTGTCTATGTATGACTAGAGGCACATGCAAGCGATTGACTAGTTATGGGTATATGTACAGGTAAGTGGGTCATTAGTGGTGTACGAATGATTGGCTACGTATGTAAAACTGAGCATGGGGCTAATCCCAAGTAATTGTATATTGCCAATTACATGTACTGTAATTACACTATTAAAGTCACCCATTAATTATTTTTGTCTTCTCTGCAGTTTTACAGAAACTGGTAAAAGGCCTTCCATATGTCACCCTCTTAAAAGGAAGACCCAAAATTAAAAATTAAGTTAAAATTTTACTGTGTACAGGATATTGCTAGACCAAAAAAAAATAAAAAAATAAAAAATTCTCTCAAAACTCATTTTAGAATTGTTTGTAGGCAAGAGGCAAACATGCCTAACTGCCTTCATGGTGAAAGTCTAAAAGCAATTTAAATACCACTTTGACTTCCTTGTAAGTGTTTCTGATCACTACAAGTTTGCTGCATCTTTCAGTGATAACGGACATCTATTTACCCACTGCAGACTTGTTTAAGGGGTTTTACATCAAGTTTGTCATCATGAAGAGCAAGAGGTATCAGATTGAATTACAATTCCACCAAAAACAGAAATGGTCTACTCTAGAGGCAATCACAGCAAATATGGATATGCCTACTTTTAAAGAGACCAGGCATGATTTCCAGATGTGAATTACACTAAAGAGATTTAAAAAAAAAACAAAAAAAAAAAAACACTTAAGTGATCAGGACAGCATGACCAAAGTACAATATGCTGTACCTGACAGGCAATAAGCAATTGCAACTAGACAAAGTCTGTCCTGAGCTTTGAGAATCGAGTGGGAGTAAAACTGATCAAAGAAAAAGCACATTTCAATCATTCCCCTCCCAATTTGAAAATCAACCGATTGGCTTAGCAGAGCATTAGAAAACAATGCAATATTGTTTGAAAACATCTTTATATTGCCAAAAAGCCCTTCAGGTTTTTCAGAATAAAGAATACAAAAGACTAAAAAGGGGGAGAAAGAATTTTTGAATATGAACAATTGCTACAATCAACAGCCAAAAATATTACTGCATGCCATCTAAATGGTTGGTGCAAAATGATAGAGGGTGATTTGTCAAATTGCTTCTTACGTACAACTTTACAGCAGAAGCTATCACCATAGAAACAAATTGGGTGTTGGCACAGTGTCCCACAATAGCACCTGTATTAACTTGATACATCATTTTTTATTTTTTAAATTATGTTGACAGAGAACATGCATATATCAATCACATTCCGTAATTCAAACAAAGATTGACATTTACATTGTATACAGAGTCTAGTAACTTATCTAACGCATACCCACGCGGCAAATGGTGGTTTTACAGTCTCCACCATTGCCCCCTAAAACGATGTATTAGTCACCTTAATGCTTTCTGATATTGCGAGTTACCATTTGTCAACTTTAGTTTAGTGATTTGTAACAGAGGAAGAAAAGAAACAAAAAACAAGAATTTGGTAGCATATGAAACTTGGCTGTTGTACATGTACATAAACAACGTTGGTGTGTGTCCTCCAACTTTGATACATCATTTTAGTTCTGATAATTCAAAATTTATATAGCACCAACAAATTCCGCAGCGCTTTACAATGGGTGGACGAACAAACATGTAGTTGTAACCAGACAAGTTGGACACATGGGAACAGAGGGGTTGAGGACCCTGCTCAATGAGCTTACATGCTAGAGGGAGTGGGTTAAAGGGACACAAAAGGTAAGGATAGTATTAGACTAGTGACAGTTGCAAGAGCGGAATCATTCGGGAGCTATTAACAGTTTAATTGATAAGCTTTTATGAAGAAGTGGAGACTGGGTGAGCATCTAACGGAGGAGGGAAGTGAGTTTCACAGGAACAGTGCAGCCTTCGAAAAGTCTTGAAGGTGAGCATCAGAGGTGGGAGTACGGACAGAAGGTAGACGCAAGGCTTCAGAAGAACGTAAGTGCCTACACGGGACATACTTAGTGTATTAGCGAGGATAGATAGGTGGGAGCAGCAGTATGTAGAGATTTAAAAAGCAAGAACCAGAATTTTAAAATGAGCCCTATATTACAGGAAGCCAATGAAGGGACTGACAGAAGGGTGAAGCGTGGGATGTGCGGGCGAACAGGACGATGAGCCTCGCCGCTGCATTCATTATGGACTGTAACGGCGCAAGTTGGGAGCACGTAAGACCGCTCAGAAGCAGATTACAGTAGTCAAGGCAAGAAAGGACAGTGCAATGCGCACAATGTTTTTGAGATGAAGCAGCAGGATTTGGCGATAGACTTAACAGGAGGCATTAAGGAGACGGAGTCATAATCACCATCTGAACGGAATGTTATATGCAATACAAAGATCGACAGTTTGTATCAGAGACAAAGGTCCAAAGGGAAGAAAAAAAAAGAAAAAAAGAAAAAAACACAAGCATGAAAGATTAAAAATAAACAGCATGCATTCGGAATATTACAGTTCAAGAATAGAATTATGTAAGACTAAATTAACTTGATGCCAAGCAAGAATGACAAGTCTACACAGGAGCCATATGCATTACAACGTTAATTAAATCTATTAACTTATCAGATGAAGACTGTCAGATACCACTTCCTTCTTGTGTAGAGGTCTAATGCATTTAGTTCAAATAGTTCTACTCAAATGCTGCCTTGAATGGTTATACAAGACAGCCTGCTGTTGCCTTTTAGTGTAATAAAAGAAAACTGCACAAATTTTTTGGAGGTACAGTTATGCAAGGGCTCATTTAGATCAGTGATTTATTATATCTGACAGTTTATCCCGTTCGCAAAATAAAATAGAGAGTTGTTTTTTATTTTTTTTTTTATTTTTTTTAAAGTGTCCCTATAAGAGACTTGCATTCATATAAATGCCCAGTGATTTAAGCCACATTCTGTTGCAAAATCGTTCTGGATAGGCAAATTTCAAAATGGGTTTCAGCACTCTCCAATTTCAAAATCTTACAATGCAAAATTTAAAAAAAACAAAACAAAAAACAGTAAACAATATCAAAACAAAAAATAGTTGCAGATATTTCTTTTTTTATATATGCCTTTAGATATTTAAATCTTCAGTGTGATCTGACACAGAGGTAAATAAAAACAGACGCCAAATTAAAAAAAAAATATTATATATATAAAAAATATAAATAAATCGCTCTAAATATATTTGCCCAATATTAAATGAAAATCTAATATGTAGAAGCAGAGTGTCTTATGTCAAAGTCCTTGCATAAAACATTAACACATACATTGAACAAGTTAGTCTACTCACCTTCTGCTCCGAGTGACAGATCATCTTCAAAACTGCCACCATTTTTCAAGAGTATTCCTGGAAAGGAAATCATTGAACAAGCTGAATGTTTGAGAGCTACATGTTTTCCTCATGAAAAAAAAAATATAAATAAGAGATCAGATGCCTTCAGAATACTGTAGGTCAGTGTTAACATAAACTCGCTTCAAACACTTAAACAGGAGAGGAAAAAAAAAAAAGGGAGGTGGGGATTGTATGACATGATGTTTCACTTCCGTCTCGTGGAGATCAACTCAAATAGGAAAAAAAAAAACCTGAAAAAAGTGTAAAGAAATCTTACTTCTCATTCCCAGCACATTCCAGTTTTACTTTTGAACTGTAGTCCTCTGAGCAGCAGCAGTAAAAAGAAAAATCAGGTGTGGCAGGTTTAGAGCGGACAGGACATGCTCTGCACACAGCAGATCTAGTCTCACTACTCCTACTATAACAATTAAAAGATCAAAATCTTCCCAGAAACTATACCATAGCATCTTATCCCCCGAGGGCTTCCTGTTCAAAAACAATTACAAACTAAAAAGCATCTGACTGACAGCTTGGACTATTTTCTTTTAAAGCACTGGATGCAGCGGGTTAAATAGACCAGCAGGGGTTACATTCCTTGACACCCCTTGATAATCTGCTGTTTGCGTCAACTATCCGTAGGAAAAAATAAAAATAAAAAAAATGTAATTTGTCAATATATTTTACAAAGCATTGGAGTGACATTGTTGCAGCTTTTGTGCTGTCCCTTTAATCCATTTTTGTAAACAAATTAGGAAATTAAAGCATCTAGTCTTGGTCCTATAACCTAGGTAGAGTACCAGACCCCCTCCCCCCTCCCACTTCATACAGATAAGATGAGCCGGTCCAAGTGACTTCAAGACTGAGCCCCTGTCTCACCACTGGGCCCTAGGCAGCTGCCTTAGAGCACCTTAGGACTAACTGCAAATCAATTATGCAAAATAAAGGGTTTGAAAGAGGTGCAGAAAAATTGAAATCGGAAGAGTTTCTCTAATCTACTGCCAGAAAAATGTATGGACATCTGAAGGTCTTACCCTTCTGCTCATCCAGCGATGCTCCTAGTGGTGTTCTGAAACGATAAAACAAAACCTCAAGATTACACAATTATTTTTTCTTTTTCTCTAGAAAAAGGTTTCATATCCTTCCCTTTTATTACAAACAGGGAGTGCATGATAAGGAAAATGTTACCACACATACTTTAAAAAAAATAAAAAAAATAAAAAAGCCAAAAACCCACAGAAGTTAAACTCCATGATGGACAAGTGACCGCTTAAAATAGCTTTCCTCAACAAATGTGAATTAAGAATCTTAAAAGGGAATGAGGCTGAAAAGTTTTACTTGTCACAATTAGACCATTTAAATAGTTTGACATCCATGCAAAGTGCAAAGATATCTAATAAAACAGACGTTGACTAGCTGAATATTTAAAGTTGTAATTAAAAATTAAAATAAAAAATAAAAAAACACTTTGCTATAGAGTTTGAGAAACACTGGTCTGATATTTAAATAGCAGAGATACATGTGTGAAATGCTATTTACATACATAAACACACCAATTAAATATTCTGAGATGTATTGACAAGCTCAATGTGTGGTGGAAACAAAGCTTCACTAATGTTGGCAGGAGCAAAACAACTACATATTGAGGGCCTCACAAATATCTTCATGTTTTTCTTGAAATTAGATAAAGCCTTCCTATCTTTGCCATTATTCTGCCCTCCAGTCTAAACTGCTTTAACTTAAAATTCTTGTAAAATACGTTTAAGTTTCTAAATATACCATAGTCTTGACATTTACAGAGTCCGTTTTTTCCACACTTTGTCTACCTCAACTGTTTCATATGTAACTGAATTTTACCTTAAGGTCATAATTTGACGGCAGGCAACACAATACTTGGCACAAGCAAATCGGAATCTTCAGTATACCCAGAGTGTTCATTCATAGATTATGTACGTGGAACATTTTATTCATTGCATGCATCGCCACTTCCTCCTAAACATCTGAGGGTTTCCAACTACATGCGAGTGGTATGTCTCAATTTAAAGTAACTCACTATTTTATCATGCAATAACTTACCAGGCTGTGTATTAACTAAGGTTCCCTAGAAAGTCAACCAAAAGTATTGGTCACCTGCCTCTCCATGAATCAAACAAAAATATCTGTGGAACCCCTACCCCTTTTTTTAAATTGATTGGTAGTGTAAAAAACAAAACACAAAAAAAAACAAAAAACACAATAAGCAATATATTGACCCACACTGTGTTAGTTAGCACCCAGATATATGGGGGAGGGGGAGAAACTTCTCAACACCGATTTCTCAGAAAAGATGAACTCCCTTCTAAAAATTCTCAAAAACCTTAAAGCAAATGGCAAAGTACTTAACTAAAGCTCTTTTTGAAAAAGAAAATTACTACTTGGCAACACTTGGTATATGACTAGACAGCCTCCCAATTGGACTACTTACTGATAATACTACAATCCAAAACATTATCTTTCAGTTAGTGTCCAGCTCACAAACAAATCCATCTTAATACAGCAGCAAGGAAAGACTGGAACACCAATCACAAATGCTAGAATATGGTAGAGTACAGTACATATCTGCAACAGATAGCTCTGTAAACGCAATGTTTCATTGAACCTTGTCCAGTAACAAATCACTGATATTAAAATGACTCAAAAGACGAATCAACCAGCCAAAGCACCAATCCGAACATACTTGCAAACGTTGCATGTTCAGACTAGCTTCTATGAAGTTCTCACATTACGAGCTGGATACTCACTCCAGTTCCTTACACTTTATTATCAAGAAAGTGTCCATTTCGGTACTGCTCAATATTTGTCATTAGAAATAAATAAGCAGATTCAAACAAACCTTTCAATAAATTTAAAAAAAAAAAATACATAAACAAACCCCTTTAGATAGAAGCTTCTACAATCATACTAAACCTAGATTAGCGGTCAATATTTATCTTTTAGTACAGATTTAAAATATGTAAGCAAAAAGATTGTAAATTTAAAACTGTATATGCTTTAAAAAAAAATAAATAAATAAATATTCAAACACCTTTCTGCACTATAGTGGTTATGTTGCCAGGATTACCCTGCCTCCTCCCACCCTTTAAGTAGTCTATTTAAAATAGTTCGACTTTATGTGGGGTATGAAGAGTATCACTTCAGCTTATCACACTCAGTCAGTGAGCCAAGGCCTGCACTGCTGGATTTAGCCAAATAACTGAAGTGGAGACAAGGCGATGTGCATGTCAGACCTCAGAAACAAGATAACTCATTCTAAAACTATTTGGCTACCTACAAAGGCTGAGGTGGGTTCCTGGGTACCATAACTACTACAGTGCTCATTATGGTACTTTGAGTGTTCCTTTAATTTGGATTTACTCAGCCCTTGTGGCGCCACAGTTCTGGGAATGTTTATACCAGATACTTGAACATGGTTTAAATTATTTCCCTTCAGTTATGAGGACTTTCATGGGCGGTCACCGATGCAGAATGAAACTAGTCGTGGAGTCCTCTCTAAATTGTTCATAGAGGCAGTGGCAGTAGCCAGGGATATATGCACACCTACCAATAGACTTGGGGGACTTGTGTTACAAACTGCAATTCTTTCACATTTGGGCCAACTGAACGCTCATTCAAATTCAACTCACAGCTGAAATGCATCAGTATCGCAATAGGCAAAAAAAAATAAAAAATTTGATTCAAAATTCCGCTTGAGATGCCCAAAAATACGTTGGGGATGGAAATTGGTGGTTCAGGGTATCAGACTAAATGTGGATCTAGTCACAGTTCAAGTGAGAAGTGCCAAATAGAGGGAAATGACAGCAACAGTAAGCAAGAATGTTATTTACATATAGTTTGATTTGTTTCCCAAATTTGTAAAAATTCAGCTGTCCAGAACTCCCACATGGTCGAAATTTAGACACCTTAAATGTTTTTACATTTTTTTTCCAGATTCTCACTATGCACACATTTACCAACCAATCTGTAAATGAAAAAAAAAAAAAATGAGTTACGAAAGGTATTGTAAGCTGTTAAAACAAAATTTTGCACTGTACTCTCCACATCGTGCAGTAAGTAATCCTTACTAAAACCCTTGTACAGATTTGCACAAAAAGAAAAAGGTCTTCCCTAAGAAGTTAGGCATTTTTGTGCTTGCACCTTTAAATGCCTATGACATTGATTTCCGTCCCAGTCTTTACATTACACCAAAAATCCATAAATGAAGAATTTATCCATTCTGTTCCAGTAGGAATACTGATAATACCTGGATTGGTTGTGCATCTTGATGAATGGTTAGAACTGCTGATCGAAAAATAATGCATGATGTAGCATTAAGATGTTCCTCCACTGAAATTTAACCAATGACTGGAAGAATCCACAAACCAACAAGGAAAAGTAACTCGTTATACAAAAGGCATGGCAAAGTCAAGGAAGGCAATGTCCAAGCAGATGAGGGAATAGAAGTGTCCAAATCTATTAATCGTCCTCTGTCCAACTTCTACCTGAATGTACAGTGCTAACCAAGGAATTCTTAATATTTGCTTAATGCAAAGTCATTTTATAGACCATGATTCTTGAATTGTCCTAATCATAATTTGTCAACCTCTCCTGTCAACCTCTATTCCCTACTTCAGTACACCAACAGGCAAAATAAAACCAAAAAGTTTTAGCAAAGGAAAGCTCTAAAGTTTGCACTGACTGGACGAAATGCGTCGGTGAGGAAACATACTCCCAGAGATCTGAAGCAAGCTACATGGCATCGTGATCAGATAAACTTTTTCTGTTTACAATCTACGGAGCTGACTGATTTGTAATTATACCAGGGAGGGCAAAGTGTGCTTGCACTCTTATGTGCCTTTTTGTCGGAGAATGTTTTTTTTTATTTTTATGTTCCAAGTTTAAAACAATACACAAAATGTACATACAAATACACTTTTTGCCTTGCTATTTCCCAAATTAGAATATTTAATGTTTCTAGGAGTGCATATGGTAATTCTTTTGTAATTTTTTCAGAAAATATTTTTGGGTGGCACTTCCAGTGCCAATCCTTGTTAGTTTATATTGTATATAGTAATTTGGGAGAAGTACTTCAGATCGATGGATTTCACCCTTATTTTCACATATAATTGGTATATATGGTTCAAAAGAAGTTTTAGTATTGCTACAATGTTAGTGAAATGAGTAAAAATGCACCAATTAGTGAAAATAGCAATTCCAAATATTGACAGTGTGCTGCTCAGAATTCCAATCACAGGTAGTATTATATCCGTGGATATGTAGTACACCAGATAATCTCTTTGATAAAATACAATAGTCAGCCAGGAGTTTCTATAATAGTCTTTTTTTGGATTTGAAAAAAAAAAATCTTTAAAAATTGAATTGTAAAATGCCCAGAAGTTGGCAAAACATGCTCTGGCACCATTTGGATACATATCAAGTCTTTTTTATTGTTACAACTACCCTGGGATAGGAGAAAAACCTACTTTACTTTTTTCACTCTCAGTCTATACATTAGCTTTGTGCTAGCAATTTAGAAAAACCTGGATTTCTTCTGACACCCAAAGCTTGGCTCCTCTGATGTCACTGAATTAATGTAGAAGTTTCATTTCTACATTATACTTCCACATTTCGATGGCAATAATTGGTTGTGAGCAGTAGTGACTCACTACACTTAGGCAGAGAAAGGTTCCCCAGAAATTAGTTTATCTGCCAAGTTAAACCACACTTACAGGTCTAACGGAGTCCAAAAGCTGAACAGAGCAATGGAAACATTTCAAAATACATAAGATACCAGTCCTGTGCATGTTTTTAAATAAATAGATTCCTGTAATTACACCTAAACCCTATGCTCAAGTGGATTCATTTCTACTAAAAGGTGACAAATGGGAACATGTTGTCCCCCATCTACATCAAGAGGTGGCATCAACGAGCACTATTTGTATTCATAGCTATGTGCAGCATTCCGTTTTATTTTTTTTCAGATTTTAAAAGCTGTAATCCCAATTGTTTTGTGTATATTATTGGATGAGAGGGTTAGAGATATACAAGCATCAGGGTAGATGCCATTTTTGCAACCATAACATCGGATTGAACTGTGTGCAATCAGTTATAAATTACTAGACTTGCATTTTGAAAAAAATATAGTTTGTTTCTCTTGCCCCCAACCTCACAGGCTTTTAAGAAACATCAATGCCTCCCCCATTTCTGTGAAAGGGGTGTTGTTAGGGAGGGACTTGACCGGGGCTGGAGGCCCAACTGGAGTTCTGAAAAGGCCCAAGTTTGACAACATTTAATTGTAGGGGCTTACAAACCCACAGCTTGGGATTTAGATCGGGGGGGGGGAAGGGGGAAGAATACCCAAATCTGCTTTATGAAACACAAATATTAGCCTCCAACATAATAATCAACACACCACAATAAAACATTACTTCTTGAAAGGATGGGGAGCGAAGAACAAAAAACAGCAGTGACTGCAGTTCCCATGAAACAAATCTACAAACATGCAAATAATCTATCTTAAATTTACACACATTATTTGCATAACAATGGAAATTGTATAGGACTTTAAAGACCGTGATATGGTCAGATTATGTTACTGACTCCAGTTATAGAATTTGTGACAGCACCACTTAATTCACCATATGTGCAGCTACACATCTGTATCTGTAGGTGCAGGTTTTCAATGCAGTGGGTTGGAGAGTGAATACAGCATTGTTTGGTGTTGTTATAGCAGGTGTACACTGATTAGCCACAACATCCACCTGCCCAATATCATGCAAGTCCCCACTTGTGCTGCAAAAACAGCTCTGATGCATCAAAGCATGGGCTCTACAATACATCTGAATGTCCTTTGGTATCTGGCACCAATACATTAGTAGTTTTTTTAAGTCCTGCAAGTTTGGGCCTCCATGGATCAGATTTGTTCTAGCACATCCCACAAATGCTCAATTGGATTGAGATCTGGGGAATTTGGAGACCAAGGCAACACATTGAAGTCTTTGTCATGTTCCCCGAACCACTCCTGAACAAATTTTTGCAGAATGGCTAGGTGGTATCCAACTGAAAGAGGCCACTGCCATCAGGGAGCACTATTGCAATGAAGGGGTGTACATGGACTGCAAAAATCTATGGGTATGTCTTACGGGTCAAAGTAACATTCACATGAATGCCAGGACTAAAATGATTCCCAGCAGAACATTGCCCAGAGAATAACACTGCCTCTGTCGGCCTTCCTTTTTCCCCATAGTGCATCCTGTATCCATCTCTTTTCCAGGTAAACTATGCACACGCACCCGGCTAAAGAAAAACTGAATTCATCAGACCAGGCAACCTTCATTTGTTTTATGGTCCAGCTCTGATGCCAACATCCCCATTGAAGTGGAAAGGTGTCATCATGGGCACTCTGACCAATCTGCAGAAAATTGCGACTCCCTGTGTTCCGACACCTTTCTAGCATTCGCTCCCCTTGTGCATCATTGAGCCTTGTCCTTCCTTGCACAACTATTGGTACGTGGGTTGGTCCCAAGAAAGCCTTGTGCTGGTCACTTTTCTTGGGAAGCACCAACAATAGTTTCTTTCATTAAAATGAAAATGCTCAATTCACTGCTCTTGACAACACCTCACAAAAAAAAACCCTCCATACAGTGAGGTAGGTCCTACGCTGCAGGCACACTATTTATCAGCAATTCTGTTTCATAGATTGATAATTATTCAATCTGACTCCAAAACCATCAATACTACCACTAGATGGATGTATTAGATGTGAAAGTGGTCTCTGGTATGCATTTCAATATAAAGTTTAATTACAAAAATGATATTGATGTGCAACTCTCAAAGTACAAGCCTAGGGCTCGGTTAGGACAATTAACCATTTTTTTTATTTTTTTTTATTTTTTTTTTACACTTCCACCTTATTAGGAAGGAAAGAAAAGTCTGAACATCTTTCTTGAAAAGCAGCTCAGAATAGATTTTATATATACTTCCAGTTGTTTCAATAGAGGCAGTATCACACGATCAGTTTATATAAACATACCATCATGGAACTATAGGAAAATACCAGCTGAAATATAGATTTGATCAAATCCTGGGGAATGATCAAATCTTGAGGTGCCTTAAGACAAAACAGTTTTAACCAATACAGTCAGCAATTTCAAATCAGAGAATGCATCTGAAAAATCTCCATGGCACATTAGAAGATCACGAGAGACATCCGATATCAGCAGGTCTTTCGTGCAAGGGATAAATTGAAATTGTCATTTATACCTTTGACCTGCCAAAGAATTTGTTTAAAGGACCACTATAGTGCCAGGAAAACACACTCGTTTTTCTGGCACTATAGTGCCCTCACCCTCAGGGACCCCCTCCCGCCCGGCTCTGGAAAGGGGAACGGGGTAAAAACTTACCTTTTTCCAGCGCTGGGCGGAGAGCTCTCTGCCTCCTCTCCTCCTCCGATCCTCCGTTACGCCCCGCCCGCTGAATGCGCACGCGCGGCAAGAGCTGCGCGCGCATTCAGCCGGTCTCATAGGAAAGCATTTACAATGCTTTCCTATGGACACTGGCGTGCTCTCACTGTGAAAATCACAGTGAGAAGCACGCAAGCGCCTCTAGCGGCTGTCAATGAGACAGCCGCTAGAGGGAATAGGGGAAGGCTTAACCCATTCATAAACATAGCAGTTTCTCTGAAACTGCTATGTTTATTAAAAAATGGGTTAACCCTAGCTGGACCTGGCACCCAGACCACTTCATTAAGCTGAAGTGGTCTGGGTGCCTAGAGTGGTCCTTTAATCTTTTTTCAGCCTCCACCCCCCAAAAATAAAAATCATTGCTGTTTGTGCCTCAATAAAGCTGCTATTTTGTTGTCCTGGAGTGGCTGAACAAGGATTTATTGTGCATACACTAAGACTCTTTTTTTTAAGCTATTTCAGACAAAATTGCTACAGACAATCTACAAAATTAATCCACACTCAAACATGACAATTTACCAAGTTCACTTGTAGAATCTACAGCTTCTGTCCATGAAAGGACATATTAAAAAGATGCTTAAAAGAGCACATCAATTGTTACCTCATTACCATTTACTAAGGAGCAATTCTATACTCTATCAAAGCACGAAGAACCATTTAGAACTAAAGACTGTCGCCAAAGAAACAGGAACTATTTTAAATATTGATTATTCGTTTTAAAACTTGAAATAAATAAAAAGGGAAATGAAAGTCCATGAAATCGATTACGCAATGACATGTTATGTTTAAATAGATTACTCAATGACATGTTATGTTCAGGTAGAAGAAAAAAAAAAAAAAAAAGGATTTTTTATAAAGTAATAAAAAGGTAGGAATACAAGATGATCTTGAAATTCCTACACTTAAAAATAGTCACTTCTTACCCACACCCCCAGCCCCTCAATAATTGTAAGGTACCACTAGTGGCGTGATACAAAACATCCAAACCTTAAACAAATACAATATAGATCACTTAAACCACAGAAGGTTTTTCCCAAACATTTAGATTTCAGTTTCCTTATTGCAAAGCACACAAACATTTGATTCAAATGACTGAAGACAAATATAGATCAGCATACCTGAATAATCCGTATGATTCAAAAACAACAAAACATTTGACATGTATAAAAGATCTCTGCCCTTTTTATTTTCTGTAAAGTAGTTTTAGCTATAAAAATTACACTTTAGGAACACAAAGCCCTTACGATTTGTGAAGTGCTTTCTTTGCAGAGTGTACCCTATTTTTCATTGTATAAAAGTGTGGGTTCCAATAGAAAATCAGCGCTTTAATATTACACCTTCACAGCTGTCAGAGAGCCAAACTTGTTACTACCTAGTTGTTGAGCTTGGTAGACCTAAACTCAAGAGACAGGCACCTGCCTTGCAAATACTTCTCAATGAAATGTAATGCAGATCACTGCAGAAGTTTGTGATTGGATAGGAAACAAAGTCTGTACTGGAGAAGGAAGGGCGGGCAGGCAGGAGTTGCAGATAGCTATAACTGCAGCTATTGCAAGCTAAGATTCAATATACTTCCCAAGAAAACAATTTAATGCTTTTTTTCCTCCTTTGGGGTATCTGTACTCCATTGTTTTTAATGGAGTGTTCCTTTAAGAAGGGGACAGATTGTTGTAAATTATCCCGGTATAGTCCATGCATTGTTACCTGTAGTTATAACTTGGGCCTTCCTTAACGAGCCTCTGTTGCAAACAGATCAACAGCAAGTTAATAAAATGCCTGAGACAAAAGCCTTTTTGTGCTTGGGAAATTTTATATGAATGCTCAGACTAAATCCAAGGAACCCATGAAAGATCCGTGAATACCAGTTTACAGCCAATCTAACATCTACTTTTGGAAAAACAATACACAAGGAGATACAATATTGCTTAAAAAGGATTTATGAGCAGAGTGGAAATTCTAGCCGCCCTAGAGATTTAACTCACCCTCTCTAAAGTAAATGTAATTTTGTTTGTATCACAAGGCTAGTTTCTTAATCAAAAAAATGTTTCCATCAAAAGTATGAGGAGCCTTACCTGCAGTCTTTCAGCCATGTTCGTATCTTCTCATTAGGAATATTTCCTGTAAATAGAAATGTTTGCATTACTATAGTGCCACATATTGCACCACACTTTTTAAAACCAAAAATGACAGAAAGATTAGAGGCTAGAGGGTCAATCACCAAGCATCACTGTTGATTATTGCGTGGAAGTTTCACAGCTGCGTTTAACTGCAAGGATTAACAAAAATTGCTGCAGCTCAACTAGCACTTTTTGACCAGGCATCAGAAAAGGAGCACTTTCTCCTATGCCACGGATAGTCAACCTTCGGCACTCCAGATGTTTTTGGACTACATCTCCTATGACATGTTGCCAGCATTATGGCCATAAGCCTTATGGGGAAGGAAGTCCACAACAACTGGAGTGCCGAAGGTTGCTTAAGCCTGTCCTTATACAAGTATGTGTTCTGTGTGTAGACCATTTAACTGCCCATCTTCCATGACCAGATGAGGGGTCAGGTGCCATGGTTAGGAGTAGGTTGATTTTGGAAAACAAATGCAATACAAAAAAAAACAAAAACACACTAGACCACCACCAGCCAGCAGTCAAAGCACCAGCCAGCAGACCTTCCTCGTCCACTTTCACAAGCTTGGTTGAAGGGCATATAATGAAGTTATAACTAATTTGTAAGCATGAGTGCTTGGAGTCCATTTTCCCTACTCAAACGGTATGAAGCATATTAAGCTATTTTATCGGTAGTGTGTAGGCATGTAAAATGAATGAAAGGTACTCCTCTGAACTGCATGATTTCTTAAAGGTCTTACAACATACTTTTTAGATACTGCAGTTGTGTGTGAGTGTGGTACCTGTAGATTCTAAGCAAGCACCAAGACACTCCTACCTTCCGACTGAGCTATGAGTGGACACATTCCTGTAAAGTCCAAGTGGTCTACTCGGAGGCAATTTTTAAGGCTGAATGGTACATCAAGTTACATTTGGGGAGTGTGTAAATGTATCCTTCTGCATACTGTTTACTTGACTCCTGGTGTGTATAGTATACATTTTACAATATCATGGCCTATCATACCACAACCATGTACCTTGCACAATTAAGGAGTTCACAGATAGAGGGGCACATAGAACTACATTGCCTGCTGCATGTGGTAGGTGGTTACATGAAGAGGATTTCCCTATGTTAATTCACAAGCAGTATAGTAATTTAGTTTTCTCCTGCTGCATTTAAATTGATTATGTAACAGAAGTAGTTCTTTGGTGGATGTTCTCCAGCAGGCTAGGTCCCTATTATGTCTAGCAGAAGAGACAACACAGACTAAATAGGAACTGTGGGAGGGTATGTGGAGGAGAAAACTGGAGCGATGGCTCACATACAGGGGAATGTAGGCTGTTTATCCAAGTTCCATAAGGAGTGTTTTTATTAGTGAAATGTGGGGATGGGGAGGGGGAAGAGAGGGGTAAGGCGTGCAGTGTCTAGTATAGCCATTTTGTGCTGTGCATTTTCCACGATTTGCTGAGAGGGGGAAGCGGAAAGGGAAGTGTCTAATTAAGCCATACCCAGATGTTCATATAGCATATATCGATCTTTCAAGGCCACTTTAAACACTACCTCGGTGTTCCTAAAACAGTTATAAGCTTATAGAAATTATACCCCACCTTAAGTGAGAAGACACAAAGGTGATTGTGTGAAACACATACAGGAAGAAAGGAGGAGGGGGAGGGAGGAGAGGCGAGTATGAAAGTTGTGGTGAGAGCAAAAAAAAAAAAAAAAATTGTTAAGACACCCCAATGAATGATACAATTTTTAGAATTTACAGTCGATTTAGAATTCACTGTTGTATCACCTACATGTTACAAGTTGGCACGCGCATGTACATACAACCTTTTTCAAAAAAAAAAAAAAAAAAAACTTTAAATGAGATTAGGTTTTCAACCTCTGTTCCAAGAGTGAAGAAGTCAAATGGAACTGAAGCAAACATGGTTTACGTGGAATCTGTATTTTGTGAATCTGTACTTGGTTGAATCCTACCAAAACCTTAGTACTTTTTATATGTATCTATATGTTCAGCACAAAAATAAGCAACCATTACAATTGCTCAATCTCAAAATCAACTACTCCAAAATGGAAATATTAAAACCTCTAGACATCACCTCATTGGAATTACAAAACAAATATCCCTTTCAGTGGTTTAATGACTAACACATTTCAGAATAAAGCTCCCTGCAAACATGACCAAACACTTCGCCATAAACTTTTCCCCATTCCTACATCAGATCACAAGAGATCTGCAGACGTGGTCCCTAACGCATATTACATGTGGAGGACAGATACAAGTTGTTCATGAATCCTCCCCTGTGAACCCTACCTCATGTAGTCTTTTGTCAAAACTACCCAGTCAATTCTCTAAAATGTAAAGCATTTTCACCACTGGTTTGGCACAATCATAAAGCGAGGTTCGAATCCTTACCTAACCAACATCTACTTGAACTTTGACTTCCTGACATGTCCATCATCATGCAACTCTCCTACAACATGGGTGGCCCATCAACCCTACACAAACTCTGGATCCCACTGAAAGCAGAAACGGTGGTGATTTGTCACTTTTCCCTTCCATAGCTCTGCACATCCTCAGGCTGCGCCATGAGAAACCACCAGTTTCCCCCATGCTTTGTGTCTGGTCCTTTTCCAATGCCTTTCCCCAATTTTATGCACTATCCCATGACTGATGTTCAATGACCTTTATGTTGCCTTGATACCTTCCTATCCGCAACCTCACAGGCTGAAGTACCCTCAACCCTTTCTTTGAATTATTAGACCAACTCTCAGCCACACCATTCATAATGCACTTCTGCTACTTCCAAATTACTCCAGTCAGTACACTTCTATTTTTTCTTCTTACAAATGTGCAATCAAGCCAAGTCCCTGGCACACTGCAGCTCAGATTTAAAACATGCTTCTAACACCCCCCCAGTATAATGGGAAAGGCACCTAGGCATCAGATTAGATGACAATCAAAACAATGGGAAAATATTTAAATGCATCCATATGCAATAAATATCAAGCGGCAGGTTTTTAAATGCTCACCTCACTGGTATTAAAACCCTAAAATGATCTCTGTGTACACTACACATATATCCAAGTTCATCTGACATAGATAATCTATATACTGCACTTGAATGGAGGAAGAGTTCTGTTTACTCAGTCAGGGATTAAATTGAGAGAATGAAGCTCCATCGAGGAGCTGGTTTTGTTGGCACCATCCACCTGGCTGCACAGGTTCATCTTAATATATTCAGACTTTCTTGGGGTAAGCAAAGGTTTCTCTACAGGGAGCTTACTCTTATTTATACCTGGGACTTTCCATGTTATGATTTGAACCATCCCCACCTGCCACTGTCTCTTATCCATCCCCTCTTCATTGCCTTCTCGTTTCCATACTCAATTGAGTTCTGAATTCTGCCCTTCCTATCTTTTTTTACATTTCTTTGAATGTTGATCATTTGTTGGCGCATGGATGAGAGATGTGAAGGTTTTGCATTTGCAAATTACGTTTTTTGCGTTTCACGGTCATAATTATGCCACAGAGGAATTGCAAAGCTATTATTTTAGCACCACAGTCTATCTTAATTGTACTCTAGGATACAAAAAACAAAAAACAAAAAAAAAAAAGCACTTCTGTGCCAATACAAATACTTTTGTCAAGATCTGTCAAATTGAAAAATATATATATATATATATATATATATATATATATATATAAAAAAAAAAACACACATCCCAGTATTTCAGGTAGATAAAGTGTTACTATCGGCTGAAAGCATGGATGACATTCTATTTTTCTTTCCATATACTAATAATCCGACAATAAATCATTTATAGTTAAAGTCAAAATTAAGAGACTTTGCAATCTTAATCAATCTGATAAAACATTGTTAACCCTTCCAATGATGGAGTGATTTTTAATTTTTTTTTTTTATTTTTTTTTATACAAGCTGAAGATGGCAAGTTATATAGTTCAAGACAGACTTGATAAACAGGTGCAGCTTGAAAGCATTACTCCGGTGTTAAGATGACATACAAGAGTGAGATTAGCATATCATTATCCATCAGAAATATGCTTTGGGGCAACGATGACTACAAATCATGGAACCCTGGTCATTTTGGACTGTTTTCCATGCTGGCCATTTAGGCTGTCTCTCCGTCATGGGAAATTTAGTTGACACACATCTGGTTTGACAATGTTAGATATCAATGCTTTACGGAATGTAGTAGAACAGATATCCTATTTTCTATGTATATGATCGATTCAGTAAACAGCAAATTGTGAGGACTAGAACAGGACAGCAATTTACATTAAAAATAAAGTTTAACAAAAAAATAAAAATACACAACTGGTATAAATTTGAGATTACAGATTTATAAATTCAGACTGTCATGAATTGAAAATGGTTATTTGACTTAAATTATGAAATACAAACTGCAAATATAGATCACTTGTTTTTAACCAACTCTCCCATATTGAACTTATACCTTAAAAAAAAAAAAAGAAAAAGTAAATCGCTTTAGTGAATAGGCCTGTGCTTCTTCAGCTTAATTGTGTCAGTGTCATTGTGGGCTCAACTCATGCTTAGTGAACACCAAGTTTACATGGGCAGTTATGGTAGAGGATTTAAAAACACTTAATTTATCACTTCTAGTAAAATACAATGTATCAACAACACAACACTAGTGCAGTATAAACTCTTGGGATATCAAAGGATAGGAGATCCCACTCTATGGAATTCAACTTTTGACAATAGAGGTAAAGTCTCACTAAAGTAGTGTCGGCAGGTGCAGATGCATTTACGAACAAGTTTAACCTTGGAAATCATACAATACTTATATATCCTAAAATTCAATGTCTGCAAAAGAAATGTATGTCCAAAACCTAGTAGGTACATGGTGGTCATGCATTGCACACATGAAACTATTCATACAAGCTTAGTAGGGATATTTTTTTTATATAAATACATGTCTGGTTCAACACACAAAACCTATAAAAAAAAAAAACTAAAAAAAAATTCCTCTACTAACCAACATCTCAAATCAGAGTTCCATGAATAACCAGGGTTTTCTTGTAGTTTAAACCTGGTTTTTGATCTGCAGTACAAGGTGATAAAATAACCAATAGATCTAATTTCCTAAAATAATAATAAACATTAAATCCATTCTGTTCTCCACTAGGAAGGCACAAGTCACCCACATGCTGTATGAAGAAACACATAGCATTATATGAACTAAGACAACTAAGGCAGTCTATAAATAGATATAAAAAAGACACAAAATAAAATTGTAAAGCAGTATGCATGCAAACAAGGCCACGAACAGAAGGTTAAGGAACCAAAATAAAAATCAAAGCCAAAACAACTTTAAGAAGATCATTTGAAATTCTCAGGAACAAGTACATTGACTCAAATGCTATGCAGAACTCATACAACTCCCCTGTGTTGACTGACCATATGTTTAAGACCATTGCACAGTTCAGACAGCTTACTATTATGAAGCCACTATTGTAACACTTGCATTAAGATCTTTGAGACCTACATTTTTGAAAATTCCTTGTTCAAAACAGTCACACCAATTTCAAAAGAACTAAAACACAAACACACTGCCTCAAACAGATAAGATGTGACCTGAATGCAGCATGTAATACACATTTATGTAACAGTGACTCCAATTAGAGCTCTCACAATTTATAAAATTCAAACCTATTGAGATACTTACTGTGGTGCTGAGCAGTAATATCAGCTACTACAGCCACTGCATGGAGACCATATGGGGAGTAACAACAGCCTCCACAGACCAAAATATTTCAAGACAACAGTTCCAGATACAATGCTGAACAACAACTTGATAAACACAGGCAGACAGCAGAGTTACCGTAACGCCTCCAGTTTTACAGAACTAGTGAGAGCCTTCCACTACAGCTATGCAATGCAACAATGAATGGGTTACTGAGCAACATACCACACACTGGCCATGAATCAAATACATTGCAAAACAAAAAAAAGTCTGTCAAGCTCTGCAGCTATGTGGGAAAGGAGCTCACAGATAACTTCCTGAATTAATTCCTACAATTCGATTAGTCACTTAGAAACCATTAAACTGGTTAGCCATCCACACAACGTTAAAACGTTTATTAAAACCAGGTTATCAATAATCAGAGGGACATGGTTAGATCTAACGTTTAAATTGAAATATAGAGGGGGGAGGGGAGATTAATGGATAATATCCCCTCATTAGCTTTGGTAAAGATATCTACAGTGCACACCCACCACCCAATTCTGTGATATAGTGTTAAAGAGAGGAAACTGACCTGGTACTTCCAACTGTAGCTTCCCCTGTACAGCCTGAGAAATCTGCATGGTTTCCGTTGAAACATCCTCTGCCTCCGATGCTTGCCAGGAATCTCTGCTTTGAGCCCAGGCCTTTCTCTTCTCTGTAGCCATGGCCCTGGGCTGAGCCTCCTCAATGACAGCTTCATCCATGCTTGTGTGAGTTAATCTCACTCTTGCTAAAGTTTAGAGAAGATCCACTGTGAACCTGCAGGGAAACCAATAGGAGAAGCATCAGCCATTAGCAAAAGCTGCACATTCCTTCCCCCTAAACAACGAGTAGCGGAAGTAAGAAAAAAAAAAAAAAAAGACTCAAAGCAGAAACAGTAACAAAAAGGAACAGATTAGCATGTCTATGCCAAAAGACAAGTACAAAACAAAAAAGTAACAAAGTTAACTTGTTAGAACGCATGTATTAGCCAAAGCATACAAAAAAAATTAAAATGAACATTTTAGATCGTTTAAAAAAAAAAAAAATCAAAAAAAAAAATCGAACCCTTTAGAACGTTTATATCAAAACAAAGCACATATAATAGAAACAAGAGTAGCGAAACACAGACTTTAGAGCGTACAATTCAAAACAGAACGTCCAAAAAAGAAACAATGTATCTTTCGAACGTTCGATGGAACGTACATGTCAATCAGTCCATGCTCCTCGCGCCGCTCACAGCTCCCAATGTCCTGGATACTGGAGAGATCTCGGTGTTCCTCCCCACTCCTTGACAGTCCTTTCCCAACACAAATCTTAACTTCACAGCTCCCGGCCGAGCGTCTTTCTGCTTTCCTGTTGCAGTCGCCCCCGCCTTTTCCACTGAGAGTATGTATGTTGGGTAGGTTTGGTTTGGTTTTTTTTTTTTCTTCTTTTCTCATCACTTGTTAAACTGCTGAAACTTAAAACTTTTTGACGTAGCCATTACGAAAGGAAATTAGCGCGCGTGCGCGCTGTCGTATTGTCACAAATATTTTAGGAGGAACACCTGAAAGAGGTGGGGAGATGATGGCTGTGGCCCCGCCCGAGTGCTAAATAATTGTGTCAGAGGAGGCAGGCAAACCAGAAACGTTAACCCACAAAACGTGTTTGAGTTCTGAGGAAGTGTTGAAAGGGACGCAGCTATAAAGTAGTTACATTTACATTTGCAACATTTGTTGTTTGTTCACTACCAGACAGTGTTTAGTACTGGATCTTTTTAAATCTGTTTCAACTTTAGATGTAAAAAAAAATAAAATTTTATCTGTTTTTTAAAAATCTGTTTCTAAATCGTATTTTATCTGCTTTTATATAAAATCCATAAATGAATGCTGTTTTCTCATTCAAAGTTTTGCTCTTATTATTATTCTTTATGTATTTATTTATATATTTATTTGAGGACCTGCGTTGATTGTCAAGGTGGGGGTTGTCAGCTATTTCAGGAAGAGTTGCTATAGTAGATACAGAGGATTATCCGCTAAGATGTGATTTATTGAGAATCAAAGCAGGGGTATTAACTAAAGTGGGAAAAATTGCTTGAAATTCTAAATTAATTTTATATTTAAGGCCACAGTAGCCAAATTGGACACATATTCCAGTGTGAATCCAGTTTGACTGCTTTGGCCTTAGATTTAAAATTCACTTTTTTTTTCACTTTTGTGAGCAATGCTGTTAGTAATTTTAAATGTTAGATCAAAATAGCAGAAATTGAACCATTTTTTTAAAATCACCTATGTTTTCTATATTTGTCCAATTCGGCCTAATATTTGAAATTCACATTGAATTACCCCCGATTCACATTAGAATGAATATCGCTGCCTGCCAGGTACATTTGCCATATTTTTATAACCAGGGTCATAGTTGTTCAAGGACACTTTGCATCAGAGAAATCAAGTGAGCATTTTATAGAAGTGTTACACAGGTGTTCACAGCCCTTCCCACTATGACTCTGCTATTGGACACTAGTCAGATATTTTATAGCCCTAACAATATATAATATTATTTAGAACTATCAATTGTTTATACTGAGGATTATATAAGCTCCCAGCACCGCATTTAGAGCACATCCTTGCAATAGGAATGTACTCCTACAGCACAGCTCAATCATTAGGCATAGAAGCCATCTTTTAGCAACTTAGAAATACAGATTAAGAAAGCTGTGCATTAGTCTTAGTTGCAAAAATCGCTTCAAAGGCACTTTGCGCATGCGCAATTAGATTTAGTTTGAATGACTGATAATTATATAGTAGGAAAGGAAGTAAAAAAAAAACGTGACTGTTTGGTGAAAATCAGAACAGTTGGTGAATACTATAGAGATTCTTTCATAACTCTCCTAAGGGTCTCAATATTCAATGAGCTGACTACAAAGGTTTAAGTATTAACTGCTTAAAACATCCATGACCTCCTCTATACATAACCATGAGCTTTTCTACACCCTTTTCTTATATCTTAAAGGTACACTCCAAGCACCATAATCACTATATCTCACCCTGCCATCTCTATTGTAGTACTCAAAACATTTTGGAATAGCTTAACATCTTAGCTCAGGAGAGCTAAAATAAGTTACTACGGCTCTCCATTGATGTAGTGTAGGCAATGAATAGTATTAAACAATAGTTGACTCGTTATAATATGGGGGCTCCAGGGAACCACTGGCACCATAACCACTACATAAAGTTGTAGTGGTTATGGTGTTCAGAATATTCATGCAATACTGTTAATTGTTCGAGTATCTACAAATTATTGGGTGGGGTTAGTTTGATGTCTTTAGAAAATAAATCTTTAACGATCATGACTCGCCCTAAAAATTCAGGATGTGTTTTCATTAGGACCTGTGGTTTGTGGTTTTAATTGCTTCCAAGGTAGTTCTTGTTAATATGATTTTATTTCACGTCAGGTTTAGTGGTTTCAGATTAGGAGACCATGAGTCTAATCAAATAGCTGCTATGCAATCCTATAAAGATCATCTCTAGCTGTAGATAAAACTGTTAATGGATAGTTCAGTATTTGCTGTGTACACTATGACTCACTGAGAACCTTTTGTTTTCACTGCTAATGACGTAGAAATTTTAATTTTAGTTCCAGACAGCATACACCTCAACCTCAAACTGAATACTGCTTCTAACATCTATATTTACTGCTTGACAAGACAAACAATTATACCAGTTTTGTTTTTTATTTTCTTATTTTTTAAATATTGTTAATAATTATTTATTTTAATTAGTATATTTGGCTAATTCAGCCAAAATGTTGTTGAGAGGAGTATAAAATCAGGCACTCAACCATGCAATACAGTACTGCAAAGATCACTGACCTTCACATTAATAGGGTGCGTCCCTGGGGAGGGCTGGCAATATTTGGCCTGGGGGCTACACAATCTAGTTGCCTTTATTGGCAATTTAAACTTGCAGATGTCTGTGTGGGTGGTCCTACACACTGTTCAAATGATGGATATGGATTGACAAATGGAAGCTGTAGAGCAGGGGTGCCCAAAAGGTAGATTCTCCAAATGTTGTAGAACTACAACTCCCATGATTCTTTGCATGCCTTTCGAATGACAAAAGCATCATGGAAGTTGTAATTTTAAAACATCTGGGGTTCTATCTTTTGGGCAAGGTGTGGTACATCGTCTATCCCAGCAACATCCATTAGTGTCAGGGTTTTTCACGAAAGTGAGAATTCAAAGGGAATTTCAAATTTAAGGTCAAAATAGCCAGACTGGAAAAATTCTTTAAGGCAGCTAAATTTTGGAATTCACTGTGAATTCTGACTTTAGCGAATAAACCTGTATGACTTTGCAGCCTAAACGAACATTCACAGAAATGTATTAAATAAGAATGTTCAACTCTGATTCCTGTGACTCTATTGACCCCAATGCTTCCTCTGATCATATAGTTACCTGCAAACACCCCCCATCATACTTAGTCAGCATAGTCTGATGGCTCTGACAGCCAGAGATACTGTTGTCTTCTTAGATACATCCCAGTGGGCCAGTCGAGTTCTGGAGAGCACTGAGGATATCGATCACCAGCCAGAGCACACGCACAAAGTCCTTGACTAGCAAAGTCCCTGTACAATTCCTGTCTGCCACCGCCTTCCTGCAGGGTTCTGCTAACAGGTTTCCCATTGCACCTCTTGCTGCTTCTAATCAGCAGAAGAAGGGTGCAATTAACCTGCAGCCTACAAACCATGGATGTGAGTAGCTCAGGGGCAATAGTCCCCTGCATAACTTGCCAGCTATCCCATGGTACCTCCCTTATAACACATAATAACTTACAGCCCTGCTAGTGCTGCTCAGATGCTGTTATTATAAAGTGAAACCACCTTGGACAGGTTGAGCTATTGAATGTATAAATGTAGTGCAGCCATAATCAAACTCTCCGTGATATGACATATAATGTATTAGCTTGGGGAGGGAAATCCGATATTGTTGTGGATAACCATTTATGTGTAAACTAAACTTGGAAAATGTAATATATCAACACTAGAGTTGAGCGGACACCTGGATGTTCGGGTCCTGCAGGTTCGACCGATCTTTAAAAAAAAAAAGTTAATGGGGACCCGAACTTTTGGCTATAAAAATGCCTCTAAAAAACTCCTGGAAAGAGCTAGAGAACTGCAAAAGCAAGTAAAATGGGGATAAGAGTAGGACAAGTGCCCTGCAAACAAATGTGGATAGGGAAATCACTTAAAATAACAAAAAAATTAAAAATACAGCTGAGCCATAAAATAACACTAGATGGAATCTTTGATTTTAGCTTTGAAAGAACATAAATTCAAATCTAAAGCATGGCTGTCAGGAGGATCAACAGAATTATCCATTTGAGAGAGGGTTGGAGTGCAGGGTATTCTCTTTCATTGTTCAAACTGAGCTCAACTCCTGATGCATGGAGAAAAGGCCTTCACAAGCCTCTGCTATTGTGTACATAGTTTATACTAAGTGGCCCATAGGTTGAGGAGGCGGTGACCATGGCGGTGTAGGTGGAAGCATCCATGGAGGAGGAGGATGAGGTAACCAACACTGTTTTTTATGTTTTTGTTTTCTTTTTTTAATTGTGGTAGCCCACAAAATATTGGGACATAAAACAAAAGAAACATTTGCAGCCTGCGGTGCATTTCTTGCAGTCCTGATGCATGGAGAAATGCTCAACTCCTGATGCATGGAGAAAAGGCCTTCACAAGCCTCTGCTAATGTGTACCTAGTTTATACTAAGTGACCCATAAGTTGAGGAGGCGGTGACTGTGGCGGTGTAGGTGGATCAGCGGTGGAGGAGGAGGATGAGGTAGCCAACACTGTTATTTATGTTTTTTTTTATTGTGGTAGCCCACAAAATATTGGGACATACAACAAAATAAACATTTGCGGCCTGCGGTGCATTTCCTGCAGTCCTGATGCATGGAGAAATGCTCAACTCCTGATGCATGGAGAAAAGGCCTTCACAAGCCTCTGCTAATGTGTACCTAGTTTATACTAAGTGATCTATAGGTTGAGGAGGCGGTGACCATGGCGGTGGAGAAAGAGGATGAGGTAGCCAACACTGTTATTTATGGGTTGTGTTTTTTTTTTTTTTTTTTAATTTTTTTTTTTTGTTGTGCATGGTTTGACAGTAGGATATACGTTGCCACAACAGCAAACATAATCACATCAATAACATAGATGTACACATATGTGGCATAGAAATGAAAGCACATTTTTAAAGCATTTTTTAAACGTAGTAAGGCAATCTAGTGGTATATGTTATGCACGTATCAACAATAGTTAATTCGTCTTTTAAGCAGTGTCGTCAATTAAGCTTAGCTAGAAACAGGCTTGAACAGTGATAACCATGAATTTACACTACTATGCGTGGACACTTTATGCTGTAAGTGGTTTGGTTAGCAGGCATAGAAAACATAGGCTTGCAACATATTATAGGTACAGAAAGATTCTGGGCGCTAGCCGGCAATGACCATTTGCAGATTTGGGTTGCGGTAGGGTCACCCTGCTTCGGAAAGATATGCAAACTTAAAAGTAAAAAACGAAACAGCACAGGGTAACATTAGTTCAGGTATTTCAAATATATCTGAGGGGTGCTCGCTAGGTAAGACCTGGTCGACGGTGTCTGCAGGAGAAAGTCCCAGCGTGTAGGAATGTATAGCTCGCGTGTCGGTCTTCCGGCCTGCCCGCGCCCGGCGCTGAAGGGCTGGTGCATCCCCAGTGAGGCCTGTTCAGCCAATACCCCGCTTGTGCATGGGTGTTGCAGTGGATGAAGGTGTCCGGCTGGGAGCCGCTGTGAACGGCTTCGTGCAGGGTGTTACAGTCCCTTGAGTGAGTGATCTCTGGAGTGCTGTGGGTATAATGTGGGTGCTCCTTGGTCGATCCCGTCCCGACCGGCTGGTATAGTGGGGTTGGACATGCTCGGATCCCCCAGCCCGGGATGTAGCAGAGAGCACTTCCCTGTGTCCTCGGGTCCCTCTCCTACACGTGGGGGGACCGTGGGCCCTCCGGAGCCTCACTCTCCTGATGCCCCTTTGGGTGTGCGGACGGTGGGTCGGATTTTGGTCCGGTGTGCTCCCCTGCCCAGAAGGGGATTTGTAGCTCCGAGCCGTAAAGTGTGATCGCTGTCGGGCTTGTTGGGGCGGACGGGAGTGCTTGCCTTGCTGTGTCCGCTGTTCGTCTGCCATTTTGTGCCCTCCTCGTGGTCGCAGTGAGGGGTGAGTTACCCGATTACTCTCGGCTTGAGTGCATAGGCGCCGTGCCAGCCTGCGCCAGAATGCTGCGAAAATTTCGTTTAGCCTTGCTGTGTAGTCAGCTGGGTTAGTGAGGCTTGTTTTTGGCTCCTTTGTGCTCCCTCTGTGTTGCTTGGGCGCCATCTTCGCCTCAGTCTCAGGGGTATTCCGGAGCCGTTGCGTGTCCGGCTGTGGTGTGGGGTTAGTCGCCCCCAGCGAGGACCGGGATAACCCCCACCGGTCCAGAGGGGGGGGTTGCAGGGCCCTGTCGATTGTTCGCTTGCGAGCGTGCCCTGTGTCGGGGGATCGGCCGCCTCCCCCTACCTGCAGGTCCCGCTCCGGAGTAGGCCTCATGGCCGGTCCATGTATGTTTATGTGGTTCCGATATGGGTCGGGTATCATTGTGTGCCCCGTGTGGTCCTGGTTTGTTCTCTGGACTCCGTTTGCTGCCAGCACCGGTAGTTCCTGCAGAATTTGCGTTTTTGTGCCCTGTATTGCAAGAGCTCTCAGAAAGCACGACCGGCCATCTTGGCTGTCAGGCCCCGCCCCTATGGGTTGTTTTTTTATTGTGGTAGCCCACAAAATATTGGGACATACAACAAAAGAAACATTTGCGCCTGCGGTGCATTTCTTGCAGTCCTGATGCATGGAGAAATGCTCAACTCCTGATGCATGGAGAAAAGGCCTTCACAAGCCTCTGCTAATGTGTACCTAGTTTATACTAAGTGACCCATAGGTTGAGGAGGCGGTGACCGTGGCGGTGTAGGTGGAAGGGTGGAGGAGGAGGATGAGGTAGCCAACACTGTTATTTATGTTTTTTTTTATTGTGGTAGCCCACAAAATATTGGGACATACAACAAAGAAACATTTGCGGCCTGCGGTGCATTTCCTGCAGTCCTGATGCATGGAGAAATGCTCAACTCCTGATGCATGGAGAAAAGGCCTTCACAAGCCTCTGCTAATGTGTACCTAGCTTATACTAAGTGACCCATAGGTTGAGGAGGCGGTGACCGTGGCGGTGGAGGAAGAGGATGAGGTAGCCAACACTGTTATTTATGTTTTTTTTTTTTTTTTAATTGTGGTAGCCCACAAAATATTGGGACATACAGCAAAAGAAACATTTGCGGTCTGCGGTGCATTTCTTGCAGTCCTGATGCATGGAGAAATGCTCAACTCCTGATGCATGGAGAAAAGGCCTTCACAAGCCTCTGCTAATGTGTACCTAGTTTATACTAAGTGACCCATAGGTTGAGGAGGCAGTGACCGTGGTGGTGGAGGAAGAGGATGAGGTAGCCAACACTGTCAGCCCAAAAAATATTGGGACATACTTTGCGGCCTGCGGTGCATTTCTTGCAGTCCTGATGCATGGAGAAATGCTCAACTCCTGATGCATGGAGAAAAGGCCTTCACAAGCCTCTGCTAATGTGTACCTAGTTTATACTAAGTGACCCATAGGTTGAGGAGGTGGTGACCGTGGCGGTGGAGGAGGAGGATGAGGTAGCCAACATTGTTTTTATATATATATATATATATATATATATATATTTTAATTGGGGTAGCCCCCAAAATATTGGGACATATAAAGACAACTCTGTTCCGCAGAGTAGCTGTTGACATTATAGTTGCGCAGGAACTTTGTTGACTCTAGAGAACCTCGGGCAAATCGCACATCCCCGTGGCGGCGACTTTGCATGCGGATGTCATCCATATCAACTTTCGGTGACCACGGGTAACGGGGAATCAGGGTTCCATTCCGTTCCTTGGACCTTGATAAACGGCTACCATATGCAAGGAAGGCAGCAGGCGCGCAAATGACCCACTCCCGACGCGGGAAGGTAGTGACGACAAATAACAATACAATAACAATTTTAGAGGCCCTGTACTTGTAATGAGTCCACTTGAAATCCTTTAACTCTGATCAATTGGAGGGAAATCTGGTGCAGAGCCACTGACCCGTGCGTGCTGCAGCTGAAACTTCACTATTGCCTGCTGCTGCTCGCACAGTCTCATGAGGTGGTGAGCGGGAAGGCCAAAGTTACGCTGCAGCGCAGACAGGCGAGAAGCAGCAGGGTGACAACGCCAAAAGCACACACAGTCTACTGATGGCTTCTGGTATCAAGTACTCTTTTTACTGAAGCTGCATCAGGGTCCTGGTATGTGGCTGCACAAACGCTGGTGCTCAACACCAGGGGGTGTGCGGTTACCCTGCACCAGATCCTGCTAATCCATTCCACACTGTGACTCCTAACTTCAACATCAGGCATACTGGGTCCCAGTCGTCCGACCACTGCCCAGACAGTATCTGGGTCCTGGTCACCGGACTACCCACCTCACTGTGAAACTACGAATGGATCGTTAAATCTGGTACGAACCCGAGCTATGCAGTTCGGGTTCGCTCAAGTCTATTATGGATCCTTTGATTGCTACACGTATTACTTGGATAACTGGTGATTCTTGAGCTAATACATGCCGATGAGCGCTAGGGGACGGCCGCTCCGCTTTTGCAACCTGCTCCCTCTTATGCTGTGCTGGTGCCTTTGTGCGACTAGCGCCTCTTCCTCCAAACTGCACACGTCACTCGCATGACCTTGATGCTTCTATTTGACTCTCAGATATGAAGTGCACGCCCCAAAATGTACTATTTAGCAGATTAGCACCCAGAAAATAAGAATGTTTACCACTGCCCTGTAAGCGCACTATTAGACGCTTCTATTTGACTCTCTGATATGAAGTGCACGCCCCAAATTGTTCTATTTAGCAGATTAGCACCCAGAAAATAAGAATGTTTACCACTGCAATGTAAGCACACTATTAGATGCTTCTATTTGACTCTCAGATATGAAATGCACCCCACTAAAATACTATTAAGCAGTTTAGGACCCAAAAAAATGTAAGTTTTAAAACTGCAATGTGACAGCAGTATTTGACTCTCAGATATGAAGTGCACCCCACTAATGTACTTTTTAGCACCCAAAATATTTTAAGTTTTAAAACTGCAATGTGACAGCAGTATTTGACGATTCTATTTGACTCTCAGATATGAAGTGCACCCCACTAATGTACTACCCCACTATTTAGCACCAAAAAAGAAAATTTACTTTTAAAAACTCTGATGTAACTGCGGTATTTGAAGCTTCTATTTGACTCTGAGATATGAAGTGCACCCCACCCCACTAATGTACTAGTTTGCAGAATTATTTCCTAAGCTGTCCCTATCAGCAGCAGCATCCTCTCCCTACACTAATAAGACCACATGTGAGTGCGGCGCTACGCGTCTCTAGCTTATATATAGAGGCTGGGTCACATGCTGCACTGGCCAATCACAGCCATGCCATTAGTAGGCATGGCTGTGATGGCTTCTAAGGGCACACGAGTCAAACGCTTGTTGATTGGATGCCCTGCAGCCTTTGAAAACGCGCCATTAAATCGCCAAACACCGAACTCCAACCCGAACATACAGTGATATATCCGTGTTCGGGTCAGGGTTCCAAAAAACCTAATGTTCGGTAAAAACCCGAACTTTACAGTTCAGGTTCACTCAACTCTAATCAACACGGCATGTTCCATTTTATGTAATTTTTGGAGCTGGGAATGCAAACCTTTTGGGTTTGTGTCAGTAGTACCTGGCAGTGACACTATTTCCAACACTGCTCATTCTGCTGTGCTTTATAATAATTCTGGCCAATATCAATATTGCCATGCCGAATTTCAGCAGAATGTGTTCACTCCCATCTTCTGACACGGCCAAACTGACTCCAAATTCCAATTAAATTTACATTGTAGCTTGGAAAGACCGAGATTACATTTCTATATTGTTATTCTTGAGACCCCTTAGCTTGTTTTTATTTTTTTTAATTTTTTTTTGTAGTTCTGAAATTCAATCTATTTCCGACTATCCTGAACTTTTCTTATCCTGATTCTAGCTTTCGAGATTTTCATAAATTATATTATCCTACCTTTGACTGAATTATTGCCTTTAGACATCCCGTCGTTTCAACCCCTCTGTGGTCTTCTAATTCATCCCCCTGTATCTTTTTTACCTATTTCATATTTCCTGATTTGTTCTAACTTCTGCTTATGCCTTGTATAGGTCAATCCTAACATGACTACAAAACAGCAACTTTTCTAAATGATCTCTGTGATAGTAAGATGCCAGAAGGGTTGGAATTGATAATACAAAATGCTGCTGAGACATTTAGCAGATTCATCTTAGAGTACTAAACGCGTAGATATACTGAGATATCTATAACAGCATAAAGTCTATTTGATTAGGTTCCTCAGAACATCTGATTATACATTGTCTGTGTCCTCACATGACAATAAGGTACTTTTCCCATCTATGAGGGTTTGTTACTTTCTGTTGTAAGAAAATGCTAATTATAAAATTAGATGAATCTGCAAGAGTACACTTTAAACTCCATGACTGAATCTTTTAGCAAAGCACTAAGCTAGTCAGTTTAAGGTTTCTCCACGTTTCGTTGGCATCACATACCACCTAATGGATTGTCCATCACCTCGCCAAATTTTAAAGTCTGGCATCTAAATTCGTTGTACATATGAATGCAATTGGTAGGAAATTGGTGGAAACACTTGATAAAACCCTATGTGGTGAAACATGTTATGGATTTTTGAAAGCATGTTAATTAAAGTGGTTTTGGCTACTTTTATACTGTGATTGCACCATTTTCCTTTTTTTTTGCTTTTTTTTATTTTGCCTGGCATCCTGTTCATCACTCCAGAGATGATCTCACGAAAAAATCCCAGGTGGTGATTATACCACTCACACCTTATTCATTGAGCGGTGTGTTTGCTCAATTATATGTGAGTACATTTATTTTAATGTATTACTCCTGGCTTAGTGTACACAGTGAGGACTATTGTTGTAATTTGTGGGGGCTCACGGTCCCTATTAAAAGTTAAAACTGTGCTGCTGACTACACTACTACACGTATCGTATAAATGGGGATTATACCACTGTATACCCATCATACTAGAGCTAGTCTTAGCTCTATAAAACGTGAGTAGGTCCATATAAGACTTGCACTTTAAAAGCACCACAAAATATTGGAACATATTGCACTCCTGGATTTCTTTTTTGTTTTATTTTTTATATCTATATGGTTCCCAAGAAACTTTGGATCCAGTATCTATATAGAAAAGGGCAAAAAGTCACCTCTGTGGGATTTGGCTGCTATCTTTGCAAGTTTACACACTGACTTTTGACTTTTATATTTGCTACTTGTTGTTTGTTTATCTGTTTTAGTGTTTTAATATTTTAAACACATTTGTTCACATTTGGCGCCGCCTTTTCCTGTTTTGCTGTAGTAGGCTTATACTGCAATCTAGATAACTGCACGTAGCCCACTATCTTTGTTACACACACGTGGGAGGAGAGACCTTCCCGGAACATATCCTGGACAACAGCAACAGAGGTCCACGTAAGTAGTGACAAGGTGGTGTTGGTCTTCTAAGGATCCCTGCTTATTGGAACTTATGCTCCTTACACACATGGGCTGTTGTTTATTTTACAATTGACACCTAGATAATAAAAACTGTTACGGGAAACTCATACCTTAAACATACACGCAGGTAACCTTTAAACATACAAAAAGAATCTATCATCCATGGGCTGAAGATGCTTCAGTTTATGTAGTGCATACAATAGCCAGCCCCAGGGTCACTGCAAAAAGAATGCCGAGTGACAGTGGAGGCACATGACAAAATCACTCTGCAAATTCCAGGAAATAGACAAAAGGGAAGGATAATGCTAGAATTGCCCTTTATACACTTTTATTTTCTGCACTGATAACTTAATGTATATGTATAATTTGTAGTAATCTCTATCTATTTAAACATATATAATATGTAGATCGATAGGTAGATAGATAGATAGATAGATAGATAGGAATGCAGAAAGTTAACACCTGTTTTGTTTCTGATTCAGAAAATACACATATTCATTGGTTCTAAATTAGCTACATAGGGCACTGAAAGTAAATAATTAAAAAAATAATTGGTTTAGCAGTAATTAGTTAATTAGTTAATGCCACTATTCACTTCGGTCAAAAAATGGTAATGAAAAATGTTTGGAAGGTTATTTGAAACAAAAAAAGGGGGGTTATGACTGTGCTGACAAGCAGAAATGGCTACAATATTGCCTGGCCTAATGGCTACATATATCAGCTATGCAATGACAATTCTGAGTTAACAAAATTAGATTATTAGATATCTGGACACAGACATACACATACATGCCAACTCCTACAAAAACACACAAAGACACATGAGCACACACAGATTCATACACGCACACACATACATTCATATACATGCAGATACTCATATACACACACATACAGTCACATACACACAGAGATTCATACATATACACACACAGACTTATATACACACAGACATTCGTATACACACTCATAATTACAGCTATACAAACAAATATAACAGACTCCCTTTTCTTACCTTGACAGGGAGAGCTAGAATGGAACCTCATCCCAGGGGTCTAGTGAGGAGATGCTGAGATCGGTCTCTAGGGAGCTGGAAAATCAGTGCAGAGTGATCCCAGCGCTCTCTCTGTGCCTGCACCTTAAGTATAGCTACGGGTGTGGGGTGTGGGGGGGGGCACACTCTGGTGGATGGGTACCCTTTGCCCCCTGCAACTTGTCACCACCACCCTGCTTCAGTCCCCTTAGTATGCCACTGGAGAGAACTTAATTGTGTAATGATTGATTATAATCTTGTTTGTTCCTTTTTTAAATCCAAAAGGAAAAGGAAAAAGTCAGAGGGCAGTTGAGCACCCACTCTCCCCTTCCACCCTGACAACAACAGCAGAGCTTTGCCACACATCCAGCCTGTAGTGTCAGTGACTAACCTCAAGGTTCTTTTTTTTACTTTGTGCCTTAGTAGCAGCAGGAGTAGGAGCCATTGTCTTGGAAAAAAGGGGAGTTTTCAAAAAAGAAATGCCCACTTTCGTTTTCATTTTGACTTATAAATTATCCAAATGTTTCATATGGAATTACTCCTGCTACTCCTGCTAGTGCTCCCCTTTATTTAAATGACTTTTATTGTCGTGGTTTCACCCTACCTTGCTACCGCCACACACAGTTGGGAGAAACTGATGATATGTTTTTTTTACCCACCCTGGAAGACGGTCAATAACACTATTAACCGGATGTGTGGGAGAGCATTGTTCTTCTCAGAGTAGAAAGGGTCATCAATAGTGATGTCCCGAACGGTTCGCTGGCGAATAGTTCCCGGCGAACATAGCGTGTTCGCGTTCGCCACGGACGCCGAACATATGCGATGTTCGGTCCGCCCCCTATTAATTTACTAATACTAAGTAAAAATTACTTAGTATTAGTAAATTGTGCCCCTACTCGCAATACCGTGAGTAGGGGCATGTCTATTAAACAGTGAGCAGCCTGTGGCTGCTCACTGTTAAAAAAAAAAGGGTCCCCACCCCGGTGGGGGCCCTAAATACTAATAGGGGGGGACCTATTGTCCTCCCCCCGTCCCCCACCCCTGAGTGGTGGGTGGGGGCCCTAAAAATAACAATAAGGGGGGGACCTATTGTCCTCCCCCCAGCCCCCACCCCTGAGCGGTGGGTGGGGGCCCTAAAATTAACAATAAGGGGGGGACCTACTGTCCCCCCCGGCCCCCACCCCTGAGCGGTGGGTGGGGGCCCTAAAATTAACAATTAGGGGGGGGACCTACTGTCCACCTCCGGCCCCCACCCCTGAGCGGTGGGTGGGAGCCCTAAAATTAACAATAAGGGGGGGACCCACTGTCCCCCCCCGGCCCCCACCCCTGAGTGGTGGGTGGGGGCCCTAAAATTAACAATAAGGGCCCACCCCTGAGCGGTGGGTGGGGGCCCTAAAATTAACAATAAGGGGGGACCTATTGTCCCTCCCGGGCCCCACCCCTGAGCGGTGGGTGGGGGCCCTAAATACAAAGGGGGGGGACCCTAGTCACCCCTTCCCCCCCAAAAAAATATGAGCTCCCTACCTACCCCCCTCACCCTAAAAATAATGAGGGGGGGACCTTTAACTAAAAACCTATAAAAAAAAATTAGATACAAATAACTTATCATTTGATGTTTTCTTTCTTCTACAATCTTATTTTTTCAGCCCCAAAAACGGCCAAATAAAAAGCCATAAGAACCGACACAATTAAAAAAAAACAAACCAAAAAAAAAAGAGCGCACAAAAAAATAATCCATCTTCACCCATGGAGGGCTCCGCACAGACTGAGCTCTGCAGGGCGGGGGAAGGCTTATAAAGCCTTGCCACGCCCTGCAATTAGGCTAAGAACACTCTGATTGGCTGGTTTAAGCCAATCAGAGTGCTCTTTGTCATTTTACACAGCGTGGGAAAATTCAAAATAATTTTCCCACGCTGTGTAAAATGACACAGAGCACTGTGATTGGATGGCTTGAAATCCATCCAATCACAGTGCTCTGTGTCATTTTACACAGCATGGGAAAATTGATATAGATGTCTTCCTGTAGGCCTGTGAGCCTCTTGTCCAGTTCCGATGCCACATGGGATTTTATGTCCATGATGGCTTCTTTAAGCATGCTCTTCATGTGCTGTAAGGTGAGAGGGGCGTCTGGTGCTGTGGTGTGTTCATTTCCCTTGAAGTCTGAGCTTGTTTCCTCCATGCTTTGGCGGGAATATGACTGGCCTGGTTCTTGCTGAGGGCGGAACATCGTGGCGACCGATGGGGTTTGTTCTTTTTTCTATTTTCCGCCTCCCATCGTGGTGTTTTGTGCTGAGTGGGTAGTGTGTTGTTTCTCGAGTTTTCTGTGGTAGTTTTATTGCTCGTGTGTGCGGATGTTTGCAGATTGAATTTGCTGGGAAGTGGGAGCTATAGAATTAAGCTGCCATCTTCCTCAACGGTCAGGCCACGCCCCCCCAATTGTTTGCACTTTTAACACTGGCATATGACACTTTTTTATGTTTAACATATTTGCACTTTATAAGTAACTATCTTGAGCAGGCACTTTGTCACTTTATATTATCTTTTAAACTAAAGCAATGGTGGTCAACACATTGAACTATAGATTTCAATTATATATTTCAACATGCACTTTATCCTTATACAAGCACTTCATCCTCTTTCATTCACTCCCCCTATTCCTTAGAACGAGCCACAGATTGCACTGTATCATTATAACCGCAACCCTATTCCCATGGCGACAAAGTTTGTACCACGTCCTTATGGAAATGGACGCGATGACGTCATGACGTCACGGGGGCGGAGTTTCTTTGCACATGCGCACAGGGCAACACAGAACGCCGATCGGAAATGCACTTCACCTGGGGGTAAGCCAATTTGTTTACTGTATTTTGCTATATACGTCTGTCATTTTGATTGTGTTATTGTATTGATCCTGAGGAAAGTCCTGTTTGGTGGACTGAAACGTTGATCGTGATTTTTTTAATATGAATTAATAAAGAATAGAACTTTTAAAGTCTGTGAGTGCTGCTATCTCTTTTGGATACCTTGATATAAATATATATATATATATATATATATATATATTAATATCAAAATACAGTTAGAATAAAATTTCATATAGATATATAATTCTTTTTTAAATTTTTATTATTTTTATATTTTTTTATTTAATTTAATTTACTTATTATTTGTATTTTATAATAATATATATATATATATATATATAATATATATAGTTATTATATATATTATATATACATGGCCCCTGGGGTCCTAATTCGCCATGGGGAGACTGTTCGGGCTGCAGGCAGTCTCCCCACACCGGGAGCACCACCGATCGCAGCCGGGGAAACGACGGCGACCGGGTGAGTACATGTTACCGTTATGACGGTTCAGGACCGTAACCGGTCCTCAACGGTATGTTAGCGATGATGGTCCTGAATTGTCATCGGTCATCAAGGGGTTAAAACTGTATATTGGTAATTAGTTTCACACTAGGATAAATGACAAACTGCCTGCTTCCACTCAAAGTTTCCTATAGCAAAAACCTAACGTTAGTCTCACACTAGAAACGATTACCTAGGTTAGCTCACTCTGCAACACAGGCAGTGCAATGGTAAACACACAGAATCACTGCTGGTCTGTCTCCCACAATAGCTACGGTCAAAGTGTCTGGAAAAATCTTGTTTAAGAAAATAGTTGTTTTATTCCTCCTCCTTTTGTCCCTGTATCAATCAGTTGTCACTTGATCTATGAATAAAATCAACATGTGTATGTATGTGTGTATATATATATATATGATCTACATATCTAATACACATTTTCTCTAATGTTCTCATTTCTATTTTTCACTTTAACACTAACTTCTTTCATTACTAAAATATCCCTATCCTTTCGCTCACCTGTCCCTGGCAACACCATCGTCATTACTTCCACCTTACTCCCCTCTCTATTCATCCCATGCACTCTACACATACCTTTTCCACCTTATCTCCACCAACTCCTCCCAAATACTCTGTTTGCAATATTATTAAATCCACTGCTGTCCATGACTTCTTCATCTCTCGTTCAATAGATTTACTAGCCTTAACAGAAACCTGGCTCTCCCCCTCTGACACTGCCACCCCTGCATCTTTGTCCTTCGGTGGTCTCCAACTTACCCACAACCCAAGAAACTCTGAATGTAAAGGTGGTGGTGTTGGGTTTCTCCTCTCCCCTCACTGCTCTTTTAAACCTCTTCCCACCCCCCCTTCCCTCTCTTTCCCGTCATTTGAAATACACTCAATTCGCCTTTTCAAACCCTTCTCTGCTAACATTGCTGTTATTTACCGTCCCCCTGGTTCCCCTCTTCTCTTCCTTGACCACTTTGCTGCCTGGCTACCCTATTTCCTCTCTTCTAACATTCCATCCCTAATTCTCTGGGACTTCAATATTCCTATTAACCCACCTTTGACCTCTGCAGCCTCTAAACTACTTTCAATTACTTCCTCCCTCGGGCTATCACAGTGGGCTAATTCTCCCACCCATGTAGCTGACAATACCCTTGACCTAATCTTCACTTATGCATGTACAGTATGTAATATCTGCAACACTCCATTTCCTCTCTCTGATCACCATCTCTTATCATTTGCTCTCGTGTACCCCCTCACCCAACAACCTCAGCCTAAACCCCCTCAACTCAGGAGGGACTTTAATTCTCTTGATCTCCAGCAGTTGTCAGCTGATATTGATTCACGACTGCTGTCCATCCCTTCCCTCTCCTGTCCTTCACTGGCCATCTCCGCATAAAACACTACCCTCACCTCTGCCTTGAACGCTGCAGCACCGCTCCAAACAAGTACCTTGAGGAGGACCCGCCCCCAACCATGGCATACTAAATCAAGACGCTACCTTCAAAGATGCTCCCGTTGTGCTGAACGCTCCTGGAGGAAGTCTAGCACCCAGTCAGACTTTCTCCATTATAGATTCATATTGTGTTCATACAGCGCAGCCCTTGCCCTTGCCAAACAGTCCTACTTTTCCTCTCTCATTAGTTCATGCTCCCACAACCCAAGGCTTCTCTTTGACACCTTTAATTCTCTACTTCGCCCTGCTGTGGCCACCCCCCAAACTAACCTTACTGCTGATAACTTTGCATATTACTTTACTGACAAGATTCAACAGCTAAGGAAAGAATTCTCCCCTCCTTGCCTTGTAACCCTCTCCTGATTGGTCTTCCCAAAAGCCGTACTGCACCGCTACAGTCCGTAATGAACGGTGCTGCCAGACTGATTTTCCTCTCTAGTCATTTCTCTCACACCTCACCCCTCTGCCAGTCCTTACATTCGCTTCCTGTATGCTATAGGAGTTTATTTAAAGTACTAATTCACACCTATCAAGCACTGAACAACTCTAGCCCCTCTTATATCTCCTCACAGATCCATAGGTATGTCCCTTCTCGGTCTCTCCGCTCTGCACGTGACCACCTCCTGTTCGTTGTCCGCACCTGTACGGCCAACTCACACTTGCTGGACTTCTCGCGGGCGGCTCCCTTCCTATGGAATAGCCTGCCTACCGCCATCAGACTCTCCCCTAGTCTTACATCTTTTAAGAAGTGCCTTAAAACCAATCTCTTTAGGAAAGCTTATGGCCTCCCAGAGTAACCTCTACCTCACATACCTGTCTCTTGCTCTCTCCTAAAGGGCACCCCACCTCCTATAGAATGTAAGCTCGATTGAGCAGGGTCCTCTTCAACCTATTGTTCCCGTAAGATTATTTGTAATTGTCCTATTTATAGTTAAATCCCCCTCTCATAATATTGTAAAGCGCTATGGAATCTGTCGGCACTATATAAATGGCAATAATAATAATAATAAATAATAACATTAAGTGGCTGTCCCCTAACCACCGTTTTTCTGGAGCCAGGAATGGTACTCCAAATCATGAATGAATCTTGAATGAAAATGAGCATGTTTGGGTCTGTGCAAGTCTGTTTCCCCAAAATTCTGGCACCTAACTGTTTGGAAATCAGAAATTGGAGGTGGTCCGAAATAAATCTCTAGTTGTAGTGCAGAATGTATGTAGTTTGTGTTCTCATCCTTTTAATGTGCCTATATGCAGTAACAGAAGTGAGCTATGAAAACTGGACTATGCAAGTAATGAGGAAATCAGATTATTCATTGTCTGCTAAAAGATTTGTTTACCTTTCATCCCTGGAAGATTTAGAAAACATTTTGTTTAAATAGTGCATGTTTAATTATCAGACTAAAATATGTCTCAAACAGGTAACCTAGCATTGATTATGTGTTTTCTATCACGCATTTGTCATTTACTAACAGCTAAAACCGAAGCAGCAAATCACGCCAAATAAATTTAGGGTTATTCTGTGTCTAAATTTGATTGAAATGCACTGTATTAAACAAAAAAATTTACCCTAAATATGATATGAGGATCTCCAGCACTCTTGTAATTTCAGGATATTACGGCAACTGCAGAACTCTCAGTTCTCCCATACAGTGCCCCAGGTGGAGGAGAAAAGGCTTAAACAAAATGGGTTTAAAACCTTTCTAGCCAGGAAGATATTTGAAAACTGTTTCGCCAGCTGTAACTTTGCAACACTCATCCCTCATTGCAGTCAATGCCCTCTGACAGTATTTTAATGTTTTTAAAACATATTGTAGTATACCTCTTCGTTTTACAATATAGAAAGTTTTTATTTTTTTGCAAAGGACCTGTTAGATGCACGTCCTGACTCATCTGTGAATAATTCGAAACATGCGGCATGCAACAATGCAGCAATGTTAGATGCACTTCCTGACTCATCTGTGAATAATTTGAAGCATAGGGCATGCAACAATGCAACAATGCAACAATGTTAGATGCACTTCCTGACTCATCTATGAGTAATTTGAAACACAGGGCATGCAATAATGCTACACAGAACCTATTTATTTATTTTTGGGGCGGTGGGGAAGGGGAGATTTGAGTTCTGAGAATAATATCACCTGCAATATAAATCAAGCCTTGCAAATGCATCCACCATCTCTGTTTTATAAATTACAGGAAGAAGAGGTGCTCCCCCAATTATAAAAGTACTAATAGAATATGTACACACATAGCAGGAACTTGCAAGACAAAGCTATCGAGAAATCTGACCAAGAAATTGAAATGAACAGACTACTCTATAATCCTTAAAATAAAATTGTCCTTATCAAGTGACTTTATTAAATCTTAATTCCTGCCATATTTATGATTGCAGATTCCTCCCAATATTTTCTGTCTTGTGTTTTCTCCAACGTAAAACAAACAATCAACGGTTTATAAATAATTGTCTTTTTTTCTATCAAATGTAACATTTTTCATCATAAGAATTTTCTTAAAATATATATATTATATTAGTTTGTTTTAGAACAGTTTATTTGAAATTATAGCGAATTTAACATCATCAGAACAAAAGTCAACAATGGTGAGTGAGCACATTTAAACCGTAAAGATCAAGTTGTGATGTGATTATACAATTCTCTACAACTCTTTTTAGCGAATAAACCCACTCAGGGGACAGCTATGACTAGATTTAAAAATTGCCATAAAATTATTATATTGGAAATTGAAAGATTTGATTACAAGTGGAAAGTTTACCCTCAAAATATATTTTCATATTTTGTATCACAATCTTGAAAAGTTTAGACAGACAAACAAATGACTACTATGGTCTAATTAACTCATGTTTTGAATTCATCAGTGTATTCTAGGCCAATTGCATAAATCCATTATTTAACGATCACAGGTTATATCAGGATACTTTTAAATATTTCACCATAGAAATCAATCACCAGTAAGAAACACTCATATTTCCTTTAGCGTGAGGCAATTTTAAACTTGGACAAATTCCTAAATCATAATACAGCTATGTTACATTAATCTTGTTAAAATGCCGGATATCCTTAATACCTAAAGAAGGTGCAGGGAGAGACAAAATGGCCCAAACAAGCCAGAATTAATATGCTTATTCAACATACAGTGGGTTTCGTTTGGTTGGACAATATCCAGCGAAAATGGCAACTTTCCAACTGGAAAGGCAAGTCTCATATTTACCAAATCTAATTGTGGTCAGAATTCTGCCTACCCAACTAGATATTCATTAATTGGCCGGATGCATTCGGTGCCTGATTTAAAATCAGTGCTTTTCGCATTCAAACCCTATACAAAGCAGAGGGTTAGCGATATTTACAAAGTGCTGATTTTAAACAAAATTGGATCTGAATGCATCTGATAGGATGCACATTTGCAAATTATTATTCACGGGCTTTTTGCAATCCAATGATTATTTAAAGTACTACTTGCCCGAGTTGCCAGTAGACAAATAGTTAAAGAAAATGTGAAAGGTAACCATGAGGTGGCTGGCCAATTACAATGTAAAAACAAAATCTTATCGATGTCAATATTACCCACTTGTAACTATACTAATTTCCCTTATTTTCCCTTAATTTAATTTCCCTTATGTCCTCACTTGTCTACTAAACATTTAAAACCCATGGCTGGGCAGCCGTTGCTGCCCAGTTGTTAGAAAGACCCATCCCCTACTTACCCTAATAATAGTGAAAGGCCTTATATCCGTACTCACCCTAATGATAGTGAGGGCAGCAATGAAACTAATATCTGTAAAATAAAACATACTTACCATCAGAATTATCCCATTAAAGGCCAAAGCAAAATTCATCATCATGCAAAGCAAATATTGAAAAAAGACCCCACCAGATTTGCACAAAACACGAAAAAAATTAAAACATGACAAAACAAAAATAGAACCATTTTCCCCCTGCAAGGGCCCAATGTGGAATATTCTCCAAGGCAGGAAAACAATCTTTTTAAAGGCTTTGCAGCATCTTACTTAGAAACATAGAAACATAGAATGTGACGGCAGAGAAGCCCATCTAGTCTGCCCAATTTTCTAAATACTTTCATTAGTCCCTAGCCTTATCTTATAGTTAGGATAGCCTTATGCCTATCCCAGCATGCTTAAACTCCTTTACTGTGTTAACCTCTACCACTTCAGCTGGAAGGCTATTCCATGCATCCACTACCCTCTCAGTAAAGTAATACTTCCTGATATTATTTTTAAACCTTTGTCCCTCTAATTTAAGACTATGTCCTCTTGTTGTGGTAGTTTTTCTTCTTTTAAATATAGTCTCCTCCTTTACTGTGTTGATTCCCTTTATATATTTAAATGTTTCTATCATATCCCCCCTGTCTCGTCTTTCCTCCAAGCTATACATGTTAAGATCCTTTAACCTTTCCTGGTAAGTTTTATCCCGCAATCCATGAACCAGTTTAGTAGCCCTTCTCTGAACCCTCTCTAAGGTATCAATATCCTTCTGAAGATACGGTCTCCAGTACTGTGTACAATACTCCAAGTGAGGTCTCACCAGTGTTCTGTACAATGGCATGAGCACTTCCCTCTTTCTACTGCTAATACCTCTCCCTATACAACCAAGCATTCTGCTAGCATTTCCTGCTGCTCTATTACATTGTCTGCCTACCTTTAAGTCATCAGAAATAATCACCCCTAAATCCCTTTCCTCAATGTTGAGGTTAGGACTCTATCAAATATTCTGTACTCTGTCCTTGGGTTTTTATGTCCAAGATGCATTATCTTGCACTTATCCACATTAAATGTCAGTTGCCACAATTCTGACCATTTTTCTAGTTTACCTAAATCATTTGCCATTTGGCTTATCCCTCCTGGAACACTGCAATATCACTAATAAAAATATTAAAGAGAATGGGTCCAAGTACAGATCCCTGAGGTACCCCACTGGTGACAAGTCCAAGCTTCGAATATATTCCATTAACTACAACCCTCAGTTGCCTGTCACTAAGCCACTGCCTTACCCATTCAACAATATTGGAATCCAAACTTAAAGATTGCAGTTTATTGATAAGCCTTCTATGTGCAACAGTGTCAAAAGCCTTACTGAAATCTAGGTAAGCAATGTCTACTGCACCACCCTGATCTATAATTTTAGTTACCCAATCAAAAAAATCAATAAGATTAGTTTGGCATGATTCTTTGCCTAACCTGTACTTCTCTAGTGAGACTGGCCAAAATTGGCGTTCAAATTAGTTTTTTGCATATTTCACACACAAACAAATATTAACACTAACTTTGGCCAGTATTTGTGACCAAGTGGCTACTAAAAAAGACTGGACATACCCCATTTGAAATGCCTTGGGTTGTCTACTTTTGCAAATGGTATGCCATCATGGGGGTAATTCTCATTCCTGGGCTACCATACTGTCTCAAAGGCAACAACCAATCTGGCGAATTTCAATGTGAGAAAACAAAAAAATGTAACATGCTTTTTTTGACCCTGTAACTTCCCAAAACACCCTAAAACCTGTACATAGGGGGTACTGTTTTACACATGAGACATCGCTTAATACAAATATGTGTATTTTATTGCAGTAAAAGCAAGCAGTATTATGACACTCACATTTAAAATGAGCTGCAGTAGTGAGTGGTCTAGTGGTTAGGATTTGGTGCGCTCACCGCCGTGGCCCGGGTTCGATTCACGGTCAGGGAAAGTTAATCTTTATTGGGCAGACTAGGTGGGCCAAATGGTTCTTATCTGCCGTCACATTCTATATTTCTATGTCACGTAGAACTAAACATTTTTTTAACCCCTTCAGGACCGGACTGTTTTTGCTATGTTTGAGCTATTTTAACACTTTTGTGGTGTTTGTGTTTAGCTGTAATTTTCCGCTCTCTCATTTACTGTTCTGATACAAATTGTATATTGGGTTTTTTTCAGGACAAAAAGGGCTTTCTTTACATACTATTATTTTTATCATGTCATATAATTTGACTTTTAATTAAAAAATCTTTTACTGATCTACAAAATCGAATGAAACAAACTGTTAAATAGATTCAAAATTTTGTCCTGAGTTTAAAAACACCCAATGTTTGTGTTTGTTTGCTTTTATTTGCAAGTTATAGGGCTATAAGTACAAGTAGGAAATTGCTGTTTCAAAATGTAAATTTTTCAAAGATAACCCAGGGTATTCATCTAAGAATATTTTGATACTTTCTATGCAGCCATTTTACCACAAACCTTTGCCAAACTTTGCATAGGTAGTTTTTTATTTTTATTTTTTTCACATACATTGCAATTCAGGCATGAATTAACATATCCTGTTATGTGTCACTGCCAAACAACACCCCAATATGTGTTCAGCAACATCTCCCGAGTACAGGGATACCCCCCATGTATAGGTGTGTTGGGTTGTTTGGGGGCTAGAAGGCCACATTTTGCAGGTGCGCATATCAGTTTCCCAGCTTGGAATTTTGACATGTAGTCAACCTACATGCATGTCCTATTTGGGACATTTTTGAAGCCGGCCAATGTATTCTACCTCCATCAAACCATATATGTTTGAAAAGTAGACACCCTAGGGTATTTTACATGGTGGTATTTTAACACTTTCCATGCACTAATTCTACCACCAGGCTTTGTCAAACATTGAGGTAGTAATTTCTTTTCTGTTTTTTTTCACACACATGGTACTTTAGGCATGGATTAACAGTGTTATGTGTCACTGCCAAACAACACCCCAATATGTGTTCAGCAAGATCTCTTGAGTACAGTGATACCACCCATGCATAGGCCTGTCGGGTTCTTTGGGGGCTAAAAGGCCACGTTTGGCAGGTGCGCTTATCAGTTTCCCAACTTGGAATTTTGACATGTAATCAACCTGCGCCCATGTCCCATTTGAGCCAATGTATTTTACCCCCATCAAACCATATATTTTTGAAAAGTAGACAACCCAGAGTATTTTAAATGGTGGTATTTTAACACTTTTCATGCACGGAATTCTACCACCAGCCTTTGTCAAACTTTTGGGTAGTAATCTTTTTTTGTTTCTTTGTTACACACATTGTACTATAGGCATTAATTAACAGATCCTGTTATGTGTCACTGCCAAACAACACCCCAATATGTTCAGCAACATCTCCTGAGTACAGTGATACCCCCCATGTATAGGGTTGCTGGGTTGTTTGGGGGCCAAAAGGCAACAATCAGAACTTGTACATGTCAGTTTTTCAACTTGATATATAGGTATGCTTGGTCTGTCTTCAGTTTGACATATTTTTGCACGCCCCCAGTTAATGTTACTATCATGACAGTATATATAGTATATATTTTTATAAAGTAGACATCAAAGGTTATAGAAGATGGGGTGTTTTGACTTCTTTCCCCCAACCATTTTGCCCCCCCAAAAAACAGAGAAAGTGTAGTGGTAATTTTTTAATACTGTTTTTTATGCACACGTCATCTGGTTTTGGCCAGCTGGTTGTGTGTTACTGCCAGAAAACTTGTTAGACCAAATGTGCAGGTAGCAAATGTACATTTAGCAGCAATCTTTAAACTGGCTCCTGCAAATAGAATCTAACTGGAGATTTTGGGGAAGGAAACTGACTAACAAAAAATGGCTGCTTTCCAAAGAAACAAAAAATTAAATAAAAATTCAGGAACACTTCTTACAACTGTTCTGTGTGGTACAGCTTGAAGCATGTTCCTACACACAGTCCTGGTTTTGAAGGGCAATCACAACAGTGAAAAGGGGTGTCTGTCCTTTTCCCGTTTTTAAAACAGACCCGGCAACGTTTCTGGGGGGGGTTTTCTAGCAGTTGGCGGTGACCTAAAAATAAAATGTCTGTACTCAGCTTGCACCGTTGTTGGAACTTGTCCATCTCCATAAATTGTTAAAGAAGTTATTTTTAACTGAAATTGGAGGTGGTTTTCCCTGGATTATTTAAAAAAAAGAAGCAAAAATGAGTTGTGGGTTTCTATTTGCATCAGATAGATAGCCACCTTTTTATACCATGCTTTGGTTTTTCGTAAAATAAGATATGGCTGCATCAGCTGATCAGCCAAATCAACACCCCCACTTATTATACGCCCTGATGCAAACCGGTTTGGACTCTTCTCTGCCCCGGACAGAGATGTCTGACATGCGTTCGTCATGGATGGTGGTTAGCATGTTGACATCCTTCATGTCCCTAAATTTTAGTGCAAGCACTTCAGCTTTGCGAAGTGCTTTACATTCGCCTTTTTTAATTTTGCCTTTATTAGAGATTGTGGAAAGTCTTTGGAATTTTTTCTGGCAGTGCCGCAGGCCAGTGTCTGTAAACCATAAAGTGTATTAAACAGACCGACACTACTATAAAAATTATCCACACAAAGGTGGTAACCTTTATTAAACAAGGGGTTTAGTAGGACCCATACAAGTTTCCCACTTGTCCCCAGGGAGTCAGGACAGCCAGGAGGGTCCAGTTGACCATCTTTCCCCTCATATACACGAAAGGCAAACGTGTATCCACTTTCGCTCTTGCACAGTTTGTACAGTTTTATGCCATAACTAGAGAGCTTTGAGGGGATGTATTGTCTGAACCCTAATCTCCCTTTGTATTTCATTAGCGATTCATCTATGGATACATTTTGTTGGGGGGTATAAACATCCAAAAATTTGTCCTGAAAATGGTCTAGCAGTGGGTGTATTTTATGAAGCCTATCGTATTGGGGGTGATCTCTAGGGTGACCGAGGGTATTGTCACTGAAATCCAAAAATCTCAGCAGTAACTCGTATCTGGCTCTAGGCATGGTTTGGGAGAATACTGGACTAGACATTATTGGGTTGGTGCTCCAGTATGAGCGAATCAATGGCTTCTTTATAATCCCCATGAGCATTGTAAGAGCCTAGAATTTTTTAAGCTCTGGGACATCTGTGGGATGCCAGCTATGCTCCCTGACTGTATAGCTACCTGGATTGTTATCAATAAATTGGGTAGCATACAAGTTAGTCTGGGAAGCAATCTCCTCCCAGATGGTATCCCCTAAAAATAGTCATGAGTTATTTGTCTATCTCAGAATTAAACTTATCTTACACACTCAAGAAATCTCTACAACTCCAACTACTGTCATGAACAGTTTCAGCTGCTCTTATTAAAAGATAGAGCTTTAAAAACGCTCTCCTGCTACTATAGCCACCTCCTTCAAAGCTAATTTCTTCTTACGTTCCCCTTTATGTTCTTTGGGAGAAGAAGCTCAACTCCACCATCTCCACTCAGATGTGGCATGTGCTAATGGGCTCTGAAACAAATTCATGGTGCTTCTAAATATCTAAACCACCTAGAAGCTCAGTTCAATGTCCTCATGAGAAGGTACATGGTACCAGAGTGATTGGCACATATTTTTCCAGGGTCATCTCATCTGTATTGGCAGTGCGGACAACGGCCAACTGGATGAAATCAGAACCTCTAACGATGGCGGTGATGATTCACAAATTGCAGAAAGCTAAAATCTATGAACACATGTCATCTAGGCATCTCAACAAACTAGCTCTTTATCAAACAATCTTGATGCTTTGGAAATGATTTCTAGCTGTGACAGTCTGACCAAAGAGATTTTTCCCCTCTTCATTCTCTCCCACTTTATCCGCTCACCATACGCTCTGCCCTGTACTTCCTTACTTTTCTGTCTTGCTCTCTATTTTTCTTCTCTTTTCTTCATTGCTCTAAGCTCTGGGTATATAATGTCTGCTATTAATGTTTCATTCTTCACATTCGTTAGAAGTAGTCAGGAAATTCTGCTTTCTTTTGAGCTATGTAGGGTTAATTCCTCCAGCAAACAAATACTTTATATGATTGTCTTAGTGAGGTGGGTGATGCAATTTTATACTTCCATAATTTTTCTTGCTATTCTACTATACATTCTGCTCAAGACTATCAATGCAGCTGTATAGCAAGAAAGATATATACCCTTGTTTGTATTTCTGTATGTCTGTACTGTCTTTACAAAATAATCAATAAAAACAAATTTACATTAAAAAGGGGGTCAAAGAGGTCAGAACTTTCAAAGATGAATCCACTTTGTCGTTAACCTCTGAGGTTCGATCTCGAGATGTCATTAACGATAATAGTTACGCCAGATTTAAAATTGGTAATAATTTCTAACTGCAGTAGCATTTCCAACAGAAAAATGAGAATTATTTTGATTGTGACTGTGCTAAAAACAGTGGAACCTTCAGAAAATGTTGTCAGTTGGATGCCGACAATAGAGTATGAGTAATATCTGTATGACTTTCACACCAGTAATTAACTATTTGTGATCTGCTTGAAGTTGTTCTATTATTTCCTCTTTCATTTTTAGTTATTGCGTACTTAAATACGCCCATACATTAACAATTTACATATTTATTAAACATATTAATACTTGTAAATAATTACTGCTGGAATTATCTATAACTTCACTTCTACATAAATTTAAAAAAAATATTTAATACTCTTGTCTAAATGCCATCCTGACATACTCTGTGCTAAAACTAGAAAATGTTCGAGACAAATATTTTTCAGACAAAGGAAAATATTTTTTTTTACTTTTTAACCCCTTAAGGACACATGACGTGTGACATGTCATGATTCCCTTTTATTCCAGAAGTTTGATCCTTAAAGGGGTTAAACTCATCCTTTCGATACTCTGTTTTAGTGAATCTTACGTCTATCTTCTGTCCGTACTTACACCTCTGATGCTCGCCTTCAAGATTTCTCGAGGGCTGCACCATTCCTGTGGAACTCGCTTCCCTCCTCAGTTAGATGCTCACCCAGTCTCCACTCCTTCAAAAAATCGTTAAAAACCCACTTCTTCATAAAAGCGTATCAATTAAACTGTTAATAGTTCCTGACTGATTCCTCTTCTGCAACTGTCATTAGTCGAATACTACCCTTATCTTTTTATGTCATTTTACCCCACTCCTTCTAGCATGTAAGCTCATTGAGCAGGGCCCTCAACCCCTCTGTTCCTGTGTGTCCAACTTGTCTGGTTACAACTACATGTCTGTTCGTCCACCCATTGTAAAGCACTGCGGAATTTGATGGCGCTATATAAATAACATAATAATAATAATAATAATAATAATAATCTTCTTAAAGGGAAACTATAGTGCCAGGAAAACAAACTTGTTTTCCAGGCACTATAGCTTCCCCTTCTATCAAGGCCCCCTCCCGCGCACTGTAGGGGTTAATAACTAATAGTCACTTACCTGGGTCCAGCGCCGATGTCCCTTGGTGCAGGCTCAGCTCCGCCCACGCTCCTCCCCCGCTCCTCCCCCGCTCCTCCCCGCTCCTCCCCCGCCGGCAGCCCTAATACTCATGCGCGGCAATGGCCGCGTGCTCGCATTAGACCTCCCCATAGGAAAACATTATTCAATGCTTTCCTATGGGGAAAATCTGACGCTGGAGGTCCATTAGGTAGTCCATTGGGTAGTGTCTGGTAGACAGCCACTGTGAGCAGACTTAGAGCTGCAATGGAAACATTGCAGTTCTCTGGAACTGCAATGTTTTACATTGCAGCACTAAGTGCAAAAGGGACACTGCACCCAGACCACTTCAATGGGCAGAAGTGGTCTGGGTGCCTGGGGTGTCCCTTTATGTAACAGACGGGAGGGACATGATCTAGCAATGGCCTTGGTCAATATTGAGCCAGTATATTGTGGCTTGGCTTTCTATGCAAACAATGTAAACATGTGCTACACATGTGCAAATCAACATACATCATGTGTCTGCCTTCAAAGTGGCATCCATCATATTATGTATGTGGAAAGCTGACTTCAAAACTCATTTCAAACGCTTGCATTGTAAATTTGTGGCTTGGCCACTTTTGTAATATCTTCCATTGCCAGGCCACTTCTCTCTTCATCCAATATATCATAAAAGGAAGAAAGAAAATAGAAGAATCTTCTGGGTGTTCAGTAGGAATATATACCAACATTTCAATTTTCCTTCATGACAGGCTACAACGAGATATGTTTCAGCTTGTCTGAACCCTCACTTTCTGAGACACCAATACTGACTTAGTATGAGTCACTGCTGTGTTTTTCAATCTCCTGTACAACGACTGTTACAGTTTGCTCACTAGAAATGCACGAAATACAGTTCAAATGGTTATTTAGCTAAGATCTTCATGATCATATTTGCTTTATTTATTTATGGAGAATTTAAAAAAAATTGTATATATTAAAACATTTCTTGTTTTCATATATGTCATGGGAAGCACACCAATTATACAACAATTGCTTGATTACATTTAAAAATAATTCATTCAACAGCACAAGTTATTGCATGTACACTCTCTGAGTACTAGGCAGAAAACTGTTTTTTATTTTATTTACTAAACAGACTATGCACCACATTTACAGAAACCTTTCTAAAACTTTTTAGTTTTTTAATATGTAGTCTAACAGGGTTATTTACTAATGCAAAGTAGACTTGGAGAATCAGTTTTGGCAGAATCTCGATTTGGTTGAATTCGTGGTGATCAGTAATTCTGCTGAAAAAAACAAATCCGTACCCCCTTATTTCCTAATCCCAAGACAACCAAAAAAGCCCAATGACCGTTTGCTTCCGGATTTTGATTTAACTATATTCCAGCTGGCGGCACTAGCAAAGGGAACCCATAGTCCCAAAAATAAAAATTATTATTTGAGACTATAGGTTCCCCTATAGTGAGGTGATCACTGTTCACCTTTCTTTGCTCAGTAAAATTTAATTAAAATACATTTTCCAGCGCTTAGACTTTTCTGCCTAGACTCTTACCCTGCAGCCCCCAGTTCCTCCTCCATTGATGTCTGCATCCAAGCTCATAGAGAAGCAATGGATTAGAATTAGGCATGCACGGCCAAAGCCTCGCTCTTCTAATTAAATGAAGCTGTCAGCAGCATTTTGTTCCAGGGTTTCACTCGGTTCTGGAGGAGAAAGTGCATCTGTTGGCTGTCAAGAAGACAGCCAGCAAAGTTGTATGTAATACTACAATGTAAACGATAGGACCCCTGCGCCCAGACCATTTTACTGAGATGAAGAGGTTTGGGTGACTTCAGTTGTCTTTTAAAAAGGAAGATTTATAAAGACTAATGACTGGGCAGCTCTTTCTGTTCAGTCACTAGCAATGTACTTCCTTCCTGCCCCCATCCTTGGGCATTGGGTAGAGGCTTCAATTTAAAGAATGCAGGGTGGACCGATTACAAGCCAACCTTAAGGCTTTTCCCACTTTATGCAAGCTCAGTCAGAGCGCTCTTATTGATATTGGGAACCGCTAAACCTGGGCGAGGGGGTGTATATAATTTGTTTTGGGGGGTGGGCAATTACATGTCCATCTCACCTCCTAACTTTATTCAGATTTCCCCCCTGCCACCCATAGGTTGGGACGTTAGGCCCCCGTTTTCAGTAACACAGCCCACAACCACTGCCCATAAGTGAGGGCTGGGTGGACATTATGTCTGCTTTGTAATAATGTGAGGGTCATATTTACCCCTATAGGCTTTTATTTTTTTATTTTCTGACTATTTAAAGGGACACTGTAAGCACCTAGACCCCTTCAGCTAATTGAAGTAGTCTGGATGCTGTGACCCTTTTGCACCTAGTGCTGCAATGTTAAACATTGCAGTTCCAGAGAACTTCAATGTTTACATTGCAGCTCTAAGTCTGCCCCTGGTGGCTGTCTACCAGACAGCCACTGGAGGCGCTTCTGGAATCCAAACTGACTTTTGGTCCGTTATCCGGTGCTGGATGTCCTCACGGATAGTGATGTCCCGAACGGTTCGCTGAACGGATCGCCACGAACGGTTCGCCACGGACTCATCATTGAGTAAACTTTGACCCTGTACCTCACAGTCAGCAGACACATTCCAGCCAATCAGCAGCAGACCCTCCCTCCTAGACCCTCCCACCTCCTGGACAGCTCACTAAGAATGCAGCTTCACAATGAATGTAAAATGGATGCTCTCCAGGAGGTGGGAGGGAGGGTCTGCTGCTGATTGGCTGGAATGTGTCTGCTGACTGTGAGGTACAGGGTCAAAGTTTACTCAATGATGAGTCTGCGGCAAACCTCCAACGTCAGATTTTCCCCATAGGAAACCATTAAATAATGCTTTCCTATGGGGAGGTCTAATGCGTACACGGACATTGCCGTGGGCAGAGCCTGACCCAGCGCCGAGGGGAGGGAGGGCACAAGGGAGGGTGGGGCAGGAAACCCTATAGTGCCAGGAAAATAGCTTTGTTTTCCTGGCACTAATTGATCCCTTTAATGTGGCGGGTAGCTAGCAAGTGTTGGCCAGCAACCACAAAATTAACCTTCACACCGTGGAAGTGACAACAAATAACAGTTTTCATTACCTCAAATGTCAGCTAACCCAAACAAAATTTTCAGTTTGTAAAAATGTTGCTTATAACTCTAACTCAAAAAGAAATTCAAACGTAAGGGCAAAATAGCCAGACTAGAAGCATAGCTGACTTCAAGAGGTTGTCCAGTTTGGTTATTTTGATTTAAAAATTTGGAATTCATTTAAAATTCCAGACATTCTTCACTTTAGTGAATAACCCTATAAACATGAATTTTGGCCTAGCTACAAGGATATTTAAGGGATTCTGGGACCAGTTTGTGATTTCTTAATCTATTAATGTTTAACTAGTGAGTGTTTAGTTTAAATATTTTGCACTTTGTTCCAAACCTCTTTGACTTCTTCAACAAATGTGATGTAATACATTCTGAAATTGTGACGGGCTTATCTCTGTCATTTGTATATATTTGTGATGTTTAGGTATTGCAAACCATGGGTAGTTTATTGATAAAGGGAGGGAAGTGAAAGTGGACGAGAATGGAACTTTTGAGAACTCCACAAATAAATAAGAGTTGCAGTAGATACTGAAAAGTGTCTGATATGTAAGAACAAAAACAGTTTAGAAAATTATAACATATGCCTGAGGTTTAGAACGTGCTTTTTAAAACATTATCGCTTACTGTGCCAAAAGCTGCTTGGGCCTGCTGGCCATGTGTTGTTAAGCAGGAATCCGTGTTTGCTCATCAGAGCATATCTATTAAAATACTACTATCTGGGTGGATCTGCAATCAAGCATAGTGTCAAAGTAAGAATAATAACCCTACATTCAGACCTTAAAACTGTAGTATCCAAGAGGGAGGTAACACAGTGGTCTCCAACCTAGTCCTCAATGAACACCAACAGTCCAGGTTTTGTTAGTATAAGACATGTGCACCTGTGAAATTTTTATTTTGTACGAATGATTTTGCACTAAATAAAAATGTAATTCGCCCACTCCGAATTTCGGCTGCAAACCATTCGTTTTCTAACTAAATTCGTTAAAAAAATCATTTGTTTTTGTCCATTAGGATGAAAACAGCACTGCACATGTGCCAAAAAAGAAAAGCAAGGAAGGAGCCGGCAGCGCTACCAGCTTCTAACGTGTAACAAATAACCATTCCCACCCCCCTTGCAATAAGGGGGGACCTGGCACAGGTTAAATCTTCCCACATGCCTCTACCTGTGCCAGGTGCCCCCTTGTAGTTGGGGCATGTTGCATAAACAGTAAGGGAAATAGCAAGTTCAAGAAGCAAGCCAAGGTCACGGATTTAAAAGTATAGATATCGGAGCAATCAGACAGGCAAATCAGACAACCATAACATAACAGAGAGTAAGGAATGCTCTACTGGGATCACAAGGAAACCACAACAGGACAACGAGTATCAGCAGAACAGGCCCTTTTAAAGGTGTTGTCCATAACGCCTGCTTATGTTGCTCCTTAGCACCCAAAATGTGTGAATACGCTACATTGTAATGACTTGGGGCTGTTTGCTCACAAATTTTGACTCAAAGGAGTGCTTTTATAGAATGACGCACTATAGCAGTGTTCTGCATTAATATTGAAGCAGGACTGACTGGAGTCAGGAACTTGGAACTGAGTTACTTGAATATTTGTGTGGCTGTGGTTCAGTCTTGGTGTCAAGTTTGACATGACTGAAGTTGATGTCACTTTTGATGCGAGAAAGTCGCAGAGTAGAAGCTGAGCAAATATCAGCATCCAAATTGACACAACTATATCACTGAAGAGGACATAGAACATTAACAATGTCAACATTAATTTGAAAATTATGCTTGAATGAGGAGACAGCCACAGGTATCCTGACACATAGGCTCTCAGAGGTGTTTCCTAGCACAGGGAGGGAACATATAAAAATAAATAGATAAATAAAACCGTAGGAATCAGGATTCGATAATTGGGGAATCCAAAATGGCAGTTAGAAGGGAGTGTAATAATCCTATAGTTGGTTTAAATCTTCAGGTTTGGGCAGCATAGGATCCAAAGATTGACCCCTTCCCCCTATGGTGAATGGGAAGTGATATCTTGGACCATGAAATAGGTTGTAGGTCCAGGGCACTCTGAATATCATTAAAAAACTATTGAGACTTGTTATGGCAGTGTGATTTGAACTAAAACCAGATTAAACTGGGATTGGAGACTTGGACAGTTTGAAGTATCTTCAGGTCAAAATACAGCTGGGCTATACAGAGTATAAAATAAGTGTTTGTTGTTTCATATAATTTTTCTTATGTTCGCACTCATAGATCGTTATAACTCTTGCCATTGTACTAGCAATTTAATCATACAGAAGTGTGTCATTGACTAAGATCACAGTAGGATGGGCAGTGACCACTCCGGCCACTCAATTTTGAACATGATTGCTAATAGCTGACTGGCCAATACTAAAATGAAGTTTTGGTGTTGGACTGCCAAAAAGATGACTGGTGTCATCTTCCTCATTTTAGTAATTCTTATTAGGGAGGTAGAATAAAATGAAACATGAAGTTTGGAAAAACTATAAATTCCACAGTTCAGGTTCAGACAGTGAGTGTAAACTCAGTCCTGAAAGACAAGTTCCACTGAACTTAAAAATCTAGAAGAGATCTTATCAGTTGAATGCATGCAAAATTCCCTTAAGGGGTTGGAAGATCCATGTGGTAGACTTTAGTTAAACAACCTCTAGACACGTATTGGTTGGAGCAAGGCACATACCTTAAAGGGCAGATTCCACAATCTGTTGTACATGTCTCCGTATGCAAATAATCATTCTGCTGAAATAAGTTTTATATTTCTGTAGGAAAATATGTGACAGCTTTTTTTCTAATTACACCACATTTAACGTAGATTAATTTATACCCTTTTCCCCATGCCCACATACACTCAATACCCATACAAAGTTGGTCACTTGTTTTTTTTAATTTAAATATACAGCATGCAAGATAGACTGAGCATCTCTTATGAACCAAACCTAATGGGATAGAGGATGGCACAAGGTTGGTCAAAGTTAGTGTTAGGAATATTTGCTATCTTCAAGCACTATGCTTTAGATGAACGTTGACACTTTGCGTTGGGGACAGAACAGCCTCTGGTATTTAGTGTTGGAATGCACAACTGGTAACAAAGTGATTGGGCTATAAACGGCATTGCAATATGTTTATATTTAGATTATTAGGGATTGCCCAAGACCAACCATTACGTTTACCAAATAGTGGGCATTTATGAAGCCACAACTTACTTTTGTTAACCTCTCAAATATTTGGTGGGGATAGATCAGGATACCATTGGAGATGGGAGGAATAGGATACATCACACTCTTTTAAATGTAGTGGGGACAAGGTAATTTAGGGGGCATTGCTAATAGTGTCTCCCGTAAAGTATATGCACTTTGACAGTATGCAAGGGAAAAGATGCTACTGCTTTCAACTTCATACTCCAAATTATCCATAATTATCATCTTATAGTTCATTTCCAAACCAATCCTTTTGTATTTTTAATTAATGTGTATATCTCAACTCATCTGTTTTGTAGCCATATCCTTTAATCAAAATATGTTTTTTATTTACATTTCCCTGGGTACACAGACTGCCTCCGAGCTGCTGTGCATTGTGGGAAATTACGTTTATAACCACCACTGCTACAATGTGTAAGTTGTATGTATGCTTTGTGTGTATTATAATAATAATGTACTAGTTACTAGTATGTAGTTTGTGGCCCTGTTATAAATAACCATTGGTGAACTGCACTTGGTGAAATAGCTGTTATGCCTCTAATACCTAGTTAGCTCAGCCTTTTATAATTCTGAGGGAAATAAAATAAATGTAACTGAGCTGAGTAATAAAAACATTTATAATATATATATATATACGAGGCTTAACATTTATGGTCATATGCTACTACCCAGGTTTTTGACAACGCAAGCTATGGTATACCATCCAGGGGTGATTTTCTACAATTCAAATCGATTTTCAGATCTATCTATTTAATTTTCACTCGCCAATGTTATATATAATATATACAAAAATAATATATAATATACACAACTATTTTATGTGTATATATATATATATATATATATATATATATATATATATAACATGTAATGTATGTAATGTAATGTCTAACGCAGCACATATATGAAATCGAATTTCTGGTAAAAATGTTTTAGATTTTATTAAAATGCTTGTAATTCACATTTACAAAATACACAGACACTATACTATCTAAATGTAAAATAATACATGTGAAAATATCAGGAACAATTCATATTTGATACATTTTATTAAACCATGTTGGTTATTAGTCTCCAAAGCTATAATATGTACCCAGCTTTAAAAAATAAACATATACGAATAAAAGGAGACGTTTTGGATCAGCAGGATCATGCAAAGGTAAGCAAGACAGGAAATTTCGAAAGTGTCGTTGTCACTGTACCTTATTGATGTATGTTCTACAATTCCAAGCAGATCTTTCAGGGTCCTTTCTGAGCTGTGTGTTTCTGAATACTGAAGATAATTCTTGGTGACTGCACCTGGAATTCTCTGTTTATTCCAGATGCGAACGCTGTCTGAAGCTTTGTTTATGCTGATTCCTCACCAGATCCTGCCATTTTAAACTTTGCAAACAAAAATTTAACATAATGTACACAGTTACACGGAGAAGCAAAAAGTGAGAAAAAACTAAGGTCAGAAAGACTCTACTTGAATTATGCTCACAGAAACAATTATGCTCACAGAGCTTTCGATCTCCTTTTGGATTTCCTATGGGTAATAAGTAGAATATATATCATTTACTTACAGCTATTAAGAGTTCAGATTATTAACTGCTGTTTTGATTTCTAGCCTAAATAGTCGTGATTCAGCGTGTTCTAGAGATGATTTCAACTAGAGTCAGTTAGAGACATTGAGGTTAAGTATTGTTTCTTCTGCCTTTTTGCTAGTATGTGATGTAGATAAATGTCTGAATATTCTTTACAAAGGGGAACAAAAAGAGGCACACTGGCAGCTTTTTATTTTCACATTATAATTGAATGTACGGTACAGTTAGTTCTCTGTATGTTCTACTGAATACATGCCTTTAGTCTTTCATACAATTAACTGTGTATTACATTTCCTATTTGAAGCATGTTTTACAGTGTTCCTTAGAGGGACAATTCAAGCACCTTAATTGGTACAGCATATTGAGGTTCCGTCTGAGCTAGTCTCATTTTGGTGGAGACAAAGGGGTAAACCATATTTTAGTGAGGCCAAATCCTGTGGTGGTAAAAAAATGTTGTCCAGATTAGTGCAATTGTACATTTCACCTGTCATAATTACATAGAGCCTCCAATGCCCATGGGTGTGGTTTGGTGGGGGACATTAGGTCCCATCATTATTATAAATAGAGTGTCTACTCGCCACCTATGGGTGGAAGCCCGGAGGAGAACAGTAGGTGCCTGCCATGAATATTATAAATATAGCCCCCACTTGTGATTATTCGTTGGGGAATGGGGTAAGGACATTGAGTCCTAGGCAAAGACTTCCCAGTTGTTGATTTTAAACATTTAATAGTTATGCTCACACCTTCTGCATGGTAGGTGGGGGCATAGGGAGGTTTACAACCTGCTTTACAGTAATACATTGACCCCCATAGACTTTTTTATTATTATTTATTTATTTATTTATTTTAAATGTAATGTGGCATCTGGCTAGCAAGCACTGGCCAGTTGCCTCATAGTAACCCTCGGGTTTTTAAACTATTTGCTAGAAGCAAGTAGGTCAAATTATCATTCACTTACAAAAAGCAAGTAAACAAGGCATTCCCAGTATTTTGTGAATATTACGAATCCTATACTTTGTACAGGGATTGGATTCAAAAGCGCTAATTGTAATCCGGACACAGAAAGCATCCTGGAATTCTAACTAGATTTGGCTTTAGTAAATGTGAGAATTACCATTCAGGTCGGAATGCCAACGTTCCGGTCGGAATTAAGCTATATTCACTGGATTTTGTCCAACCGGACAAAATCCAATGTTTAGTAAATAACCCTGTATGTAATCAAGTTGCTATCATTTCTAGCTACAATATGGATCAGGCAGCAATCTGAGTCAAGGTGCTGAATCCAGAGGGGAACCTTAAACCTCAGTAGCTGTGATCTTGTTCTGTAGAAGTGGTTTTCAAATGCTTTGGCCTTAAATTTGAAATTTATATTGAATTTACTTTGAGTTCCTGACAATGTAAATACTGTAAGAAACAGGATTGTCCAGGCACTCAAGGCTTGTATATCAAGCAGGTTTATTGGAGAAACACAACAACATTTTGACCTGCACCAAGGTCTTTGTCAAGCTTTGTCAAACATTGCTGTGTTTCTCCAATAAACCTGCTTGATATACAAATCATAAGTGCCTGGACCATCCCGTTTCTTCCACTATTTGACTAAGGCTTAGCCCACCTCAGGTCCAGCTAAAAACCTTGGAGTTTAAGGAAGTGTAATCAACCTCTTCTTTCTATAAATGTAAATACTGTGAACCTTCTCAGTATTGGCAGATCCCCAATGAGTAGTGCTACTTAGGAGAGGGTAGGTGAAGATGTGATTATGTATCTTCCGGATCTTGGCAGAGAAAGAGGTGGGTAATTTCTGGACAGCCTTTTGTATAATGTTACATTTAAATTTATAGTCAATAAAAACAATCTAGGAAGGCATTACAAAAGTCTATGTGACCAGTCAAAAGAAAAGTCCTCTATCCTATTTCGTGTGGTTGTTTCAGCATCAAGAGACACGTGGTATCTTGAATAATTATTGGGAGATGTCATATATCTTTTACTAAACCCATCACGAAGTGTAATCTTTCATCGGAGTCTGAATTGTTTATTTTGCAAAACACTTTCTGTCATCTGATACTGCAGTTATAAGGCATGCCAGTTCTTTATGTTTTATCAAACTGAAAAGATAAACTGAATGATTGTGAATAACTCACTTTAGAAATGTAACTGGTTTTCTTAAGAACAGGTTCTTAAAAATATGATGGTTGAAGAATCAAAACCTTTCAAGTCATTAACTATGGCTGAGGTTAAAAAAAAGTTGAAGGCCGCTGTAACAGCGATCATAAGAGTTGGGCTCTTTGAAACATTTGTTTAGCTAATCTAATCTCTGCAAAATAAATTCAACAGAAACACTCACAGTTTCAAGGATAGGATTTTTGGTTCCTCTTGATATATTACAGCTAGTTCATATTTCAGTGCAAACATTTTAGAACACAGTGTTCTAATACCAGTGGTTTTCTAGATTAATAGTGTTTTTTGGCCAACCTTTTTTTAACACATAAATGATGTTCTAGAGTTACGGCATTTAGTAAAGAACCAGCAGTTGTTCAAGAGAAAAGTGTCTCGTGGCAATGGGGTTTATTAACTAAACACTGAATTGTGAGTTTAAAACAAAATTTTATTGCATAATTTAGGCTAAATTAGCCAAACTATGTATTTACCCGCGTTTAAGAATTTTTCCCAAATCCCTGTTATTTTTTTGCCAAAATTTAGCAATTCAGTTTTCCGTTTATTATAATTTGGTGGTTAGTAAATAAGCCCCAATATATTTTGCTGCATAATGGATTAAGAATTTCTGACGTGGATAAAGATTATTTTTAATTGCTTGCAACCTATATTACCTACAGCAAGCAAAATATTAACATGTTTAAAGCTGTTATTGTGGGGAAACACAGACTACTGTTACCTTTTCTAAGAATAAACAAATTATCCCATATATAGTTAAGAACTGAACTCAGGAATGTGTTGGAATGCAAACCAGAATAAGTACACATCGCTTAGCATTAACACTGCAACTGTGTAGTACAGCCACAGTAAGGATATTTCCACATGCAAAATTATATTTAAATTAACAAAGATAAAGTGTCTAGTGGTTGTTCTAGTGTTCTATACAGGTTTAAATAATACAACAAGTTGGCTTGAGACTAGCAGCCCTATATTGCTTAGCCAGCATTGTGCATTTCAACAGGAAACTCATAAGAAATACAGATGTTTGTTAAATTGGTAAAAAGCTAAAAATGGTGTTTGTCAAACAGTATCTAATACTATCAACAGTGCTGAAAGAAAAACATGTCCAGTGATCAGATAGTTAAATATTAAAATAAATATATAAATACATAATTTAAAAAATACATCAGGGCTCCCAGTCCAAACACCAACAACAGCTCATTTACATGATTGTCGCTACATATTACTGGCCACCCACTGTTCACTAAAATGCCTTACCAACGGCAAAATTATAACAGTAGCAACAAGGAGTAACCAGCAGCCTCTACTTAAAGTGATTCTGTGATTGCTTTCTGATTGGTTTCCAACCTTGCCACTACTAACTACTGGTTGCTGCTAACCCAAAAGTTTAACACCAAGTTCTGGTCTGGTATAAAGAAGCTAAAGGGGCACTCCGGGCACCATAACAACCCCATCTAAATGAAGCTGTTATGGTGCCAGGAGGCCCCAAGTGCACTCTTACCTTCAGGGATTAAACCGTACCTCTCTCAGGATAGGGAACTAGCTCAATTCACTCCCAGGGACTGGACGACACATAGTCCTCTGAGCTCTAGTCCTAACAAAGACTACAAAGATATAGCGACCAGACTATAAACCTGGTGGTTATTTGTGGCAGCTACAAGCTACTAGTTTTTGTTAATACTGACAGCTATTTACCCTAGAAGGTTAATTTGGGAAGAAACATTTTGGCTTCTTATTCTTATTCTTCATACCAAGCACAGTGGTATTGAGTGGCGGAGGGAACAAAGAAGTGCGGGCCCAAGATATCAAATAGATAGAGTTGTTATTAAAAAAAAAAAAAAAAAAAGAAATGGATTTCTAGTGCTTGTCATGTAAGCAGTAATGCCAGCTGGAACAACCCAAACCAGAGTCTCTCTTATCTGGTCAGAGGATTAATGTCTACTGATAAAGGAAGCAGCGCCTAGGGGGATCCTCAGGGATATTCGGATATGAAATGAGACAATCACACAGAGGAAGACTATATGGTGTAGTAAACTGGTTATTATATTGAAGATAAACAGCAGAAATTAATTTACAAAATGCAGAGCTGCCAATGAGATCTACTTATCTGTGCCTGGGAGGTAAATATGTGCTGTAGTAGTAGTCCTCACTGTGGAAATATGTAGATAAAAGAGAGAGAAAATATAGCGCACACTGTAAAATTCAAGATGAAAAAAATAAATGGAAATTTACAGGAGAATGACCAACTGTCTTCGTTTGTCTGATGGTTTTATTATGATTTCTTTATTATTTTTAAAGTCTCTGATGGCAGCTCTTTCTTTTTTTTTTGTAAAGTTTGTTTGATCAAACAACTAACCAATTTAATTCTATTTTTTATTATCATTTATTTATGCATGCATGCAGTGGCGTACACACAATTCATGGGGCCCCGGTGCGAAACTGATCTGTGGCCCCCCCTCTCCTCTCTCTCCCCCGATCCATGCTCCCCTCTCTCCCCCGATCTGTGCCCTCCCCACCCCCCCGACACATACATACATACAGACACACAGACAGACACACACACACACATACATCACTCGACAGACACATACATACAGAGACACAGACACACACAGAGACACACATACATAGACCCACACACATACATAGACACAGACACATACATACGGGGCCCCATGGATTGTGTGTACGCCACTGCATACATAGACACACACACATACAGAGACACACACGTACATACAGAGACATACATACAGAGACACACACACATACAGAGAGACACAGACACACATGCAGAGAGACACAGACACACATACAGACACACACATACAGAGACACACACACACACACACACATACAGAGACACAGACGCACACATACAGAGACACAGACACACACACATACAGAGACACAGACACACACAGAGATACAGACACATACAGAGACACACACACACACACACATACATACATACAGAGAAACATACACACATACACAAAATGTTTCCTACCTTGTTACTTTCCCTGGGGTCCAGTGGTGGCTCAGCCTGATGGGAGTCAGAGTTCCCACTCTGACTCCCTCCTCCTCCTCCCGCGCAGGCTCTCAGTATGCTGGGAGGAGTGACCGGGGAATCACTTCCTCCCAGCTCTGATGTAATCACAGGGGGCCCGGTCGCACCCTTAAAGTTCCCAGGGCAGACCGGGCCCCCTCACAATCCATGTCCATCGGGTGGCCCTGACAGCATGGGCCACCCGATGGACCCCTCAAAATGTGGCAGCAGGCCTGGTACCCGGTTGCAGCTGCGACCCCTGCGACCGTGGTATGTACGCCGCTGCATGGCCAGTACAAACCATTATCTGGAAATCTATTCATAAACAGGGCTATACATAGGACACAAGGTCACGCATTTAGGCTGGAAGAAAGGAGATTTAATCTAATGCAAAGAAAAGGGTTTTTTTTTACAGTAAGAGTAATAAGGATATGGAATTCCCTGCCTAAAGAGGTGGTTTTATCAGAGTCCATACAGATGTTTAACCCCTTAAGGACCAAACTTCTGGAATAAAAGGGAATCATCATGTGTCCTTAAGGGGTTAAACAGCACTTGGATAAATACTTCTAAAAACATAACATACAGGGATATCATTTCTAATTAGTGGGGTAATAGCTGCTTGATCCAAGAAGACATCTGACTGCTATTTTGGGGTCAAGAAGGAATTTTTCCCAGTTTGTTGCAAAATTGGAAGCGCTTCAGACTGGGTTTTTTTGCCTTCTTTTGGATCAACAGCAAAAACATATGTGAGGAAGGCTAAACTTGATGGACGCAAGTCTCTTTTCAGCTATGTAACACTAGTCATTTTTGCATATTTTTAATACATTTTATATTTCTCTCACAATACAGTCCTTTTTTATTCTGTTTTATCTACTCCATTTACTAAAGCTGCGAATTAGTTATTACTACTTTTTACATAGTCCAGCTCCTTTGTTCTGGGCTCTTATTATATCTATTTAGCTCCTACCTACCATCATTGTGCTCTCATTGCTCTCATTCTCTATATTTATTAATGCAAATTTATGTCCAGGTGTTTGTAAACACTTTGATAAAGCCCCTCTAATGTGGTGAAATGCATTAGTGTTACACTTTATTGTAGTTTTGTATTTTTTAAGTATCTTGGACCATCCTGTTTTATTTCTGTCATCTGAAAATCATTTCCTTGGTGGGAAACATTCCACCTATGCTGAGGACTGAGTAAAAAAACAAATCTGAATTTTTTTTTGAATACATATTATTCATCTTATATTTTATAGTGTTCACTATATTTTATCCCTCTTTTTTCTACATACTGCCATGGTGAGGACTACCAATACAGCACGTATTCAAGAGTGGGGATTGTACCACTTTACGCTACCTGTTAGGAGCCAACTTCAGGCTCCATTAAACGTGAGTGTATAGTTACACACTTGTATAGTTACACACTATGCTATCCACACCTGTGACTTCCTACATACTACATTAGCTAATCTCTTAAACTAACCTCCATTGGATCAAGAGATGCATTCCAACATTCAAAGGCAGGGATGGTACCACCCAGGCGCATATAAGTACATATTGTAAGTGAATTTCTTCTTTTTTTTTCTTCAGTATAACACCCAACTTACTACACCATATAGTCATCCTCTGTGTGCTTTTTCTCATTTCATATCTGAATATCCCTGAGGATCCCCTTAGACACTGCTCCTTTCAACTGTACACAAGAGTTGTCATGACATATTACAGAATAGGCTGTGTCACTTTTCTAACATGCGCAACAGGTTGAGAAGAAATAGTGTAGAATACATAGACATTTTATAATAGTCATGCACAACTACAATAAAATGAGATACCTGTTTACAGCATTCCCTTTACAATTACATTGTAATATATATTGCCTCATATGTTGCTCTGTTGCCATATATATTTTGTCTCATATTTTTCCATATGGCCCCACGTTGTTTTTATTCCCTATGTTTTTCTATATTGCTATATACATTGTTATGGTGCCTATATATATATATTTTGCCTTATATGATGTTGGACTTGCACCTGATTGTCCCCATTTGTTTTTCTTTTACCCCTCTCACACATGACACACAGAAGCGTACACACAAGGAGACACACATTTGAGAAGACATAGACAAACACAAACAGGTTTATCTTCTAAACTGAAAATTCCAGCTGAACTCAAAGGGAGTTTAAATTTTAAGGTCTTTCTGTCTGGCTACTCTGACCTGAAATTTCATATTTGAAATTCACTTTGAAATTGAATTTAAATTTGAAATTCACTTTGAATTCTCACTTTAGTGAAAAGTCATAAAAGTCTCACATACACATAGAGCAACAGGGAACAACTGGTTCGTTCCAGTCATGTGTACTTCGTGTTGGGGTATGGAGACATACCTTTTATACTGACGAATACATGATGTTTGTGGTGAAGAGGTTACTATGGTGAATCTGTCAAGATGAATATACCTCAACGCAACTGACCTTAACAGGCACAATTGCCCAAAGCACATGCCTTACAAAGACTTCTCATTGAGCTGTATTGGGAAGTCTGTGATTGGTCAGCCGCAGAAAGTCTAGGCAGGGTTAGAAGGGGACGGCAAAGGCAGCAGACAAGAGAACTGCATCTTTTGTAAGCTGGTTTTAGATATATCACCAATAAAAAAAATACATAATATAATACATGCACGTTTTCACTTGGGGTATATCTACTAAACATTGATTTTTATTTATTTTGTACTTGGGCAGTGAAGTGTCCCTTTAAATGATCTTTCCAGTTCAGATAGTTTAACCAAGCATTTTAAAGTCCGTTGTCAATTCATAGCAATTTGCAATAGGGTATAATCCATGGGTGCATGTTACCCATTATATACAGCTGCCTAGATAAAACCACTCATCTGTATTTGAAAGGTCAATGCAGGCTGCTTCTGGTGCCTGGAAATGCCCCCTGATGTATGCCTCAAGTCTTCCTAACTCTGCTGATGACTTCTGTTCTTCTGCAAAAGGCAGACAGACTAATTGAAACCAAAGAGGAGAAACGTATTTCACTACTGGATAAGGACCTGTCCAGGAGCAAAAAAGAATATTAGTGTAGCATTATTATTGTTACTTAACAATAAGTACCTTGTACATAACAGTTCAAATAATAAAAAATGAAATGTTAGTGGGGACTGAACTTTAAAGAGACAATCCAAGCACCATAACCACAACAGCTAACCCATAGAAATATATTGGCCAGATAATGAGTAAGTTAAAGGTCTTCATTACCACAGCACAAACAGAGATAGTGGGATTTGGGTAACAGGGAGAATCAATTAAAAGAAAAAAAAGGGTAGACCCTGCACCTATAGCCTGCTTGCATTATAAGTTCTACAAAAAGACATAATAGATATGATACTTTGTTGACACTTTTAAGAAAATAGAAAAAATGTGGAAGAGCACAGTATGAAATGTTTTACAGTAAAATCATTGTGCAGAAGCAGAAAATCCAGTTAAATGTTAAACTTGACAGACTAGCACCCTTTGTTAAACATACGATGTATCACCCAACTTTGCTACATTTTTGCTGTTCATAGAAGTAGAAGGTATAGATTTGCTGGAATGTGAATCAAAAGCAATGCAAATAATAAAAAATAAATAAAGAAATAAAGGCATAAATAATAAGACTTAAAGGGCACCTGTCATGCCCCAAAATAACTATACTCATTAGCTTGGAGTATTGCTAGAACATGTATAGATGAGGAGAAAAACCTATGTAAAAATAAGTTTTTCGCCCAGCTGTCAGTCAATACCTCGGTGTTCCAAGGCATTGACTGACAAGGGAGAGCAGAAAATTCTACCCACAGGAGGCCCCTCTGTCCTCCTCCCATAGCAACCACAGCACATGTGCTGTGGTTGCGGAGTTAAGGATTGGAGTAACGTGATGCTCCAATGCCTGCACGCTGACAATGAAACCAGCATGTCGATGTCACTGATGAGATTTGTGCTGCTTAGGGATGCGTCACAAGCAGAGCAAATCAAAGAAGCAGGAGGGCAGGTGGAGGAAGGCTAGGAGATGGTTTTAAACACAAAAAATAACATCCACAAAGCGGCTCTGGGTCAAGCAAGTGGCATCACTTCTGCATCTCCAAACAATACACGTGTAGCCTCATATCTAGGAGCTTCTGGTCACTCTTAGAATGACACAAGTATGGGAATGGAGACATTGGTTTGGTTGAACTGCACCCTGTGTCAGAATTGACGTTGGTTGAAGGATAGACCACAGGGATTATGCTATTGTCACTGAGAGACACAGTAAATAAACAACTATGGGTGAGGCCTTGTCAAACAAGGATGGAGTTAATTTGAGCTCTGTTCCTAGCTCACTATCTGTATAGTTTGTCAAATCCATTCTAAGGGGAAACGGGACAACAGTTAATTATACGACGGAGTGATGTCAGCAGCTCAGCTCACACTGATTTCTCATTGGCTGAGTTGAGTACGTACTCAAAGTATATGTAATAATGAAGTTTCTTTATAAACAGTAGGGGCGTGGTCTAGGAGGGATTGTGGGAAAACCTTATTTTCTGGAAAAACGTATAAGATTTAAATGAAGAAAAGCACTGCATGAACATGTGGCCAAAATCTATTAAATGCATTTAAGTTGTGTTGGTGCCGGAAGTACGACTGGAGGGTGCTTCTAAATAATCACCAGTCACCACTATATTTTGGTGGGTGGTTGTTATAAGGTGTTATTTAGTGTTTTGTTAAGCTTTCTATCAATGCAGCCAAGCGAAGCTGACCTGCAGATCTCAAACTGTGATATGGAACACTGTCACATTGCAAATGTGTTCTGAAATGAAACTGCCATTGCTGTAACAAAATAGTATACAGTTTTATAAAATGCATGGAAAGAAAACTGAAAAGGTTAGAGACTCGTAAGTAGAGATGGTCAAAAAACATTTATAGCCCTGTGATAGGTCATATTTATAACTCTGTGATAAAGGTGTGTGCTCTCTACAAATCACTGATAGTTTTATTGTTTTGGATCTTTCTGATACTCACTGCGCCTGCACATAAATTGTATTGCAGGAGGCAAGGAGGAATCTGTGAAGCATACATACAATGAGTTGTCTACTATGAGTTTTATTGCTGTGGAACTCTATGACACGCATGTACACTGCACATTACTGTGAGTTCTATTGCTGTGGAACTCTGTGACACACATGAACACTGCACATTACTGTGAGTTCTATTGCTGTGGAACTCTATGACACGCATGTACACTGCACATTACTGTGAGTTCTATTGCTGTGGAACTCTGTGACACGCATGCACACTGCACATTACTGTGAGTTCTATTGCTGTGGAACTCTGTGACACGCATGCACACTGCACATTACTCTGAGTTCTATTGCTGTGGAACTTGTAATACTGATACCCACTGGTAACTAATGTGAGTTTTATTGCTGTGGAGAATCATGATACTCATCCACACTGAAAATCACTCTGATATTTTCTGCTGTGGAGCTCTGTGATATTCCTATATGAGTCTTATTGTAAGGCTGCAACAGATGCTATTAATTACTATTGACTTTTAGTTTGCAACAAAAGAAGAAAAATGGAGTCATGTGCAACTGATATCAAAGTGCACACTCTGGTGCTACCACATTTGTTTAGAAAGACGATGTACAGAACTCAAACATTTCAGGCAGTAGCCCTTTATCAATGGTTGAAGTACAGTGTGAGTTGCTGCAGCACTGCTCTCCTCTTGTTATTTGCAGGTGGTTGATTTGCCTCTAGCTAATTTTTTGTATAGTGACTTTGAGTTTGGCAGGGAATGTAGCCGTAAATCACAGCACTTCTTAGTGACCTAAGAAAGTCAGTAACTTACTGATTCAATAGTAAGAAGCTCCTCCCCCCTCCTTTAGCAGCCTTTGATAGGCTCAGGATGTCAGACCGCATGCAATTGCTATACAAGCTTCACCTGCGCAGAGCCAGCAGTTGGAAGGCATACAGGTGGCACAAAATAATTTTCTGCTTCTGCAGTTATTCAAAAGTGCAGGTTTTTAAGCAGTAGGCATAGTCCCTGTCTAATCCATTTTCAGCCCCCTCATGATGAATTTCATGTGCCAACCAGTTTGTCTAAGGGCTACAATAGGCTTCTTGGAGGAGCTTTCATGAATCTACAACTGTGTTGCTACTAACGATTAGACAAACATGTTTGCCGCTGTGCAGAATACTTTTTTTCCACCAGACAGAAATTCCCCTATTCACCAGAGGGTTAAAAACTGCTATCTGTGATTGGAAAATGTCTCTGTAGAAGAAAAACACACATATATACTCAGCAACTGAGAATAAATGGGCCGCATCGAAAAGCTTTTCCTGTGTTTAAAAATAAAAATAATAAACTCATCAGATATTGAACAATGGAGCCCAGCATCCAATGGCAGGTTAATCCACCTCAGAAAATGCACCATCCAAAATAACCTGCAGTTAAGTGAAAAGGTCAATTAACCCACACAGAGGGATGCAAACATAGGGTCTCTACAGGGAAGATCAAATTGGGCCCTGGAATTAAGTGCCTGCATCACAGAGGGGAGAAACCACTAAGGGGCAGGGGAGAGCTCTATGGGACGCAAGGGAGAGCTCTAAAGGACAGGGGAGAGCTCTGGGGGAGGGGTAAGAGAGCACTAAGGGATGGGGATGCTATCATTTACCTGACCGGAGGAGAGGAAGCAGGGCACCGGTGGCAGCGAGGGAGCTCAGTGTTCCTGCTCCTCACTGCTCCCTCTGTAGTGATGCCGGGCGCCGGAATATGACATAATTCCGGCATCACTAAACTGCACGCGAGGGAGCAGTGAGGAGCAGGAACACTGAACTCCAGATAGAAGATCCCACTGGACCCCAGAGGACTGGTATTTTGAATAGGGGGGGTCTGGGATTTAGTAGAGGGGGTGCAGTATAAAAATAAACCTACGTTTCTATGAAAATTTAAGTCGTTTTTTTTTTTTTTTGCGGCCCACATAAACTTAAGCTTTTGCTTATGTGGCCCGTGCTAGACTTTGAGTTTGACATGCTTGCCTTGCACAAAAACACACTGCATCCACTACACACTGTATCACCTACACAAACTGGTATCCCTATACACTACATTCCAAAACACACACTTTAGATCCTCTACACTAACATGTAACACATCTCCTACACACTTCACTCCCTGTGAGTGAACTCATGCGTGGAACATGTAGGTGGGCTTATGGGAATACTTATGGGTGCCCATACCTTGAGCTGTGCAAGGGGCCCAAACAAATGGAGCTGCTTTACGTTCCCTCAGAACATTGACTTTTGTGACCACAGTTACAAACAGCCGCCAGAGAGCCTGTTCTACACCAGACCAGTGGAGCCAGACTGCAGCTAGAGACCGTCAACATCCTCATCTGGTTGTAAGTAGGCAATCTAGTATATTATTCGTGGCACTAATCTCTAATTTACCTCACATTAAAGGGACACTATAGTCTCCAGAACCACTGCAGCTTAATGAAGTGGTTCCGGTGTCTATAGCCTGTCCCTGCAGACTTTTTAATGTAAACGCACACTGTGTGCAGCACTGGCGTTAGTTCATATGGCAGATCATATGGGTGGGGCATTGTGATGTCACACAGGGGGGGCGACGGCAAATTTCTATTTTGCCTAGAGTGGCAAAATTCCTTGCACCGGCCCTGGAGGGATGCAAAACCAATGGAGTTGGCCTAGACACGGAAATATATCTTCATATGAAACCAACAGGGTTGCACTCACCTGAACATGCATACAATATAAGGGTGCTGCATTGGCCAATTCATACAGCATACAAGAGCCAGTGCACCCATTCACTAATTAAAGGACCACTATAGTGCCAGGAAAACATACTCGTTTTCCTGGCACTATAGTGCCCTGAGGGTGCCCCCACCCACAGGGACTCCCTCCCGCCGGGCTCTGGGGAGAGGAAGGGGTTAAACATTTACCTTTCTCCAGTGCCGGGCGGGGAGCTGTACTCCTCCTCTCCTCCTTGCTTGCGACATCATCGGCTGAATGCGCATGCGCGGCAGGAGCCGCGCGCGCATTCAGCCGGTCGCATAGGAAAGCATTTACAATGCTTTCCTATGGACGCTTGCGTGCTCTCACTGTGATTTTCACAGTGAGAAGCACGCAAGCGCCTGTAGCGGCTGTCAATGAAACAGCCACTAGAGGCTCTGGAGGCTGGATTAACCCTCAGTATAAACATAGCAGTTTCTCTGAAACTGCTATGTTTATAAAAAAAGGGTTAATCCTAGAGGGACCTGGCACCCAGACCACTTCATTGAGCTGAAGTGGTCTGGGTGCCTAGAGTGGTCCTTTAAATACCAGCATGCATGTAATCTCACCCCCAGTTTTATCAGGTCCTATACTAGTAACTATTATTCCTCTTTAACTCCCCCACCCTCAAAAAAAGAGTAATTTATCTGTTTCTTATAAGTACTAATTGTTGTAAAACAAGTAAAAAATATTACAAGGTATTGTATTCAGAAATTCTGTGTGCAAAACCCCTTTAGAAAAATGTAAGATATGCAATGGCTTGTATATGTAAGTGATGTTGTATATATTTAAGCCTTCATGAAAATGTTGTGTCCACAAAAACCCACTGGCATTAAGTAGCCATTAACAACATTATGTAGCCATTAACTTCTCGTTTTAAGTAGCCATTAACTTCTCTTTTTATTTTTAGGTTTCTTACATTTAAAGGACCACTATAGTGCCAGGAAAACATACTTGTTTTTCCTGGCTCTATAGGGTCCTTAGGTCCCTCTTACCCTCTGGGTCCCCCTCCCACCGGGCTCTAGGGTAAGGAAGGGGTTAAATTCCTACCTTTATCTAGCCCCGGGCTCCCTCGGCGCTGGGGAATCTCCTCCTTCTGCCGTCATTGGCTGAATGCACATGCGCGGCAAGAGGCGCGCGTGCATTCAGTCAGTCCATAGGAAAGCATTCTCAATGCTTTCCTATGGACGCTGGCATCTTCTCACTGTGAAAATCACAGTGAGAAGCACAGAAGCACCTCTAGCGGCTGTCAATGAGACAGCCACTAGAGGCTGGATTAACTCATTTGTAAACATAGCAGTTTCTCTGAAAATGTTTACAGCAGGCATGGTTAATCCTAGATGGACCTGGAACCCAGACCACTTCATTAAGCTGAAGTGGTCTGGGTGCCTATAGTGGTCCTTTAAGAAAATATATATATTTTTAATGATGTATATTGTTGTTGTTGTGTTTGTTTTTTGAGAAAAGTTTACTTTTTTATCTTGCTGAACAGCCATGTTGGGTAAAACTCTGCTGTCATCTGGCCAACTTCTGCAGATGTATCTCTGTAGATTTACATTCCCTTGCAATGAGTGTATTGGCAGCCATCAGTATGAGGAAGAGTAGTATGGAATCTGATTTGTTATGCTTGTTTGGTGTCATGAAAAGTATGCTCAGTTCTGCATGAGGTTGATTTTTTGATGCAGTGCTCCTGAGGCCACTCTACCCATCATCTCCCAATATGGCATAAGGTTGGCACATGTCCACCATGTGTGGTACATTTCAGTTAAGCATCTCCAACAGTGGTCGGTGGCACCCGTATATATTTTCGCAGGTCTGACTGGTACCATATACCAGTGGAATTGCAGTTTTCGCATAAGTTCTAGGTGTGATGCGCACCTGGATCTGCCTCTGTGTGCTAGGAACACCTGTTTCCTTTCGTTGGTGTCAAATATTTGGCCTAAGTCTGCCATGCCTTAATGTGTGTGTTTACTTTGTCTTCCCCATGCCCGTTCAGTATGTTGTAGGTAATAGAGAATATTTTTCGAGGGGTATAGGAGGATAGGCAGGTTTGCTCGAATTGTGTCAACTGTTGGAATGAAGTGCCCATGTGGGTTTCAGACAGCATGGATTTTCATTTGTAGATAAGAGAACAGCAGTCTGGGCGGTAAATTGAATCGTGTTTGTAGGTCTGGAAATTGTGACAATTGGTTGTTTTCATATAGGTGTCTCACTTGCCGGTGATCAAAGGAGGGGTAAGCTAAGTGTATGCTGCATAATAGGGTAGCCAATGACCAGTAAGATTTTGAGCATAGGGTTTCTCTGTGGGTGTCCCATGTTTTAAGCAAGAGGTCAGTGGAGAGCAGCCTCTCCGGCAGTTTAGGTTCCCCTCCAGTTTTTTAAGACCTTTTGGATTGCTAAAAACTTGAGACCCTTTGGAAGGTTATATTTTTCATATTGATTTCTAATATTTCTTATATGTTCTTGTATAAGTCATAGCAAGTAGTTAATTGTGCAATTTCATTTGTTTTTGCATTTATTTAACGATGTTCAAATTTCTTGCAAACCCTTGTTATACTTCCTGTATTAATACACCCTCCACAAGTTCCACAGCTATAAAAAACTTTGGAATCATTCAGAAAAGTATGTTTGGCGGTTGGTTTTATATGATTATAAACTAGTTTAATTTCTAAATTAGGTACCCCTTATATATTATTGATGGATGGACCACAGTCATAACAACCTTTGGAATCATTAAGAAAAGTCTGTTTGGGGGTTGATTTTATATGTTTATGAACCAGTTTTCGTCCTACTATATATTATTGTATTATATATAATTGTTATGTCATGCCTTCCTAGCTTCAGTCACCCACTGGAACACAATGATCCCTACCTTCACTCAAGTGTCCAAACTTTCACAGGATATTAAAACATCGGAGCTTATATCTCACAGATAAAATTACGCATTCATTCCCTTTCCTAAAATATGAAATACCATGTGGTGGTGTGGAATAGAAGGACAGTTAAATGGGTGAGATCCTAAAAGCTTAAAAATAACAACGTCAGATTCCTGGCTAATTATATTGCTTTTTTGTTTGTTTGTTTCTTTTGTTTAGATTTTATCACTCACGGAAATGTGAAAATGCTTATTTATCTTTCATCAGATGGTTCAAACAAACACTGTTGCTGGGTAACAGGCCAGGAAGGTGGTCTGAGCAAATGCACTTTATGTATTCACTGTAACAATTAATTAGAGACTGAATGAAAGAGAAACTTGTAAGTTGGTTATTTCTAATATACTTTCAAGCAGTGTGTTGTACTTACGTGAAAATTTCAATAAATCGTAATTGAAAAAAATGAGAAGTGAAAATGTAATGATTTTTAAAATCAATATCAATAATGCTAAGGTAAGTTTAAGGAGGGCAGTTAGAGTAAAGTTAGAGTTATGTGGAGCTTAGGGTTTAGAAAAAATAGGGGAGTTGCCCCTGCTACGTGCAGTGGTATATCCTGGTTTTGTGCTGCCCTAGGCATGACAAAACTCAGGCACCCCACCCTTCCCCGCCTTCTAAATACACACACACACATTCACTGACAGACACGCATACACTAGCTAACAGATATACACACTCACTAACAGACAAATACTGTCACTAGCAGACACACACATTCACTAACAGACACGCATACACTCTCACTAACTGACACACAAATAGTAACACACTCCCTAACAGACACACTACCTGACATACACACACTCACTAACAGACACACACTCACACTCACTAGCAGACACACACACTCACTCACTAACAGACACACACACACACACTAACAGACACACACACTCACTAACAGACACACACACTAACACACACACTAACAGACACACTAACACACACACACACTAACACACACACGCACACTAACAGACACACACACTAACTCACTAACAGACACACACACACACACACACACTAACAGACACACACACTAACAGACACACACACACTCACTAACAGACACACACACTCACTCATATTAACACACTTTTTTTTTTAAATTCAATCCCCCCCCCAGCCTCCTTACCTTTGGGAATGCTGGTGGGGGGGTTTTCTCCCTTTCCCAGGAGTCCAGTGGTGCTGCTGGGCGGGCGGCGCTGGTGAGGGAGCACTGATTAGTGAGCTCTCTGCTCAGCTCCCTTGCTTGCCGCAAAGTGATGCCGGGAGCCGGAATATGAAGCCCCCACCTCCCCAGCATTCCCAAAGGTAAGGAGGCTGGGGGGATTGAATTTAAAAAAAAAAAGTGAGTGTGTTAATGTGAGTGAGTGTGTGTGTCTGTTAGTGAGTGAGTGTGTGTGTCTGTGTTAGTGTGATGTCATATTCCGGCTCCCGGCATCACTCTGCGCTCACTAATCAGTGCTCCCTCGCCAGCGCCGCCTGCCCGCCCGCCCGCCCGCCCGAATTAATGACTGACCAAATTTCTAATTAGCCGCCTTTTTTTTGCCGCCCCCTGGAAAATACCGCCCAAGGCAAATGCCTTGTTTGCCTCGTGGCTAATGCATCCTTGTCTACGTGTACAACTAATTATTAATATTAACACATCATGGCTAAATAGAGGTATAAATAAAAAAAAATAGTAATACACATGAGGACACACATAAACAAAAATTCAAACAATGAATGAATGTATATTCTCTTTATTAATCATTACCTTTTAATAAAATGCGCTAAGCTTGGTCAATGCATTTAACGTTACATATTTTCTGATCACAAAGGCATTGTATAGCAAAAAAACAAAAAACAAATTTAACCTCTATGAGAAGCTCTCACTTCCGTTTTTTTTTTCTGAGAACCGTTTAATTTTTATCTTGAAGGGAACTGATGCTATAGTATAGTTAGCCAATATACCATAATCAAAAAAAAAAAATATGCAAAAATATAAGTTCTTATTTTGAATAGTATTTTCCAAATAAGGGTTATATATAGAGTAGGAGATACATGTAGGATGAAATTAATTGGTGACTATTTCAGAATCTATCTCTATGGTCTACAGGCTTGCACATGTGGTAGGTGTTGGGGTGTTATTACTAAACTGTAATGAATTGAAGACGTATCTGCAAAATTTAGGTTGAAATGGTGGAGTTGGAAAGGTCTCACCAGCTTGGCTATCTAGCCTTATTTTGCAATTAGATTTATAATACACTCCAATTTGATGTTTAGTGGAGAGCCTTGCATCCCATTTCTAATCCTCCGTGTACTATATTCATTGCTGATTATTTGAATATTTTTTTCTATTAATCTTTTAAATTTGATAATTGCCAACTTTCTAATTGCCCACAAAAAAAATTAAGACTTTACTAATACTGATCAAAAAGTTTATATATTTAATTGTTCATAGAAACTGTTCATTGTTATAAAATGAGCTGATATGGTTTGATAATGATCATTATTTTGTGCACATTTTGTGGGAAAGTTCAGTTCAGCAAAATTATTTTCCCCAAAATTGTAATTTTGTTCAGAATGTCAAACACTCGTTCATGTAACGATTTGGTTTGGTCGAATATCATCCATGGATAAATATTTGGGAAAACATTCTGACAAACCAAAAATGGTTCATAAATTGGCCAATCAGTGTGTTTCAAAATACATACATAATATAAACATTTTGGTGCATATGGTGCATTTTCACACCATTTGGTTCTCAGATCAAGTGAAAAAAATGAACTAAAAGAAGAGGAGGAGCAGTAAAAAAATAAATAAAATAAAAATTATATATAGATATATATACACTGAACAGAATTCTAAACACTTGTTTTTGCCCCAATTTTTCATGAGCTGAACTCAAAGATCTAAGACCTTTTTCTATGTACTCTATGTTCTCTCAAATATTGTTAACAAATCTGTCTAAATCTGTTAGTAAACACTTCTCCTTTTGCCGAGATAATCCATCCACCTCACAGGTGTGGCATATCAAGATACTGGTTAGACAGAATGATTATTGCAAAGGTGTGCCTTAGACTGGCCACAATAAAAGACCACTCTAAAATGTGCAGTTTTACTGTATTTGAGGGTCTGGGGAGGTCCGAAAACCAGTCAGTATCTGGTGTGACCACCATTTGCCTCACACAGTGCAACACATCTCCTTCGCAGTTGGTCAGGTTGTTTAAATGTGGCCTGTGGTATGTTGGTCCACTCCTCTTTATTGGCTATGCGAACTAGCTGGATATTGGCAGGACCTGGAACACGTTGTCGTACGCCGATCCAGAGCATCCCTAATATGCTCAATGGGTGACATGTCTGGTGAGTATGCTGGCCATGCAAGAACTGGGATGTTTTCAGCTTCCAGGAATTGTGTACAGATCCTTGCAACATGGGACTGTGCATTATCATGCTGCAACATGAGGTGATGGTTGTGGATGAATGGCACAACAATGGGCCTCAGGATCTCGTCACAGTATCTCATGCAGATGAGCTTCCCTGAGAAGGTTTCTGACAGTTTGCGCAGAAATTCTTTGGTTATGCAAACCAATTGCTTTCTGGGTGGCTGGTCTCAGCGATCTTGGAGGTGAAGATGCTGGATATGGAGGTCCTGGGCTGGTGTGGTTACACGTGGTCTACAGTTGTGAGGCTGGTTGGATGTGCTGCCAAATTCTCTGAAACGCCTTTGGAGACGACTTATGGTAGAGAACATTCAATTCACAGGCAACAGCTCTGGTGGACATCCCTGCAGTCAGCATGCCAATTGCACGCTCCCTCAAAACTTGCAACATCTGTGGCATTGTGCTGTGTGATAAAACTGCAGGTTTTAGAGTGGCGTTTTTTGGGTCCAGCCTAAGGCACACCTGTGCAATAATCATGCTGTCTAATCAGCATCTTGATATGCCACACCTGTGAGGTGGATGGATTATCTCGGCAAAGGAGAAGTGCTGACTAACACAGATTTAGACAGATTTGTCAACAATATTTGATAGAAATAGGCCTTTTGTGTACATAGAAAAAGTCTTAGATCTTTGAGTTCAGCTCATGATAAATGGGGGCAAAAACAAAAGTGTTGCGTTTATAATTTTGTTCAGTGTATATATATATATATATGTATATATATATATATACACATTTATAATATCTAAATAAATATACATAGATTTTTTTTTATGCTACCCCTTTAAAAAAAAACAAAAAAACATTTTATTATTTTACAAAAAACCATAAAAATCATGATTGGGGTTAGAGTTACATAACCAAACATCCTAGCAAATATTTACATGCAATAGAATAGGATATAAACAACAAAACATTATTTACACAATAGTTAGTGTAAGATTCCCTCAAATAATCTGTCCAGCTCTTCCTTTTTCTTCTCAATACTGATCACTTTTCACTTGATCTTTGAATAAAATCGGGATTTAGTGGCTGTCCTGTCAATCATCTTTATTTCTCATCAAGTATCTCTTTTTTTTGGAACCACAGGTGAAACTCTGATCACAGAATCTAAAGAACATTCCTAGACATTGTACTAGCTGTTTGCTCAGTTACCTGCTCGTGTGTCGCTTCGGAGATTCAGCCAATCACAATTCAGCCAAATCCGAATGTGCCAGTCAAATCGTTATTAAATAACATATTCTAATCCACAGTTGTCATGTTACACAAGAAATGTTTTTCAATAGGCTCAGCCAGAACCATGGTGTGCAAATGTTAACCGATGTCTATGTTGACAAGGAACAAATGTAAAAGACTTGTTTAATGTAAATTATAATTTATTTCAAATTACTTACGATAGAGAATTTTGTATGACTGTAGCAAGGGCCGGATTTACCACTAGGCAGCCACTAAGTCAGCTGCCTATAGGCAATTTTCTACGAAGGGTATTTCCCCTAAACACAAATGTGCATTTTTTTTCCTTTTCAATTTAGTTTTGATGTACTATAAAATTTTGTTAAATATTTATTGGATTATTTTTCTTTGTAGATGAAGGGAATGAGATATGATCATGAGAATGAGATCACTTCTAGAAAAATGGTCAGAGTTGTGGCAGCATTTTATGTGGATAAGTATAAGATAATGCATCTTGGACTTAAAAACCCAAGGGCAGAGTACAGAATATTTGATAGAGTCCTGACCTTAACATCGGAGGAAAGGGACTTAGGGATGATTATTTCAGATGACATAAAGGTAGGCAGACAATGTAATAGAGCAGCAGGAAATGCTAGCAGAATGCTTGGTTGTAGAGGGAGAGGTATTAGCAGTAGAAAGAGGGAAGTGCTCATGCCATTGTACAGAACACTGGTGAGACCTCACTTGGAGTATTGTATGCAGTACTGGAGACCGTATCTCCAGAAGGATAATGATACTTTAGAGAGGGTTCAGAGAATGGCTACGAAACTGTAGGCATGTGCATGGGGAAAATTTTCGGTTCGGTTCGGTTTGGCAATTTCGGAATTCGTGACTTTGTGACTTCGGCAATTCGGCACTTCGGAACTTCGGCAACTTCGCACTTCGACACTTCTCAACTTTGGCAACTTCTGAACTTCGGCACTTCAGCACTTTGGAACTTCAGCATTTCGGCACTTTGGCACTTCGACACTTCGGAATTTCGGAACTTCGTCATTTCGTCATTTTGGGAACTCGGAACTTCGGCACTTCTCTTGCAGCCGCTTAGTAGATAACTCCCAAATTCCCACGGTATTAGGGAGTTATCTACCAAAAGACTGAAAGACCTAAATTGATCTTTCAGCCAAATTTACTAATACTAAGTAAAAATTACCCTAAAGTAAAATGACCTATTGTCCTCCCCCCGGCCCCCATCCCTGAGCGGTGGGTGGGGGCACTAAATTGGAATAAGGGGGACCTAATGTCCTCCCCCCTTGCCCCCACACCTGAACGGCGGATGGGGGCCCTAAATTGGAATAAGGGGGGGACCTAATGTCCTCCCCCTGGCCCCACCCCTGAGCGGTGGGTGGGGGCCTTAAATACTAATAAGGGGGGACCTAATGTACTCCCCCCTGGGAACCCACCCCTGAGCGGTGGGTGGGGGCCCTAAATACTAATAAGGGGGGGCCTAATGTCCTCCCCCCTGGCCCCCACCCCTGAGCGGTGGGTGTGGGCCCTAAATACTAATAAGGGGGGGACCTAAGTTCCACCCCCCTGGACCCTACCCCTGAGCGGCGGGTGGGGGCCCTAAATAAAAATGTTCCCCCCAAGTGACTCGGGGTCCCCAAACCCTTAGTCACCCTCTCCCCCCAAAAAAAATTAACCTCCTACCTACCCCCCTCACCCTAAAAATAATGAGGGGGTGACCTTTAACTAAGTACCTGTAAAAAAAATAAAACTTGCCATTCAAAGTTTTTTTCTTCTAAAATCTTCTTTTTTCAGCCCCAAAAAAGGCCTAATAAAAAATCCATAATAACCGACGCAATTAAAAAAACCAAAAACATAAAAACGAGGGCAAAAAAATAATAATCCATCTTCACCCAGCAAGGGCTCCGCACACACTGAGCTCTGCAGGGCGGGGGAAGGCTTATAAAGCCTTGCCCCGTCCTGCAAATAGGCTCAGAGCACTCTGATTGGTGGGTTTAAGCCATCCAATCAGAGTGCTCTGACATGTAAATTAAGAGACTGACAGGTGTAATTTGACTCATAACTCTCTGATTGGTGGATTAAGTGAGTCGGTTATTATGGATTTTTTATTTGGCCTTTTTTGGGGCTGAAAAAAGAAGATTTTAGAAGAAAGAAAACATTGAATGGTAAGTTTTATTTTTTTTAAAGGGACTTAATTAAAGGTTCCCCCCCTCATTATTTTGAGGGGAGTAGGTAGGGGGTTAATTTTTTTTGGGGGGGAGGGGGTGACTAGGGGTTTGGGGACCCCTAGTCACCTGGGGGGAACATTTTTATTTAGGGCCCCCACCCGCCGCTCAAGGGTGGGGGCCAGGGAGGGAGGACAATAGGTCCCCCCCATTGGTATTTAGGGCCCTCACCCGCCGCTCAGTGGTGGGCGACAGGGGGGAGGACATTAGGTTCCCCTCTTTTTTTACTGTAGGGCCCCACCCACCGCTCAGGGGTGGGGGCCAGGGTGGAGGACATTAGGTCCCACTTTATTAGTATTTAGGGCCCCCACCCACCGCTCAGGGGTGGGGGCCAGGGGGGAGGACATTAGGTGTCCACCCCTTATTTTACTGTAGGGCCCCCACACGCTGTTCAGAGGTGGGGGCAATAGGTCCCCCTTCAGGTTAGAAGCCCCCACTCGCGCAGCACGGGTGGGGGCTTGGGAGGGGGGGACTTATTTTTTTTTTTTTTAAAGTGAGCAGCCATAGGCTGCTCACAGTTTAATAGACTGTATAGCGAGTAGTGGCATATTTACTAATACTAAGTAACCTTTACTTAGTATTAGTAAATTTGGCTGAAAGACTAATTTAGGTCTTTCAGCCTTTTAGTAGATAGCTCCCTAATACCGTGGGAATTAGGGAGTTATCTACTTTTTCATTCCTGTCATTACACTGACTGGCTAAGTAACTTACATTTTATATGAATGTATATTACTTGATTGTTGTAAGTGTTGCAAATGCTTAGAGCTGAATCCTGGCTATGTTTGTATACTTTTTATTTAAAATTGTATACAGTGTAACAGTCTTCATTCTTTCACTGGGTAAGTATATTAGTTCTTAGGCAATACTGTGCTTCGGCACTTCGTCAACTTTGGAACTTCGGCACTTCAGCACTTCGGCAATTCGACACTTCGGAAATTCTGGAATTTCGGAATTTCAGGACTTCGACCATTCAGCAATTCGGCAATTCGGCAATTCATCTATTCGGGCACTCGGAAGTACCCAAATGTCAGAATTTTCCGAAACGAATTGCACATGTCTACTAAACAGGTTCATGGATTGCAGGATAAAACTTACATGGAAAGGTTAAAGGAACTTAACATGTATAGCTTGGAGGAAAGACGAGACAGGGGGGATATGATAGAAACATTTAAATAGATAAAGGGAATCAACACAGTAAAGGAGGAGACTATATTTAAAAGAAGAAAAACTACCACAACAAGAGGACATAGTCTTAAAATGGAGTAGAAAAGGTTTAAAAATAATTTCATGAAGTATTACTTTAGCCTTCCAGCTGAATAGCCTTCCAGCTGAAGTGGTAGAGGTTAACACAGTGAAGGAGTTTAAGTATGCGTGAGATAGGCATAAGGCTATCCTAACCATAAGATAAGGCCAGGGACTAATGAGAGTATTTAGAAAATTGGGCAGACTAGATGGGCTGAATGGTTCTTATCTGCCATCAAATTTTTCATGTCAAATGTTTCTTTGTGCCAGACTCTCTTGTGCATTCTACAAATCATGGAAAAAAAATTTTAAGGGGAGATAAGAGCAGCTCCTCATAGTACACCTGTCAGCATTTGTGATGAAAATCTAGCCCTGGATGTAAAAAATATATATTTACTTATTTAGGTGATTAAAGAACCAGCCTCTAGATGTGCTTTAGATGAAATGCAAACATTACTGTTTAACAGAAAGGGCCTTGTTTTAGTTTGTCAGACAAATGGGACAGCATCTGTGCACTAAAACTGCCACTTTAAGTTGCAGTAGTTTTGATGCTTAGATTTAACCTTTAAAAATCATAGTAACGTTTTAAAATATGTATTAAAATAGTCTATAATAGATAAGACTGCTTAACCAATTCCTGTACATAAAATTCTAACAATACATATATCTGTGACTTTTCCATGAGTCACCAGGAACTGGGAGAGGTCATTTTGGTCTCCCCATCTACGCTGATGTCATAGAAGCTCCAGAAACAATAAGTCCATTTTCCATATAACATCCAGAAGAGTAGATAGTTCACTCAAAAAAAAAAAAAGAAAAATAATCAACAAAATATAATTATCATTCTGTGCCTGCAGAATCATCAATTATATGTTATGACCTGTACTTAAAAGCTGACCAAATATAATAAATCTTTGAAATTTATTTTTGAAAACTGAGGATTAATATACAACACTAACTCATTCTATTAAAAATGATTTAACAATGTTCTGTTTTTGTGCAAAGCCAATCCATTATAACTCATTTTATAAATTGCAAAGAATAGTGTATCGTCAATCACTAAGCGGAATTCGTCATAAATCTTCTTCGCTATCTTTATCCTGAGCTTCTATTTTCTTGTTACTTATATTATTGTCTTCCTCTTCTTCTATAACATTAAATGAAATGCATTGCTTAGCACAAAAAAGTAAATTGTGAGAATCCACGATGGTTCATATGTTATTTAAACAACTTCATTAGTTTAAAAAAAAAAAAAATCAGTTCAAAGATTTATTGGTTAATTGCTTTTGGTTTTAGGTCATAGAAGTTAACTTTCCCTCTCAATTTTACCCTTTCCCTCTTAACTTTGAATGAAATAACTTTGTCATTTTTGTTGGATCACCTGCCCTAAGTGTAAATTGTCTTAAAGTATTTTGAAATTCCACATTCCATTCTGGGTTAGCATTAGTACCAAGCTCCAAGCATTTAAATGTATAGAAAAATCAGCATGTAAATAATTGGTCCAGTAAACAGAGGTACAGTGAGTTTTTCAAAAAGATTCTGAGAAAAATATATATGTGCATAATTCCCAAAGTACTTTAGTGTTTCTTTTCTGTCTGACATCAGTCAACAAAAGTTTAAATAGAATAGACATTATTGAAAATTATGTTATTGATTATTGCTGTATAGTCTACTTGCTGATAATCACTCGTATTTGTGTAACTTCATTTATTGTACCTACTTTGACTGAAAAGACATCCCATGGAGAGAAATGCAGTCAAAAAAAATAAACATTGGAAAAATAAACATAATCAATAACATTATTGATTTCTTATATAACATTAATAATGCTAGCTTTTACCATTTCTTAAATGTTAATCCTTTCTATTCTTTTATATGAAATATTCTTGTTGAAGAATGTTTCTATATGATCACTGATACATGTAGCAAATAAATAATATTATTTTATTCTTATAACGTTGTACAGCGCTACGGAACTTGTAGGTGCTATATAAATAATAAAATAATAACACCAATATATTCTGCAGTGCTGTTAAATGGGTAGCTAGCTATAGGCAAGTAATAGTGACAATTAAGTTTGCAAACAGTAATAACAGGTTAATTATGGTAGGATAACCCTTAAGCGCTGTGTGAAGAAATAACCCCATCACTTTCGGCTCATTTCCGCAAAATGAGCCCCTGTTTAATTTTGTTTGTTTGTTTGGTTCGGTTCCCAAGAAAAGACCACCGGGACAATGGATGGCGGACATTTTGTCTCCTGAATGCAGGCAGCGGGACTTGGTTGTCGAGTGCCTGGAACTAATTTCAGCCGGACACTTCCGCGAACACTGGTCACCATAGACCTGTTGCCCGTTGCAGTTCAGCTACACTTACATAAACGACGTTCGGGAGATATGGACTACCGAATACGGGGAGCATTCTACACTGATCCACTTTCGTCTAACTTATGCGGTTTTCATACAAAATCCCATGAATGGAGACCGACTCTTGCCACCAATTCCCTGGAACTATTTTGGGCTTCGAACCTCGTGGCAGACCGGTCAAAACTTTCCCGCAATGGTGATCGAAAACTACCGAACGGATCTGGGTGGTTTTTGGATATAATGTTCGCCTAGATCCCAGCTATCTGGGACTGTTGTGGGGTTATCATATATTTTGGGGGTACTTTTGGGGTGGTTAAAAATTGTTATGATTTTCTGTCCCTGAGAGATAATGTAATTATAAATGTGTATTCAGATAATTATCTCTCAGGCACAGAGGATCCTGGGAGGGATTTCCCTGCATTTCTGTGTGAGAAACCCCATGTTGGGGCTTTTGCATAAAAGGCTGTGTGTGGCCCTGAATAAACCAGTCTTCTCCCAGCATTAAGCCTTGGCTCATGTGATGGGGGTTATGTGACACTGGCGACATTATACCTCGTGGATTATTGGCGTTGTTATATTGGGAAAAGGGCTTTTTTGGCGGTGATACTTCGGCAGACCAATACATGCAGTAATATCTTTATACATACATAAATTAATCAAGATTCTTTGTATTGGGCTCTGTAATGGGTAATCTTGATACTATAGTTGATCTCTATTTGGTGTGGTTTATCTATCTTTTAATTTATTGTTCACAGTTTTTGAGAATTCTTGTTTGATTTACTGCAGCCCCCATTTTGCGTTGTGAGCGCCTCACTACTTTTTAGGAACTAGATATAATGATTGCTCTGCATACATAGCCTTCTAGCTTAAAGGAAAAATGAATAAATGCCGCAGAAAAATAACTTGCATGGCTGCTAACTATAGCTAGGTGTAGTATTTACATAACTGCTCAACATATGAAAGATATAGAGCATGAAGGTAAAACGGGTTCACCCACACAACCAGGGTTATCCAAGTGCGAATTGTTGGGAATTCAAAGAGAATTAACATTTGTTCGGGCAAGTCAGCTGTAATTTCAGAGTTAAAATTTATTTTTATAAATTTATTTTGGGATAAAATTTCAAAGTCACTTTGAAATCACTTGGCATTCCAGACAACTCACAACTAATGATTAACTCTGTTGGTTTTTATTCACTGAATTCCGTACTTAATCGAAAAACTGAATTGTAAAATTTAGGTAAAATAAGAATTTAACCCTTTATTTACCCGGGCAGTATATTATTCCTTTAACAATGGTGAAGAACAAAGCAGGTTTTTAGGGGAAATTGCATGTGGTCCAGAATAAAGTTTACAGTTATTTATTTTTAGTTTACACAAGTATAATTATTTATAGTCTTTAAACTCTTCTCACTAGATTGCATGATGTAATGGCAGCAATGTTACATGCACACACTGTACATGCACAGCAGAATTCCGACCTTGGGCTATTGTCCACAACAGCGGAATGTTACTATATTTGCCAGTGATTGTTTGGTGTGACAAGAAAACATCACATGACGCAGGTTCCATGTAATGGCTTTGTTTGTTTTACTTAGAATTGATGTTTAGCCAAATGCCTACTTACCTGACCTGCATCCTTATGAAAACTTAATGGAGGACCGAAGATAAATGTTTTCTCTGCATTAAATCAGTCCGTATATTTATTTTTAGACACAGCTGATGTTATTTCTCCTTGCATATTTATTTACAGCTAAACAGGAACTCCATTTCTTTTTAAGTATTTGGTATCTTGCAGCTGCATTATGTACTTATCATGCTGCGTTAGAATTTAATGTCCGCATATGTTTTTAAAATGTAAACGAGCATTATATTTACTGCATATTTCCTTTATCTAGCAACAATGAGACCCGGAATAAAAACGATTTGGAACTTGATTTATTGATACAAATCAAGCAATAATGCATCCAACCAATACAATTGCAATATATTTGATCTGCAGTAATTTTCTTCTTTTTTTAATTATAATGTACTAACATCCTCCTACTTTGTACAAAAAAAAATCTTGCCTGATCTCACTTGTATATAAGTTTCTTCGCGACGCTGGATGGATATTTTCCGTTATTTGAGTCCTACCCATATGGACGTACATTGGAACATTTCCTTTGTGTACTAATATCAACTCTGTGCTTGCGGCAATGCTGTTGTTGGGTGCCTTGGTGTCTGAGGCAGACCGGCTGCAGCAAATGGTGATGTGCCAGCCCATGTAATCGCTGTGACAGCCAATCACAGCAACCACAGTGCAATCCAATCCGCTTGCCTCCACCTTTCTTGTGAGTTGTGAGGTGGAGAGAGACGGGTCTGTGTGAAGAAATTTGTTTTAAAATATCCAGTCTCTTTTAGCCTTATTCTTTTTTTTAAAAAATTAACCCTTTCCCTGTCCTTTGATCACTGCTTGCAGTTATCTGAATATAGATCACAGTATTTCACTGTGATCTGATTTATTTTATTTTTTTTTACCCTGAGGGGTGAACCTTTATTTTATTTTTATCCCTCGGGTGTTAAATTTACTTCATTTTTTTTATTTTCATTTTTTAAATTTGGAGATTTAGTAGCTTGGGTGGGTGGAACTTTGGGGAATTTAGTGTTAAGCTGATTAGGTGTGACACATAGAAAAAAAGTTTTTAAAAAGGTAAAAAATGTAGTTAAAATTAAAGTTTATTTGCACACCATGCTTAGGACGTTTAGTGCCGAGGAAGCCTATAGAGTGGCCAACTCAGAGGCAACAGACACTTTCTTAGAGAGTAACGCTGGTGGCGATTCTTTGCCAGATACTACAAAGCCTTCAGTTGAATGAAATGATAGCCACCGGGATCCCCAAGGTTGCAAAGATATAGTTGGGACCAGTGGGAAAATTGTCTGTGATCTAATCAACCCCTAACTAAACAAGGGCTATTACTTAGCAGAAAAATAAGCTTAAAAAAGGGGAACAGTTGCTCTCTGCCAGGACGAACTGCTGGCTCTAATGTGCAAAGAAAATAGGTGGTGTTCACCCTAATGACAATCCACAGTGAACACACTCACAGGGTCACAGTTTGTGGCAGACTTGAAACTAAATGGATGCCAGTCTGCATTAAGCATAACAATCACATGGGGAGAATTGACCTGTCCGATCAACTGCTGCAACCTTACCTAATCATGTGAAAGACAAGGGCATGGCCTAAAAAAGTTGGCATCAAACTGCTGTAATGCCTTAAAATGAGACATAGGTTCTTCAAATCCATCTATGATAATTCTCACTACAGAAACTAAAATAGCCTGGTCTCTTTTAAGGCATTGTAATATGTGTGGGTGAAATAAATTAGAAAAATGCAAGTGCATTGAACACAAACAGGAAAAAATGTTAAATTATCTTGTGTCCTAAAGTGTGTCCTAAAAGGACCACTATAGTGCCATGAAAAAATACTTGTTTTTCCTGGCACTATAGTGCCCTGAGGGTGCCCCCACCCTCAGGGTCCCCCTCCCTACCTTTTTTCCTGCGCCAGGCGGGGAGCTCTCCTCCTCCTCTCCGCCTCCTCTCCTCCCATTCCGCTGAATGCGCACGCGCGGCAAAAGCTGCACGCGCATTCGGCCTGTCTCATAGGAAAGCATTCATAATGCTTTCCTATGGACGCTTGCATGTTCTCACTGTGATTTTCACAGTGAGAATCACGCAAGCGCCTCTAGCGGCTGTCTAGGATGGATTAACTCCAGTTTCTCTGAAACTGCTATGGTTATAAAAAAATGGGTTAATCCTAGAGGGACCTGGCACGCAGACCACTTCATTAAGTCCTTTAATGAGTTTTAGTATTATTATTATTATTATTAATTTTATTACTGTTATTGTTATTAAGATTCAAACCTTCATTCTTCAAAGAAATACCATGTACACGATTTTGATGTTGTTAACTATATTTTGTTTCTATGAAAAATTTAAGTGTTACATTACAGATTTACATTAAAATAATTAAATATAGGGATTTAGAAAACTGATAAATGGTTTAAATACGATTCACATAAATTAGGATCTATGTTTTAAGTCTGAACTGGGAAAATATGTTAATATAGAGAATTTTTTAGAGTTTGACTGTTTAGATCAAATATTTTTTTCTTGTCAATTCTCTACATTATTATTATTATTATTATTATTATTATTAAAAAATAACAATTTTGATTATGTTTTATAAAACATGCTGAGGCGGTCACATTAAAATCCTTTATTTTTAAGGTTTGAATATATGTGATTTATGTTGTAATGTCTAATGAAAGATATATAATATATTTTAATTGCAAATGGATAGAAATTATCTAGTGGCCATGTTCAGGCTGAGTCCACACTAAACAGCTACTGTGTGTCAGCAAGCATTAATAAATGTAATCATAAAACATTCATGCAAAATATCAACCTACAACAAGTTCCAGCAAAGTTCTTTATGAAAAGAATTACCAGATGTAATTTGACAAATGTCTAGTCTCACAGAAGACCCCACCTTATTTTGGCAAGGCCTCTAAATTGCCAACACCCTTGAAAACATCCCTTAAATAGCATTTGGCTCAGTCAGTTGCATGAGAACATTGTTATAAATCATTTTCAGGTTGCTGATAAAAAAAATAATTACATTAAGCATCAAATCGGCAAACTGTGTATAGGAGACAATGGAACAATTAAGTAAAAAAATTTCACTGATTATTTAATTTTTTTTGGTGAAAGTAGCAAAACAATCACACAATTTATTACAGGTTAGATCTAATCGGAAAAGTTTATTGTGTTAAAGTGTTAAAGACATTATTGTTTATTTTTTTAATTGAAATCAATTATTAAAATATGCTATAATCCTATTTAACTTTAAAAGCAGTCTTAGGTAATATAGTTTTAGATTTCATTTTGGTGACACTTTGTCTGCAAAGAGTTTTTCCACTTTGTCTAACAATCCACTGTTTGCGTAGGTTGTTAGTTATGTCTGGTTGCTCTTCCTACTTTTATTGTTTTTTCTCAAATCTTACGTTACCCAATAATCTGTATGGTAAGCTAGGGTACAGCCAGGTCTTGGAATCCCATTAATCGTGGCGCCACTCGTGAAAAATCTTATTGATAGATTTAAAATGGGGCAGTGTCACCAGTGGGCTGAGATGATGGAGTCAGCAGAGGTGACGGTACCTATAATGAACATAGTAGCATTGGTTTCTATCTGTGATGGTGGAATAATTTTTTTTTTTTTTTAAAGATTTCTTGGTATTGTTGAGCTATTATATTCAATTAACTACTCGTCACAGATGATGGAATCCAAATGGTTATACTAAAACTAACGGTCAACAGAGTAATCAATAAATGTAAAGGACAATTATTATAACCTGTTCTAACGAAAGGAAATAAAAGATTTTATGCCATATAGCCTCCTAGTCTCTAAATTAATTTCACTGTGGGGCAACCACCTTTAAGTCCTCTTTGGTTAGACACACTACGAACCCACCAAGGTAGACACATGTTTAATGCCTGGATATGGCTCAAAGTATGTTTTTACAGTGTTCCGTGCTTGATCATGATTTCAGGATTCAAAGTACAAAAAATTAGGAGACAAAGCTTTTTATTTATGTATTCCAGATCAAAGGGTTTTTGGTGCAGGAAAACCCATGGTTTTGGTCAGACTGAAACAGTCAGACAAAAATTGGAGGGACAGCACATAGTGCCTATTTTCACTATACCCACTACAATAAGATACAATTATTATTTTGATTGGAGTGTTCTTTTTTGCGGGAGTTTATTGTTTAATTCTTTTATTTATTTTTCATATCTTACATTTAAAGAAAAAACCTCTAAGGATAACTTAAATTTAGCTTTTTAAGTTATTGTATTTTAATACTGTTTCTTTGTTCTGGATATAATATTTTAATGTATGGCTCTATATTTGTACAATCTGTACATGCAGAAAAGGAAAAAATGAGGCATTTTCTCTTTGGGCCGAGAGACAATTTCCATCTAGGTCTAATGTGCTAAATGTTGGCACTTCAGTTGTTTCATACTATGTAGAAGTATTAATGTAACATATATATGGTAAGTTTATTTGTCTCTATAGTACTATTATATATGTGAGATATTTTTTTTTATTTCTATTTTGCTGCTAGAGGTAATGTTTCCACTGGACGTTGTTCTTGTTAAGCTCATACCCTTGTGTGAAATGCTTTAACCCCTTCCCGACCGAAGACGGAGATTTTCCGTCAAGCTTGCCCGTGCGTTAAGGACCGTTGACGGAAAATCTCCGTCATTTACTAACGTTAACGCCAGATCGCGGCGATCGCAGCGATCGCGGGGTTAACGCTGTTGCTGGGTCCCTCTATGTCAGAGGCAGACCAGCAACCGTCAATAGAGCTGTCCCAGCACATGTGATCGCTGTGACAGCCAGTCACAGCGATTACAGTGCTGCTGGGATTCCTGATCCTCCTCCCTACACCTCTGTGTGGTTTGAGAAGTGGAGAGCGACGGATCGGTGCAGAAACATTGTGTGTCAATTTAGTATAAACTTTAGTATATAACTTTTAAAAGTTTTAACCCTTTCCCTGCCATTTTGATCACTGCCTGCAGTGATCAGTATACTGATCACAGTATTTAACTGATCTAATTTTTTTTTACCCTCAAGGGTTAATTTTGATTTTTTTTAACCCTTAGGGGTTACTTTTATTTAATTTCTAATTTAATTAATTTAATGTTAATTCCTTAGTTAGCTGGAGTAGGTGGACTTTAGTGGGTTTAAAAAAACAGTTTAAAAAAAAGTTTGTTAAACTTATGCTTATGATATACTAGCAGCCGACTCTAATGCCACAGACACTGCCTCTGAGAGTGGTGATGAGACTGTGCCAGATACTGCAGGGCCCTCTGTTGTAAGCGCCGAGTGCCCTGACCTGGCTCATGACGCTGGTGACTGGGAACCCCTAAATTACTTCACGCCTGACATCCCAGAGTTTACTGGCAGTCCTGGAATTCAGTTGGACGTCACTAACTGCAGTGCACTGGATTTCATGCAGCTATTCTTGGGGGGGTGATATTTTAGGGGATATAGTCACCCAGACCAACCTTTATGCTGTGCAGTACATGACACTTAATGATCAGAGTCTCATCGCCAGGCAAGGGAGTTGGTACCCCACCAGTGTGCCAGAATTAAAAAAAATGTGGGCACTAACAATGCTAATGGGCATTATTAAAAAACACAGCATCAGGATGTACTGGTCCAAAAATCCTGTATGCAGCACCCCTATTTACTCCCATTAACCCATTGCTAACTAAGGGGTATCATTTATTTATAGACAATTACTATAATAGCATCCCTCTTCTTAGGATGCTTTATTGCTTTGAAACTGTGGCCTGCGGCACTATTGTACTAAGACAACATAGCTGAGCAACATAATGGGTGTTATACTGACGTAGCACACATAAGGATTGCAAAATATACAGTAACATCTCCAAGTGTGTGTCAAGAAGGCAGAAAAAAATGCTAATTGCTACTAGACTTGGTAGAAACTAGCAAAAAAATGATCCTACGCTAGGGTTTAAAATATGCCATTTGAAATACCCTGGAGTATCTACTTTTACAAATGGTAGACCTTTGTGGTTTTTTTTCCAACAGTCAAACTGCTATCGTTGCCAAAATTTAAACATAGGCCTATCAAATCCGTTTCTCAAATTGCTAATGTAAATACCGAAATGGACAGGTCCCCTATATGGCGCTGTAGCTTCATGAAATAGTGCCAAAGACATACAATGGGGGTGTCATTTTACTCAGAAGACTTAGCTGAGCATAATGTTGGGGCTTTGATCATGGTGGCACATGTCAAATATACAAAAAGCCCAGCAAAAAAGTAATGCGGATGTAAAAAAATGGCCAAAATTATTTTTTACCACAAACTTTGACATACATTGGTGAAAAAATGGGGGCATGTTAAGGCACAATATGCACCATATGAGATACCCTGGAGTGTCTACTTTTACAAATGGTAGGCCTTTGTGGGGGTTTTTCGAACAGTCAAATTGCTATAGTTGCCCAAATTGAAACATAGGCCCATCAAATCCGTCTCTCAAAATTCTACTGTAAATACCGAAATGGACAGGTCTCCTATATGGCGCTGTAGCTTCACGAAATAGTGCCAAAGACATACAATGGGGGTATCGTTGTAATCAGCAGATGTAGCTGAACACAAAATTAGGTTTTGTACAGGAATAGCACACACTAACTTTACGAAATACACATGAGAAGTTCTTTGTTATAATTTTGTGTGTCAAAAAAAATTTTAGTCCAATATTTAGCAGGGATTGGCGGTGAAATGGCTACTTAAAAAAAATGTTAGTTAAATAGCCTGTGATGTTTACTTTATATAAATATATACTTTTGTGTGGCAATTTTGTTTTCTTTTATGGCACACATTATTATTGCAAAAACTGAAGAAAAAACTAATATTTTTACATTTTTTAGCATTTTTTTTATCATAAATAAGCATTTATATATGTATATGTTACATCAATTTAAAGCCCTTTTTGTCCTTTAAAAAACGGTATATAATATGTGTCGGTGCAATTAAATAGTAAAATGCAAATTGCAGTTGAACGCAAACAGCAAAAAATGGGAAAATTTCTTGTGTCCTTAAGTGCAAGACAAGCTTTTGAAGCTGTGTCCTTAAGGGGTTAAGTGTGAGAATTCTTCAAACAAATATGTTAGATTTTATGTAGCTTTCTATATATTGTTTGATTTTTTTATTTGACTTCCTGTCTTCCAAGTTTCCTCAAACATTACAACTGCTTCTGTGATTAACTTTATTAGTGCTTCAAATAAAGTTAACCCTTTTTCCCTTTTTCAACTAATTGATTTAAATCATGTTTTCCACTTTAAAATGCATATTTGACTTAAAGAGTTTCTCCAACTAAAAACTGTGTTAAGGAGGTAGAGCCAGATCTCAGACCTGAACAGACACCATTTTCAACAGCTCCTTAGCTATCTTGATAAAATAAGAAATATCAGCGTAATACTCACACATTCATCTTCATCACCGCAGGTGTTCAACTGCTGATGGTCTCAGCTCTGCCTCGATGCCCTTCTTTTACTGTTTGACCTCCAAATAAATACGGTGTAGATCTAAGGGCCTATGTCACACCACAGCCTCACAAAGCAGAAAGGTTTAGTACTGAGGACTTCATGAGGAATTGCTTAGCCCAACAGCGGAGAGCCCATTATCAGCTTCTCCTGCCATGGAGCAATGTTCTCAGAAGTTATGGATACTAGTAGTAAAATTAGAGCAAAACACTCCAGTACCCTGTGTGGCCAACCCATGTGGTTCTCTCTGGGCCGAAAGCCTCTTATCTGCTACAGAAGTAGAGCATCTGTGAATAAGCTCAGATCCCTCCTGCTCCAGTGGCTTTTACTGTATCCTCAGAGATCGTAGATGGTAATGCACCAGGCACTAAACGTGATATACAAAACCTCCTCTCCTTTATTCAGAGCCTTTTTTTCGGCAGATCTCCGAAGAAGGCAAACTTAACCTCTGCCAAGGTATGCTGGCAGTGCCTCAAAAGAGACGTTGCCTCAAAAGTGGATATTATGAAGAACAGAGGAAGATGGAAATATATAAAAATCAGAGGAATCTCAGATGAGGTAGGGCCAGAGGTGCTCCTCCATTTCTTAAGATGCTTACTTGCAACAATCTTATCCTACCCATAGATGGGGCCTATTGTGTCAACAAAGCCTCCTTAACACCTGCGTATCCCAAGGATGTAATAGTGCGCTGACAATCCTAATCTGATAATTATATCATGTCAGCTCTACAAAAGAAATCCCCATACTCTCTTCAGTCTTAGATAGACAGCCAGCGGTTAAAGGGGACTGCATACTCCTTGGATGTGAAGAGAGTTATTACCTTTGTTCCAGGTGTAGTGTCTATTCCAGCTTAAGAACATCAAAATTTATATTTGTTTGCTATAACACTTTATCTTTGTTTTGTTACTTATCTCTATGCCTTAGTTCTCGATTTTTTACGTATATTTTATTGAATGCTAGCTCTTATCTCAATGCTCAGGTCTTAAAAAAAGGATAAATGCACAATACGCCCCTTTGGGGATATTTGTTCCCACAGGGCATTGTTTTCCTATTTTTGCTACTCATCTCCTCCACCCCACCCCTTGTGATTAGGGGCATCTTTCAGCTACTGAAACTAATCCACAACCCACCTCGGGGAACTCATGTTTCCTGTTTTCCCGGCATAAGCATATGATATTATTTAAGCCCCTGGCCCAGATTGCAAGTTTATTCTTACAGCTCCAGCTATTACCAGTATTATGTAATTTCCTTTAGTAAAAAAAATGCGTGATTCTCAAGCATGAATTGTTATGTATGACTGAAAATTGTAAATTGCATTGGCTAAATATTTTTATTGTGTGTTGTCATATCACACCCTGCATAAATTAACAATTATAAAAAAATAAAATTCTGTCTTAGTTGTAGTAACCCTTGCTGGCATGGTTCCCCCCTTTATAAAGGAAAGAAAAATGTACCCGTGATCCAAAGCCAAAGCCACGTTCTTCCTGTAGACTGATCTCCTTACTGCAGGACGAAAGTATCGTTGGCCTGATTGAGGAAAGACTTGGACAACACAAAGGGGAACTGAGCCACCATTGCTTTCTATTACCAGCACGCTATATGGGTTGATGACGAATGCCCGTCATGCACAGAGTTGACATTAGCCGCCTGGAACTCTTCTGCTTTAGATACACCTATTTTTCAGTACGTTCAACATTTCTTAGTGAAATTCTGCAGGTACAGACTCCAAGCACCATGACCACCTCAAATCATTACAGTGACGGTGCTTGGATTAAAACTTTAATACTTGGAATTCTGAAACATGTAGTTTAACATCACTTTTAGACATTTAAATATTTTTAACATTATTGTCTTAAAGAAACAAACCAAGCACTATAACTCTAAGCACCATAACCACTTTATTGTAGAATCATTTGTAGAACTTACCTCTTTCCCTCGGGTGCTCCTGCAGGAGAAGCTGTATGTCTGTTACCTGAGGAAGGTGAATACAGAAATGGACTCGTTGGCAGTGAGCACTTATTTCGGAGACAGCCACTAGAGGAGGAGTTAACCCTCAGAGGTAATTCTTGCAGTATCTCAGAAACTGCCATGTTTACCACTGTAGGGTTAAGTGACACCCAGACCCCCTCACTGAGCTGATGTGGTCTGGGTTCCATGAGCAACAGGCCGAACCCAAGCACCAAGGAAAAAGCAAACTGTCCGACTGATACAATCAAAATGGAAGATCGTCATTTCTGTTTTTTTAATAATAATAGAGAACTTAAAGGGATTCTATAGTGCCAGGAAAACAAACCTGTTTTCCTGGCATTATAGCCTTGTGCAGTGCCCCCCTTCCTTGCACCCCCTCTCCCCTGGTTAAAACCTCTTCAGTCACCTACCTGAATCCAGCGCTGATGTCCCTTGTCACTGGGTCAGGCTCCACCCATGCTCCTCTCCCACGGAAGGGTAAGGAGCATGAAGACCCCTCATTCACACAGCAGCAGGAATCCAAGCCACCTTCCTGGCACATAAGGTAAGCTGGAGGGAACAGGAGGGGGGCTGGAGATATTTAAAAAAAACACTTGTATGTGTGTGAGTGTGTATGTGTATGAGTTTGAGTGTGTGTATGTGTATGAGTGTGTGTATTAGTGTGTGTGTATTAGTGTGTGTATGATTGTGTTTATGCGTTTAAGTGTGTGTGTGTGTGAGTATGAATGTTTGGTTTGTATGTATGAGTGTGTGTATATGATGTGTGAGTGAGTATAAGTGTGTGTGTCAGGGTGTGCATCTGTGTGTGTGTGTGTGTGTGTGTGTGTATATATATATATATATATCAGTGTGCTTCTGTGTCTGTGCATCTGTGTGTGTACATCTGTGTATGTGCATCTGTGTGTGTGTTTTTATGTCAGTGTGTGTACCTGTGTTATGGTGTGGGCATGTATCAATGTTTGTGTGTGTCAGGGTGCATGTGTGTATATGTCGTTGTGTATCTATGTGTATGTATGTGTGTATCTATATGTGTGTATGTGTCGGTGTCTATGTGAATTTGTGTGTATGTGTCGGTGTATTTATGTGCATGAATATTTGTGTAAGTATATATGTAAGTATGCATGTATGTATGTATGTGGTAGTGTATGTGAATACATCCAAGCAGTCAAACACCAGCACAACATACAAGCTCACTCTTGCAACTAAACACAAATATTACATACAAACATACCCCTGCATTCAAACAAAATATTTATATATATATACACACCCCTTCACTCAAACACAAATACTTCACACAAATGTACCTCTGCATTTAAAAGTGAACATGCAGTCAAACGCAAACATTACATACAAACACACCCCTGTATTAAAACACAATAACTGTATACAAGCACCCCTTCAAACACCAACACTGTACATTACACTATAGCGCCAGTAAATCCCGCAGCGCTGTATAGATATACAACCTAGACATTTTGACTTGGGTTGCCTTGGAAAAATACTAAAGCATTAAGGGTGCCTTGAACCTTAAAAGTTTGGGAAAACTTTTGAAAAACAGAGAAAAATAACTGCCCTAAAATACTTTTTAAGTATAGTAATGTTATAATATTTAAGAATGAATATGTTAGAGCATTGAAATCTATACTGGTTGCGTTAATAAATGAGTATCAGAAAAACACTGAAATTTGAAATACTTTTTTATTCAATAAATAGCCAGAAAGTGCATTTAAATCATTATTACAAAAGCATTACATCAAACACATTACTTTGTATAAAAGAGCTTAAATAGCTAGATATCAGGTTACGGGCAGGGCCCTCTCTATATTTTGTACTTGTCTGTGTATATCTTACGTCCTCTACTAACTGTACAGCACTGCGGGATCTGTTGGCGCTTTAAAAATACCAGTAATAAATAAAATTAAAAAAATGATACAGAATATATTGCTTAAGGATTCACTCAAAATCTTACCCCAGAAATTACAGACGTGATTAAGATCTGTGTTTTTGAATTTTTTTGAAGGGTTATTAAAGGATAATATTTAAGAATTAATTTTCAACAACAGTGTCATTAGTAAGAATCAATGTGGATTTATGAAGGATAGATCATGTCAAACTGACTCAACTGGATTCTATGAAAAAGTCAGTAGAAGTAGAAGGTGGGGCAGTGGATGTAATCTGTTTGGAGTTCCCTAATTCATCTGAAACAATTTTACACAGAAGGTTACTGTACATATTGAAAACAATGTGTTCAGCTGGAAATATTTGAAGAGAGGAGATACTGATAATGGATAATGAATAGAAAATATTTACTCATTGGACAAAAGTGGTAAGGGAAGTACTTAACACTTCCGTCCTGGATATGCTTCGCTTTAATATGTTTCTTACTCGCAGTGGGAGTCACGTGTCAGTGTTTGCAAATGGCACAATGTAGGAAATGTAAACAGTGTTAGCAGGATATTATTTGAATAAATTACAAGTTTGGGTAGGCAAGAGGCAGATGGAATTCAATGTATATAAATGCAATGTTATGCATCTTTGGATGGGGAGAAAACTTACAACCTATTCTGTAAATAGGGTTGAGTAAGGAATATTGTTTAAAGAGAAGGGCTTGAAAATACCTTTAGTCAATAGACTAGGCAACAGTGTGTAATGTTAGTCGGTAGCTGCTAAAGCCAGTAAGGTATCACCTTCGATAATTAGGTGTATTATTTTACATAAGGAAAAAAATATTGTGTATTTGGGAAAACCTATGGAAAAATCCAATCCCATGTGTGTTGCAACTATGAGCACCAATTTTAGCAAAGGATATTATTAAACTACAAGATGTCAGCTACAAAATTAATAAGGGGAATGGACAATCTTAGTTCTGAATATTTAAATACAAAATATGAGCTCAATCACTCTTTCTTTACAGAACTTAACCATTTTCAATTCAGTCAACACTGAAGTGTAGTGAATTGAAGAAAAAATAATGAATTACTAGTTTGGGGCAAAATAGCTAATATGACTAGCTGAGTAGAGGGTTTTTTTTTTCCAAATAGGTTGTTTTAACCTGAATATTGCAATTCAATTTTAAATACTCTGTAATTCAGTTTTAACGAATAAACATCTAAGATTCTGTCACCTTAACTGTCAGACAAATATATATATTTGTCCATCTCTACTAGTTTCTTGTGTAATCGACTGCAGAAGAATGGTCTATATATTTCTGAAAAATAGTCTGTTCTATAATGTTCTTGTCTTCTCTCTATGGTATGTAGATTTTCTATAATAATTATTCTCTTTCCTGTTGTAAAATATTAGTAGAATGGTTTAATTCTAGTGGCTGCAATCAATAAAGTGGTACAAGTGCTAGGACTGATGGTTACTCCACTTTTGGTTTATGGCATTTTGGTAACTTTTTTCATTGGGGCTTATTCACTAAAAACCAAATTGAAAAAGAAATTGGACAATTTTGGCAAAATGTGTCAACTTGAAAAAACTCTCTAACTTTCCTATAGACACAGCTTCAATTTCATGACTAAGCCTATTTTTTTCAATTCCCTACAATTTAGTGTTCAGTGTGTATACCTTTTAGCAGATTTTCTTTAGCAAAATGTACAGTGAGGGAAAAAAGTATTTGATCTCCTACTGATTTTCAACATTTGCCCACTGGCAAAGAAATGATCAGTCTATAATTTTAATAGTAGGTGTATTTTAAAAGTGAGAGACAGAATAACAAAATCAAGTCCAGAAAAAGTAGTAACACACTACGCCGTGAAGGATTGAAATCCTGCAGCGCCCGCAAGGTCCGCCTGCTCTAGAAAGCACATGTACAGGCCCATCTGAAGTTTGCCAATGAACATTTGAATTATTCAGAGGAGAACTGGGTGAAAGAGTTGTGGTCAGATGAGACCAAAATCAAGCTCTTTGGCATCAACTCAACACACTGTGTTTGGACGAGGAGGAATGCTGCCTATGACCCCAAGAACAACATCCCCACCGTCAAACATGGAGGTGGGGGTGTTTTTCTGCTAAGAGGACAGGACAACTGCACCGCATCAAAGGGACAATGGACGGGGCCATGCACCATCAAATCGTGGGTGAGAAACTCCTTCCCTCAGCCAGGGCATTGAAAATAGAGGATTACTGGAAGGAGTGTAGAACATCATATATCACCATCGGACCACCAAGGGACCAGGCTGAGGAGTGGAGCCAACACTGGACTTTCTGCAAGGCAGCGACAGACGAGCTAGCTAAGTAAGTTGAGTACGTAAAGTAAGTAAAGTAAGTTGACTGTTGCTGCCCTGCTTGCACTTTTTCTTTCCAGAGGCCTGAGCTCCCTTCCTCTTTGAAAGCCCGCAATGTTGTGGGCAGGGTATAGATATACGGTATATATATTAATATTCGCTATATATGTGTATATGTATATAAATGTTTTTATTTTTTTTTAAATTAACTTTTCTTTATTATTATTGTTTTTTTTTTTTTTATTTATTTTGTCATAAGAAGCGTATAGCCTGTATGTCTTTGATGGCAGCCCTGGATAATATTTTACACTTAAACTTACACTTAAGCTTTTTTTTTATTTAGTTCCATTTCCTTTCCTTTTTGGCATCCAGCAGCATTGCAACAAATTCCTTTTTGCCACTGTTCATTCCACGCAGGCTTTTACTGTTTTAGGTAATGAATGTGAGTAATGATTGCCAAACTATGTTAAAATTAGGATGAAGAAATCACATAAACACATTTTGTAAGACTGGAATATTAAAACTCAAAATGCTGTGTTTTCTACGTTCTGCTAATTAAAAAAAAATGCACCAGACATGTTTTACAGTAATAAATGTTAAAATAATAGCAAATTGTTACTGTGTTGCATAAATTGTTTTGTTTAGTTCTTTAGGAAAAGAATAGTGTGTAATATTTTTACGTGCAGTGTTCTAAATATTGTTTTGGGCTCAGGCGGTTATACAGAATGTGTCCTAACTCATACTACAATTATGCTACACTCCAAGTAAGCTCTATACATGATCCTTTAACCAGGTTATAAATACTATACATTTTAAATGAACTCCTAACCATGCTATTAGTGTTCTAGACTATTACCTCCTATGCATATAGCAGTATCAAGAATTAGTTTAGGCTTAATTGGCATGTTTTGCTCACTTGATTATATATATTAGCAGGTTTATTCACTAAAGTCTGAATGTCCCCAAACCGAATTCGGAACTGTTGATAGAATCCATCAATGTACAGATTTAGTCATTCAGGCCCCGAGCAGGCATGAATTTGGTCAGGATTTCAACTTCTCTCAAGAATTGTCAGCCAATGCGCTCTGATTGGTCGGTTTACAAGCCAACCAATTAGAGCGCTGTTGGCTATATTGCAAAGTGTGGGAAATGTTCCCACGCATTGCAATACCTGCCATAGCGTGGTAAGTCTATAAAAAAGGGCACTCACTCTGTGGCCAGCCCTCCATGATGGATGAAGAAGTATTCTTTTTTGTTGCAATGAGGGTTTTTATTTTTTATTTTAATTAGTAGCTTCATGAATCATGGATTTTTAAATAATGGATCTTAAGTTACAGTATGTGATCATTCATTGCATAAGCCTGCCATTCTTGTCAGGTCCTATCCCAGCCATCTAATACCTGCTCTTATGAGAGTAGGACCTGCTACAAATAGGGTACATTTGGCAAGCTTATGCACTATTTTTCAGTCAGGTGTTTTTTACAAAAAACTATTAAATTAAATTCTGTGAGCTTTGAATTTGCTGTTTAGTAAGTGAGCTGCAATACAATCAGTTAGGCCTCAAACGTTGCTCACCAATACAAGCAATAGTATACCCACAAGGGGTGAATTTCTACTGGCCAGTCTTCAAAATCTTCACGTTTTATAAGCTGCAAAATAGACAGGATACTTATTATATACAGGCTGAGGCTTGTAAGTCTGGTGAAATTGAGCTTGTTTCTCCACACACACCAAAAATAGCAAGTGTATATTAAGCCTTTCACAAAATATATAATTTATTACATGTGTATGTATAAAGAGAATACATAATGGTGAACAGTGCATTGTTGGTTCCAATTCGACCTGAGATTGGTGCCTCCAGACTGCACATAGGCGATGTAAGTATTAGCACCCATTCATTACCAGAACTAGCAGATAACATTACGTCCATACTCTACTGGATTCTAACGCGTGATCTACACATGAAAATAATGAGTAGATCATGTATATATATATATATATATATATATATATATAGTGTGTTAATGCAAGCTTGTCATTTGTGTAGTTCTGTATATGTGCGTAGATAAACAAGCTTGCATGCCCAAAGCTTACAAGCCAGGAATTCCTAGACCTTCCATGAACTGATAGACAATGGGATGCTGGTGGTGTAAATACTATCTTGCATCTTGTGTATTGGTCATTTAGGTACCTCGTTGATTTGAAGTATTGGAATGTTTTGAGTGTAACTAACAGATACAAGATTATCAGTCCCAACCAGTTATTTACGTCATACTAATACACCCGTCACCAATTAGCATCATCAAAGCACTTTGTTATTTGCAACCTTCAATCTGTGATTTAATCAAGTGTTTCCCAAACCAGTCCTCAAGGCACCCCTAGCAGTCCAGGATTTAGGGATTACCCAGTTGTGTCTAAATTGTCTAATACCTTAGACACAATGGGGTAATGCCTAATTCCTGGATTGGTAGGGGTACTTTGAGGACTGGTCTAGGAACCACTGATGTAGTCATTTAAGATAATAACATTTTCTGACTTTACCAACAGAAAAAAAAAGTTGGTAAAATATGTATTGGGTGGGTTTTTATATACTGGCCAGAAATCAGGCAATCTTTTCATTCAATAACAAGATCACAAGATAAAATCTTGTGTGATACCAGGAGCAAATATCCAGGAAAAGAAGAAAGAGAAAAAAAAGGGTCAGAGTGTGGGCAATGTAAATAAAACCAATCGTACATAGGTAAATACAAAGTTAATAATAGTATTAATAAATCAAAACGTACAAAACGCAACAGTAACTCAAAAGATGGTGCAAAAACGACAGTGAAATATTCCACAAATGAAACTGTTTCAAATAATAAATCGAAGGGATAAATCCATCCAGGGAGACATCTTTGGTATCACATAAAAGTCGTAGATATAAAGGTCCACTGTGCTCCACAAGATTGCACAGTCATATGGAAGCAGTTTACTACTAAGTCACAGGAGAGGGTGAATGTATAGGGGAGCAATGCCCACAACTAAACCGGTTATTCACATGGGCGTCCGCAAGAATTTTTCATAATTGTATTGACATCCATGCGTGGTCCCTTTTTGACAGTGTCATGAAAGAGAAGGGGCATAGTCATTATCACATAAAGCCAGGGTGAATAGTGTTTTCACATCTATGGTGTCAGGAATACATGTTTGTATTCCTGACACTATAGTGTTCTTTTAAGCAAATTAAAGGAACATTCTGGTCACCTTTCATCTAAATGAAAATGCTATGATGCCAGGAAGCCCCTCGGTGCTCTCTTTACTTTAAGGGGTTAAACCGCTCTCAAATGGTTTAACCCCAAAGGCTTCCTCCAGCTCCAGATCTCTAGGTCGCTCAGTGGTATTCGGCTTCTGAAACAGAGTGTCAGGAAGTGCAGACTGACGTCAGGCATGGGTGATGCAGATTGGTTAGAGTGGTCAGTTGATGCTGGAAGCTATTGATTGGCTTAGAGTGCCAGCTGACCACTCAGTGACACCCCTACCCAGCGGCACTCTGTGCTTCCTGACACTCAGTAAATAAAAACACATTAACATTGATATTTTTTTTTTTACCTGGGGAGATGAGAAGGCTCAAAGTTTCCCTGCCAGGCCCAGGTACCAAAGCCTTATGATGTGGCGTCCAGAATAAAGTGGAGGGTTCACTTCCTGCTCCAATCTCATTTTCTTCTCCTTCATTTGACACAGTCTTCTTCTTCTTCTGACACTGTCTTCTCTCCTCCTTGGCTCCTTCTGCTCCTTTACCTTTCTGCTACTTTCTGCTTATTGTGCTCCCCCTTCTGCTCCTTTCTCTTTCTGATCCATTTCTGCTCCTTACAGACCCTTTCTGCTCCTTGCTACCCTTTTCTGCTCCTTCTCCTTTACCTTTGTGCTCCTACTGATTCTTTCTGCTGCTTTACCTTTGTGCTCCTTCTGTCCCTTTCTGCTTTTTGCATACCCTTCCTTCTCCTTGCAGACCCTTCCTGCTAATTTCTGCTCCTTCTCCTACTTTACCTTTGTGCTCCTTCTGTCCCTTCCTGCTCCTTGCTGCCCTTTCCAGCTCCTTGCTGACCCTTCCTGCTCCTTGCTACCCTTTCCAGCTACTTGCTGACCCTTTCTGCCACTTCATGCTTCTTGCTGACCATTCCTGCTCCTTGCTGCTCATTTCTGTTCCTTTGTGCTCCTTCTCCTACTTTACCTTTTGTGTTGCTCTTTCCAGCTCCTTGTTGACCCTTTCTGACCCTTCCTGCTTCTTGCTGACCCTTCCTGCTCCTTGCGGACCCTTCCTTCTCCTTGCTGACCCTTCCTTCTCCTTGCTGACCCTTCCTGCTCTTTGCTGACCCTTCCTGCTCCTTGCTGCCCTTTCCAGCTACTTGCTGACCCTTTCTGCCACTTCATGCTTCTTGCTGACCATTCCTGCTCCTTGCTGCTCATTTCTGTTCCTTTGTGCTCCTTCTCCTACTTTACCTTTTGTGTTGCCATTTCCAGCTCCTTGCTGACCCTTTCTGCCCCTTCCTGACTCTTCCTGCTCCTTGCTGACCCTTCCTTCTCCTTGCTGACCCTTCCTGCTCCTTGCTGACCCTTCCTGCTCCTTGCAGACCCTTCCTGCTAATTTCTGCTCCTTCTCCTACTTAACCTTTGTGCTCCTTCTGTCCCTTCTTGCTCCTTGCTGCCCTTTCCAGCTCCTTGCTGACCCTTCCTGCTCCTTGCTGACCATGCCTTCTCCTTGCTGACTCTTCCTGCTCCTTGCTGACCCTTCCTGCTCTTTGCAGACCCTTCCTGCTCCTTGCTGCTTGCTGCTCATTTCTCTTCCTTTGTGCTCACTCTCCTACTTTACCTTTTGTGCTGCCCTTTCCAGCTCCTTGTTGACCCTTTCTGCCCCTTCCTGCTTCTTGCTGACCCTTCCTGCTCCTTGCGGACCCTTCCTTCTCCTTGCTGACCCTTCCTTCTCCTTGCTGACCCTTCCTGCTCTTTTCTGACCCTTCCTGCTCCTTGCTGCCCTTTCCAGCTCCTTGCTGACCCTTTCTGCCACTTCATGCTTCTTGCTGACAATTTCTGCTCCTTGCTGCTCATTTCTGTTCCTTTGTGCTCCTTCTCCTACTTTACCTTTTGTGTTGCCATTTCCAGCTCCTTGCTGACCCTTTCTGCCCGTTCCTGACCCTTCCTTTTCCTTGCTGACCCTTCCTGCTCCTTGCTGACCCTTCCAGCTCATTGCTGCCCTTTCCAGCTCCTTGCTGACCCTTTCTGCCCCTTCCTGCTTCTTGCTGATCCTTCCTACTCCTTGCTGACCCTTCCTGCTCCTTGCTGACCATTTCTGCTCCTTCCTGACCCTTCCTGCCATAGCTGCCCTTTTCAGCTCCTTGCTGACCCTTTCTACCTCTTCCTGCTCCTTGTTGACCCTTCCTGCTCCTTGCTGCCCCTTTTTGCTCCTTGATGTCCCTTCCTGCTCATTACTGTTCCTTCTCCTTTCTACTCCTACTCTTACTTTACCTTCCTACTCCTTGCTGACTCTTCCTGTAGGATTTCTCCATCCCATACTTACCCGATCTATAGGCTGTCTCCTTACCTGATCTGTAGGTGGATCCCCCCATTTCTCACTTACCTGATCTATAGGCTGCACCCCCATGCCTCACTTCCCTGATCTATAGGCTCACTCTGCCCCCCCACCTCACTTACCTGATCTATAGGCTGTCTCTGCCCCGCCTCACTTACCTGATCTATAGGCTCTCTCTCTCCCCCTGCCTCACTTCCCTGATCTATAGGCTCTCTCTGTCCCTCCCTTACTTACCTGATCTATAGGCTCTCTCTCCCCCTGCCTCACTTCCCTGATCTATTGGTTCTATCTGCCCCCATGCCTCACTTACCTGATCTGTAGGCTGTTTCTCCCCCTGCCTCACTTACCTGATCTGTAGGCTCTCTCTCCCCCCATGGCTCACTTCCCTGATCTATAGGCTCTCTCTCCCCCTCCCTCATTTCCCTGATCTATAGGTCTCTCTCCCCCTCCCCCCACTTCCCTGATCTATAGGCTCTCTCTCTCTCCCTCCCTCACTTCCCTGATCTATAGGCTCTCTCTCCCCCTCCCTCACTTCCCTGATCTATTGGCTCTCTCTCTCCCCTGCCTCACTTACCTGATCTATAGGCTCTCTCTGCCCCCCCATGCCTCACTTACCTGATCTGTAGGCTCTCTCTGCTGCCCCGCCTCACTTACCTGATCTGTAGGCTGTCTCTGCCTTCCCCTGCCTCACTTACCTGATCTGTAGGCTCTCTCTGCCCCCCTCATGCCTCACTTACCTGATCTATAGGCTCTCTCTGCCCCCCATGCCTCACTTACCTGATCTGTAGGCTGTCTCTGGCTGCATGTGCTGTTCCTCTGCAGATTTAGTTAGGAGAGAGAAGCAGAGATAAGCTGGCCGGCCAGCACCGGTATTGCACTGTATTTTCAACCTCACACGAAAAATAGCAGAACAAGCTGAACGCCCATGCTTACAGTCCTCCCCGATGCCAACTCCAGGAGGGTAATGCACTAATCTCCTGGAGTGGAAGCCTGGCTTACAGCCAGAGCGCCGAGACTTCTCCACACCGAAACTCAATACCCTCATGGAGCCGGCATTGGGTAGGACTGCAGAATACTCAAAGTTTGAACAATGCTATAGAAGCTCATGACTAAGTCACAAAAGATGGTGAATGTATAGGGGAGCAATGTCCCCAACTAAACTGGGTTACTCACAGCCTCACCTGACGCCGGCTCCAGGTGGGTAATGAGCTGTGGTGTGAAGTCCCGGTGCTCTTGCTGAAGGTCAGAGGGCTTCCATTCAGCATATCCTATATAATTATACAAAATAAGGTATTTGAGGACTGTTCATTGACCAAGTTCACATGGTGCGGATTTTTAAACTTGTTATTTTTAGTGTACTTTATTTGAAGTTCGCGGGGAGCATGTTTTGAATTTCGCGATTATTACATTTGAAGCACCATATATCATTTGGTTTTAGTTCAATAATTTCCTCTTTTTTTTCTTTCTTTCTTTCTTTCTTTCTTTCTTTTTCTCTCTCTCTCTCTCTCTCTCTCTCTCTCTCTCTTTCTTTCTTTCTCTTTCTTTTTTCGCTCTCAGTAGTTTTTTTTATCACACATGTATTATTAACTTGTTTACTTTACAGCATTTTATTAATTTGCTGCAGAGATTATTCAAAACAAATTATTATAATTTTTGACAAACACAAGGGATTTGTTGTATTTGTGTTTGTCCCCTGACATGTCATTATCCATTATAATGATCTACTAATTAATAGGTAATAATGTAGCGAATTTAATTTTAAGAAACCAATTTCATATTAACAGTTTAAATACTATCTGTAAAATCTGTTTTAATATAAACATATAGAAGCATGAAATTTCTGATTTCAACTTTGTTAATGTCTCCCATTATATGTGTGTTTCACTTTTACCCCGGTTTCTACTTTCACAATCATTTCAAAACAATATTGCAATATTATACATATATTATAATATTATATGTTCTATTATATTACTATAACTACACTTGCAAAGTTGGCATAAAAAGCCCCATTGTTTCGCCAGCATGAACAAACCAGTAAAATATTGTACCATTAAACCATTTTGAATGCAATCAGAAACTCTTTGCCACTATGTAATATTGAATGTCATACGCCTGTAAATAATTAACTTAAGCAAAAATACATTGGCTGATAACATAGCATATGGAATGCTTTCCAAAGTGGATTGTGTTCTAGAAATTATCTCAAGGGCTCAAAGAAAGTGTTACGAAATCATCGAATTAGATTAAACTGGCTTTTCTGTGCTTTTTCCCAGCACCCTCCAGCTATAAATATTTCAACAATGGTTAAACCTTTCCTGTGTGGGTTTTTTCTCAGAATTAAAATATGTTTAGGAAAAACTACAAAGTAATCATTAATGCAAGTTGTGCTCATATGACGGGATATTACAGATCATTTACTTGATAGCTTTGCAATCTTGAGTGGTTTATTATATGTATGTCCTTTTGTTTTAATAAGGGTCACGAGACAATTCTAGGTTGTGTTTTACAGATAGAGTGACCAGATATTACCTTACAGGGGGGAAGCTAGGGACAATGTACAAGATTGCTTTAATAGCAATGCTAACCTGCATGCATTTTCTCTAAAAGCATTTCTCCCACATGGTAACTCTAGATGTCGATGATGCCCTGTATTATAGAGATATGAGTGGGAAACTCCACTTGTCCAATTCACCCAACACTATCAGATGGGCTATTATGAAGGCTAAATATATTTCCTATATTATTATTATTATTATTATCGCCATTTATATAGCGCCAACAGATTCCGTAGCGCTTTACAATATTATTAGAGGGGGGGATTTAACTATAAATAGGACAATTACAAGAAAACTTACAGGAACGATAGATTGAAGAGGACCCTGCTCAAACGAGCTTACAGTCTATAGGAGGTGGGGTATAAAACAGGAAATAGCAGTCAAATAAGGTGGGAGTGAAGCAGAGCTGGAGGAGAGAGTAAAGTACTGCCCTCTAGGAGAGAGTAAGAGACAGGTATGTGAGGTAGAGGTTACTCTGGGAGGCCATAAGCTTTTTCTAAAGAGATGGGTTTTAAGGCACTTCCTAAACGATTGAAGACTAGGGGAGAGTCTGATGATGGTAGGCAGGCTATTCCAAAGGAAAGGAGCCACCCGTGAGAAGTCCTGCAAGCTTGAGTTGGCCGTACGGGTTGAGCAGCGGACAGGAGAAGGTCACGGGCATGTGAATTATACAGAACTGCTGTATAATGCTTGCATATATGTGTGAATGCAGGATGTATGATGTGAGTGGTTCATTTGCATGCGATGCCCCAACAGAAGGCTAGCGATTGAGTGATAGACGATAGTCCTGTAGAAAGTGCAAAACTTTAGAGCGAATGTATTGATTAAAATAAATTACCTTTTGCACACAGAGCTTAAACTTTGGTCATTACATTTAAAATCGAGTCTGTGACAACAACCAGAAATAATATACTTTTTTGCACATGATGTTGTTACATTATAAATATGTGGCGTCGGTAATAAATGTAACTATAAAAATATAAGCATACTTCCATAATTATATCCTTTTAGTCCTGAATGTTACGAAATTAGCACCTAATTAACCATTTGACTAAGCAGGAGAGTTTTTCCCAAACGTTTTCAATATTTATATTTGAATCCACTGTCCCACTAAACTTAAAATAGAACCACAACCAAGCCTTATGGCTAAATCTATTCACAACAGTCTTACATCTAACATTTTGTCATACTGTTATTTGTCTTTCTATCAAAAAAAAATATGGGGTATGTAAACAAATGTCCAGCAGACAAGAAGATTGATTTTACAACCAGGAACTTTTTCCACAGGTGTCAAGGAGTATTAGTACTAGTGTGACAGTTAAAAGTAAACTTGGGTCAAAGAAATCAAGCTAAAGGGGTTAACAAGTTCTTCTGCATACAGAATTAAAACAGCTGTTTGCAATGTCTTATCGAGAACACCTGTTGCTTGTTAAACAGATATAAAAAACTGCATTGCTCTCTCTTACACCGAGGTTACTTGCTGTTCTACAATGACCAAAACACAGCTGCTTTCATTTAAATTTCATCATTTACTGTTAATCTCATGTGAAACTAGTTTTCCTCTAAAACAAAAGCAAAATATATGAATACTGCAAATAACATCCTGCTAGACTGAAACAGTCGATCACTCTTCATTTCTGTAAAGCAATTGGTCTCATACTGCAGGTTATACCTGACTTTAGAGATGGTGGGTCATCTTCAAAATTCTTCCTTTGTCAATTCTCCACACTTCCTGGTTAATGAGATAAAACCATGTATCATTTAAAGATTACAAATTGATTTTATAAAATCTGGTACATACCCAAGTCAGTCTTCGATATTTACAATGAAATCACATCCCTTGTTTATACAAATAATACATGCATAAGATACACAAAGAAAACTAATTTCAAATTTAAGTATATAATAAGTCAGCCATGTTTCCTGTTGTCTACTTTGTATGTGTAAAATTTTTATTTTAAAGCCAAAATAAACTGGAAGCATACTGGACTTGGAGACTGTTTTTCAAGTTGGCTACTTTACTACAAATATTATGGAATTACATACACATATATTCTTCAGAGAAAGTTCCTGGCTTGGTTGCTGCTAGACTTGTGCATGGCAAAACACTTTGTTTTGGCCAAACCACTTCTATAAAAAAAATAAAAAATTGGAGTGGCAGAGTTTGATCCATATGGTGGGAACATACACCCATCAGTGAACTGCAAAATATATACAGAATATTTACATTATGTATATATTGTGCAGCACACTTAATGGCTTTTCATGCCCCTTTGGCTTATCTGATCCATAACTTTTTTGATAACAAAATCAATCAATTCATCAATCATCTACATTTCGGCATTGGTATATGGGAATTGGTACAATCATCCAATCGGCCCAAATTTGGATCCATAGACATTGTAACTAAATAAATCTGCAAGTCTAGTTGTTGAAGACCCATCATTCCTGTGATTGTCAGCTTGTACTTTGTGTTCCTTATCAGGTTCTTTCAATAGTTATCCAGCCACCTGACCTTGTTCCATTGTTTCCTGCCTTGACATGTTGACCTCCTAGCCATATCTTTACTGATCCTTGCTTGTACACCTGCCAGACTCTCACTGCCTGGGGACCCGTTCTCACTCTCAGCTTCCATAAAGCAGTGCAACTTTCGTACATATCGCTGGTGTTGGTTTCAGCAACCAACTCAACCAGACCGCCATCTTCATCCACCTCCTCTTAAAGTCTATTACCTCTCTTACCTCTTCCTAACATATACCAGGGCTCTTGTGGTACAGTGTACAGTGGGTTTAGTAAGTGGTAGATTCTCTGTTAGTACCATCGTTTATAGCATATTCCTGCGGCTGATTGATTGATTGAATTCACTGCAATGTAACTGAATATTACACAGCCAAATACATTCTCCCATTGTGCCAAGCAGATTAATTTGCCTCCAGTTTGGATATATGTCATTTTTTTATGTTTCCTAAGGCTAGCTGTTAGTACACTGAGTTTCTGTAAAATATATTTTTAAAAAATAATAATAATTTAGACACCCTCTTTTTATCCTACATAATTAATTACTCTTTACTATGCTGGTTTAATCCTACTTTAAACATCTATTTTGATTAGCAAATGACAAAGAAACAAGTTGCAGTTTGCATCAGTTAGAAAAGTTGCTTAGTCATCATTTTTGCTAATCTTCTTAAAAATCTGCTGACACAAATGCATTTTCTCAAGTCTCAATGGAACTCTGACATTTTCTTTAAATACTCAATGTCACTAAAAAGGGGATTACAATAATTAACAAAGTAAATGTAAAAGTGTGTTACTGGTTTCGTCTCGTAGGCGTCAACTTGAGGTATGTACATGCAAACCAATTTTCTTAATCTTCAAGGATTTGTAACTATGTGAAATCTTTATTAAATAATGAAAAAAACAATGCATATGTGAAAAGAATGAACCATTTTTAATCCAGACTTTTGTCCTAATATGTTTTAGTCACAATATACGCCGTTTATACCACGTATGTGCCACAATTACGAATAATGATACACATGCATTCAAACTGTTTAGCTCTTTGAATATGCAAACGAATCCAAATAATTTTGATCATAATGCCTGCATGTATATGCCTTGCTCAGAGGAGCAATGGGGCTGAAGTCCCCAATGTGTTGTTTTTTTTAGCCTTGGACCTTTACAGTTGTTGGAAGAGGCTAGAAGATACTAATGTTTTTTTTTCCATTTGTAATTTTTATATTACGTAGCTGCTTCTCACAGAAAGATCAGCAGTACAGTGCTCCCCAAGGTGTCTGTAGGTAGGAGATTCTGTGAAACATAAATTTGCAGCACACCCCTCTATTATTTAGGTAGCACTTCAAAATGTTGAAGACCTGGCAGTACAGCACATGCTTGTTACTGGCTATGCTTTAATTAATTAATTACTCAGCAAAGTTCCCTTTATAGAAGAAGAGGAGGTGACATTACAAGGGGGGGGGGGAGGGGGGTGATATAATGCCACTTCTCTGTTACTGTAAGGGTCATTGAATTTTACTTTTGGCTCAAGCCCATGGTGTTGCTGGAAGCCAGTAATGGACATGCTTAGGTGCCAGCTAATATCTAAAATTTTGATGGTCCTTTTATGTTTAAAAAAATACATAGGTACGATCTAGGCTGACCAGGCATTACCTGGAGAATTTGACCATTAAAGGGTCCAACTTTAATGGTCAAATTGGTCAAAGTGTCCAACTTACATCTGTTACTATAAGACAGACATAAAATATGTTTTCCTGTTTGGAGTTTTGACTATTCTATAAAGTTGAGTGAGCATGTTCAAGTTTATTAAAATACATTTCACAAAAAAAAAAAAAAAAAGCACATTTATAACCATGTTTTATTTCATATAGTATTAATTTACACAGCTCTAAGCTTAATGGTTCATTTTCTGCTGGGTCAAGATTTAAGGAAAATATATACAAAATAAAAATGAATGATGTTTGATAGGGAATCACATAGAATGTTCAGATATATTTACTAACATGTTACCATGTAGTACAGAAAGCAAAATATTAAATTGAATAGGTATTCGAGAATGTGTAAAATTCTTTCAGGTATGTCACGATTTTTAAATTTATGTGAACAACCCGGTTTTACTCAGGAAAATTACAAATTCTTTTTAGTGCTACGTGAAAAACAATACTTAAAATGTACTTGTTTACTACAGAAGGGCAAAATTGTCCTTGTCAAACAAGAAAGGGTAGCAAAACAAGTCTTTAGATTACAATGATAGCTCAGTGTTTATGGAAATGCAAGAATTCCTTCCTTTTGACACTTGCACAAATGCATATAATCTTTTATTTGTTTGGACATTTAAATAAATACCCCAAGAAGAATCTATACATCAAGATAAAGCTTAAAACTGCAAATAAACCTAATCTCGTCAGTATTATTTAGGAGCACAAAGTAAAATTTAGATATCACCAACAATAAAATACTTATATATCTTTAATGACAATACAACGTGAGAATTGATAGATCTGATTTAATTTTTTCCATTCATAAAAATAATATGAAAGGAGCTATCTTTGAAATGCAGTTGTTATGGTGCCCAGAGCTTTCCCTGACACTTTGAAACCCTAAGCGGTGAAACCATTCTCAAATGATTTAACCCTAAAAATTGCTCTCCAGCACTAAATCTCCATGTCCTTCCTTACACCACTTTTTGTAGGTACTAACCACTGCATACTGGGAAAACCCGGTAAGACTTTTGTTGGAGATGTTCTGACCCAGTCGTCTAGCCATCACTATTTGGCCCTTGTCAAAGTCTCTCAGATCTTTGGGTTTGCCCATTTTTCCTGCTTCCAACATGTGAATTTGGAAAATTGACTGTTCACTTGCTGCCTCATATATCTCACCCCTTGATAGGTGCTATTATAACAATGTAATCAATGTTATTCACTTCACCTGTCAGTGGTTTTAATTTTATTTATAGCTGATCAGTGTAACATGCTAGAGTTCTCAGATAATGTGAGACATAATGTATAGCATCAGCAAGCTATTAGTAATCAAACAGTAATTTATTTCCTGGTGACCTGGTTATCTGCCTTGAATTTTAAAAAATGTCAATTTTTCAATGGTCGGAAATTTGTGTTGTAGAACCATCATATAAAAAGAAAGTTGAAATATAACAAAAAATATTCTAAAGCTTAAAGGCTCAAGAGGTTAAAGACAGAAATAGATAAACGTAGTTAAAATTTATGATCTAGAGTCTAAATTCCTTCTGCTGCATTTAGAAAAGTATGCTAATAACATTTAATGCAATGATGTGATGAAAACACACGTCCATATAGTGCTACTTGGCATGTGTTTTTTTCTTGGTTTTGCAAAACCCGGGAACTCGACAGACAAGATGAGATTCAGACAAGACTGCCAGCAAGCAATAAGAGCATATTGTCCAACCAAGGTCTGAACGGAGGAATAACCAACACATATAGGAAAAGAAAGCTAAATGGATTACTGGCATGAACAGTTGTTCATAGTTTGCAATCCCTCTAAATGGTTCATTAGTTCATAGTTTATTATTGAATAGTCCTGTGACATTAGCTCACCTCTAGTGATCAAGTATGGTTCTCTGAATAGTGGATGTGCACCAAACCCTTTGTGTCATAACATTATTTGGGAATATATATAGGTCAAGGGGTATGTGAGCCAATATTTATTAGTATACTTATCACTACTTATCAATGGAGCACGCATACGATAACAACTATCAATAGTAGGCAGTGGTAGGTGATACTTTTTTCTTCAATGACAAACAAGTAGAATAATGTATAGTATAATAATAATAATAACAGGAACACTAAGGGATGGGGGGCACTAAGGGACATGGGAGGGAAGGGAAAAGGAACACTAAGGGACAGAGGGGGCACTAAAAGAGAGGGAAGGGAACAGGGCTGGACTGGGAATATGAAGCAGCCCTGGAAAAAAATCTTTGCCAGCCCCATAAGTCATTGTGCTATGTAGGGTGTTTATATATATATATATATATATATATATATATATAGGCAATTGAAATAGTTGGCTGCTCTCTCGGATTCCTTAAAATGTAACTTTTATTGAAATATTTAAGAGAAGATCAACGTTTCAGTCCCTCTTGTGGACTTGCATCAGTATCATGACGAAAGTCCACAAGAGGGATTGAAACATTGATCTTCTCTTAAATATTTCAATAAAAGTTAAGTTTTAAGGAAATCTGAGAGTGCAGCCAACTATTTCAATTGCCTGGATACTGGAGCCCTGGTGATGCAACAGTATATATATATATATATATTATTGATACATTTCTTCTTCTAATTCAAAATATTAGTTCTTTTAGGGTAATTAAATTATACAGTAAAGCATACTCACACACAGACACAGACAATCTTACTAATGCACACAAATAGGCTCATTGACAGACAATCTCAATGACACACAAGAGCTTACTGGCACACACACAAATTTAGTACAGACAAATTCTGATACACACACAAGCTTACTACAGACAAGCTCACTGTCACACACACACGCTCACTACAGACAAGCTCACTGATGCGCACACACTCTCCCTACAGACAAGCCCATTGACACACACATACTCCCCACAGAAGAGCTCACTAACACACAGATTCACTACAGACAAGCTCACTGACACACACATGCTCACTACAGACAAGCTCACTGACACACATATGGTCACTACAGACAAGCTCACAATCACACTCATGCTTACTACAGACAAGTTCACTGTACACAAATGCAGACCACAGACAGGCTCCGACACACCCATGCTCCTTACAGACAAGCTCACTAACACACACACACACATATGATCCCTACAGACAAGCTCACTGACACACATACAAGCTCACTCACTAGCAGGCACACACACACACACAAACTCACTAGCAGGCACACACACAGAGGCTCCCTCACTAGCAGATGTGCGCACACACACAGAAGCTCGCTCGCTCACTCACTAGAATATGCACACACACAAAGACATCCACACACACAGAGGCAGACAATCACTGACACCGAGGCAAACATCCACACATACAGAGACAGGCAGACAGCCACACACACAGACAGGCAGACAGTCACACAAACAAACACACAGGCAGACTGTCAAACACACAGGCAGACAGCCACATACACAGGCAGACAGCCACATACTCACACACACACACACACAGGCACACAGCCACACACACACAGACACACACAGACAGACAGACACACACACAGGCACAC
>OW240918.1:43488457-43530704 GCA_933207985.1 Pelobates cultripes | reverse complement strand
TGTAGTTTTGTCATTCAATCCATTCTTAGGTTAACCCGCGGCAAACTTGTTCTTGCTTGCGCTGAACACTAAGAAGAGAAGTATGATTAATAATCAATTTAACATGGATCACATTTATTTTGGCTACAGTTTCCCTTCAATAGTGTCACAAACATAATAATATATTCCTTTCTATAGAGTAAACCATTGTTAATGTCAATGTTGAGCAGGTATGAAAGCATACTGTCACCTTCACAAACACCAATGTATAGACGCAGGATATAAACAAATTTGTGTTAACGCCTTCTCACTCAACTGGCTTAAATGCAATGGATTTCTATTCAATTGCATTGAAAAGTAATGCAAAATAAAAGGCAAGAATAATTTAAACACCTTTCCCTTTACTCGAGCACCAGTCTTCATCTAGAGAATCTAATTTTATTGGTCAGAAGGCTATTTAATTCCCCTACACACTATACAGGAGCTTATATGGCTTACTATATACAGTGTTGAGTTGAAATATTGCTTAGAGAGGCCGGGAGGTTTGGCAGATCATATTTAAGGACTGTGATCTATGTGAAAGGTAGAGAATGGTCAAGATTTGCACACAAAAAAGAGATACAGATGCCTGGTCTTAGACAGTCAACTGTACATACTGTAGACAGGCATTATACTCACATACAATCAGAATTTTGGAAATCTGAATATAAACAATGTATGTAAACCACCTGTTTTGCATTTTGTGTGTGAAAATGTATGAATGTTTGAATATTTTTATGCTAACATTTCAGAAACTATTTGCAATACTTCAACTAGCCATACTCTATATTTATAATATTTTGTACCCTTGCTCCAAAAGATGAATTCATAAAAAATGAATTTCTCATCTGTCTCCAAATCCTGGGTGTGGGGCCTTTTCAACTTTGCAGATGCTTTTTTATTTTATTTTTTACAAAGTTTAATTACAGATGAGAAACCTATGTTTGTTCACAACTCTCCATATGTAGTTTATTGTGTAAATATTGATGAATAAAACTAGCAGTGATGTCTGATATTGGAGTATCTTTATAATTATCTGCATATTACACCTTGTTGTAAAATAAAAAAAAATTATACATAACAAAAATCTCAATTATCCATTCACGTCATTTTATTTTAGGTATCCCTGAACAGCAATCTGTACATAATATTGCCATTTTGTCCTATGTTTATGTGCCACCTATTTATCAATGTTTTAATATATCAATATATAGAATTATGCAATTAAAGAATTAGTGAATGGAGTCAGGTATTTGTAATGCTCAGTGAATGGGTTAAATATGTGTAAATGGGAGTGAAAGGGATAAATATTTGTCATTTTTAAGTAAATAATATTTGCATAATTGTTTTTGTATTTATAGTGTTAAAAAAACGCTTTATATAAAGGTAACAGCTCAGCTGTTTTTAAATGTATGTGCACCACCTACTGGTGAATAAAGATAATGACTCCTCAGATACATTGTAATTAATGGGTGGTTATTGCTGTAAAAATGTCCATTCAAACGAATACATTGTATTAATTCATTGATAAATACTGAAAACTAATAACTCCGCATTGTGGGATAGCCAGTACATGTCAATAAAGTTTTTGAAGGCTATGTTTTGCGGTCCGCCAGTCAGTATGTTTTTTCAGTTCTAAGTGGATGTATTTATTACACTTACTGATCACATGTGCTTGTCAGGCGTGAGATGTAATTCAGAACAGAGGCTTTTCCAAAAAAGTTGTTTATCTTTGCACATGTTCATTAAACAGAGGCTTTTCCAAAAAAGTTGCTTATCTTTGCACATGTTCATTAAAATACATATATAAAAATGGATTTTGAAGCACTTGTAGTAGCCCAAACACATGATCTTGTTGTACATTTTGTCTAATACTACATACTATTACTCACACTGGGTGGCCATCAAGTCAAACATTTTGTTCAGATGTTCAATGGTTGGAATAGACGTGAGGCAGGGCTATCAGGTGCCCAAGAGGACTATTTTGTGGGTAAACCAATCAAAAAAGATGCCACCAGGTAGCTCCAGCCCCCATAGAAACTTCATTGAATGTTTAATTCAGATTTTAGATGCAGCTTTTTGGCACACAAGACTGACACAGTGATTGTATAACTGTGATTGACTGTTTGTGCTCCAATTATGTCAATGTCTTCTTCATAAAATCTAGATAATTAGTTGGTTTTTTTTAGGTTTTTTTTTTTTATTTTTTTCAATGCCCAGAAAGGATCTCTCATTCATTTTAAAACAATTAGTAATAGTCAATGAAATTGTAATACAAAAGGCATCTTTGCACATCACCCTCTAATCAGGCCTTATTAGAATATGCATTTTTGAAGTTATTTTTAATTGACTTGCAATTTATCTGGTACCTAATAACTTGCTATTAGCCTATATATACCCTGTTCCAAATTATTATGCAAATGATATTTTTCTCATTTTCCTAAATAATTTATGTAAATAACAGTCAGCATAATTCTCATGTTATCAACTATTAAGAGTATAGTTCAAATTTTATTGAACAAACCTCCTAATGATAACAGTATTTTTTGTAAACATAAAAAACTTACAATGCACTGTTTCAAAACACTTTATGGGTTGTAAAGAACTGAAAATTGTCATTTGTTGTGTTTGCAGCATATTTACTGAAATCAAAAGCTATTTCAATCAAACTTATAACAACATTTGAACTTTTTAAACATTTTAACAGGTAACGTTACATTTTAACATAGGACCCCCTTATTTGATAGCAGCTTCACAAGTCTTGCATCCATTGAACTTGTGAGTTTTTGAACAATTTCTGCTTGAATTTGTTTGCAAGATGTCAGAATAGCCTCCCAGAGCTGCTGTTTGGATGTAAAGTGCCTCCCACTCTCATAGATCGTTTGCTTGAGGATCCTCCAAAGGTTCTCAATAGGATTGAGGTCAGGGGAGGATGGAGGCCACACCATGACTTTCTCTCCTTTTATCCCCATAGCAGCCATTGATGCAGAGGTATTCTTTGCAGCATGAGATGGTGCATTGTCATGCATGAAGATGATTTTATTATGGAAAGGATAGTTCTTCCTTCTGTACCAGGGAAGAAAGTGGTCAGTCAGAAACTCCACATACTTTTCAGAGGTCATCTTTACACCTTCGGGGACCCTAAAGGGGCCGACCAGCTCTCTTCCCATGATTCCGGCCCAAAACATGATTCCACCACCGCCTTGCTGACGTCGCAGCCTTCTTGGAACAGGGTGGCCGTCCACCAACCATCCACTACTCCATCCATCTTGACCATCCAGGGTTGCACGGCACTCATCAGTGAAGAGGACTGTTTGAAAATTAGTCTTCATGTATTTTTCTGCCCAATGCAGACATTACTGCTTGTGAGCATTGGTTAGTGTTGGCCGAATAGAAGGTTTATGCACAGTTGCAAGACTCTGGAGGACTCTACACCTTGATGTCCATGGGACTCCAGAGGCACCAGCAACTTCAAATACCTGTTTGCTGCTATGTAATGGTATTTTAGCAGCTGCTCTCTTGATCCGATGCATGGATCTGGCAGAAATCTTCCTCAATGTGCCTTTATCTGCATGAACCCGTCTGTGCTCTGAATCAGCCACAAATCTCTTAATAGTGCGATGATCACGCTTAAGTTTTCATGAAATATCTAATTTTTTCGTACCTCGTCCAAGGCATTGAACTATTTCACTCTTTTCGGCAGCAGAGAGATCCTTTTTCTTCCCCATATTGCATGAAAATGGTGCTCTGCTTAATAATGTGGAACACCCTCCTTTAGTAGTTTTTCCTTAAATTGGGCTCACCTGGCAATCTAATTATCACAGGTGTCCGAGATTATTTTCAGTGATCAAAAGAACCCTGAGACACAATGCCATCCATAAGTTAAACTGAAAAACAAAATATTTAATCTTTGTGACACTTAAATAGAATTTGCATAATAATTTGGAACAGGGTGTAACACGGTTTGTTTTGTGTAGCTTTAACTGGAGTTGAGCTTTCATGAATGATTCTATTTTTATTTTATGTTGGGATGTTTCTTACTATTTTTCAAACATAAATACAGAATATACACACAAAAACAATACTAATAAAAAAAAACTAAACACAAAATGAAAAATAACAACAACAATTAGTTTGTGACACAGAAACCAAGAAAAAAAAATATTATTGAACATTACACATTTTATGAGGTCTTCTTCGGCGGGTAGATAAGTCACAATACCTAAAAAAAAACCAATGCTGAATGGCAATATCACAATGGCAAAACAACTTAAGTAAGATTGTTCCCTCCATGTGATATGAGGCAAACAAACATAGCTAAAACACATATATACACTGTTATTCACAACAACAACAAAAACAAAATTAAGTCCTGCACTCAAACTCCCTCTACTCCTGGGCAAGAGCAATGACTATAGTACAAATATGCCCCAATACATACCAATAAATCAAAAACATAAAGAGTTACTAGCACACTCCCAAATCCCGATAAACATTTAAATAACTTGAGTATTTTTAGTATCACTCCAATGGCCATTTAAGCATAAGCTTATCTGCCACGTCAAGGCAAAACCTCTTAGGTGAGTCTTACACTAACAATTCACCTTGTTTCTTTAAGCTGAAAGGTAAAATCTATAATGAGATGGAAATTGGTATTTTTCTAGACCCCTACCCATTAGAGTGATATTAAAAAACTCAAGTTATTTAAATATGCAGAGGGACTTGGGATTGTGGACAAGTAACTTTCTCTTTGGTTTATATTGTATGTATTAGGGATGATGTGTATTATACTTACGCCATTGGAGTGATACTAAAAAAAACTCAAGTTATTTAAATGTACATAGGGAATTGGGATAGTGTGATTTACTTAAGTGAGCATTCATAGAAACATAGAATGTGACGGCAGATAAGAACCATTCGGCCCATCTAGCCTGCCCAATTTTCTAAATACTTTCATTAGTCCCTGGCCTTATCTTATAGTTAGGATAGCCTTATGCCTATCCCACTCATGCTTAAACTCCTTTACTGTGTTAACCTCTACCACTTCAGCTGGAAGGCTATTCCATGCATCCACTACCCTCTCAGTAAAGTAATACTTCCAGATATTATTTTTAAACCTTTGTCCCTCTAATTTAAGACTATGTCCTCTTGTTGTGGTAGTTTTTCTTCTTTTAAATATAGTCTCCTCCTTTACTGTGTTGATTCCCTTTATATATTTAAATGTTTCTATCACATCCCCTTATCTCGTCTTTCCTCCAAGCTATACATGTTAAGATCCTTTAACCTTTCCTGTATTGCTTGAAATATACCCTATGTTAGCTAGTTTTGCTATATCTGAACCTGGTCCTCCTGCTGACTACATGCTGTTGGGGACAGGTTTTTAAAGGACCTGGGCACGTGTGGCAGGACTTAGACTGTCATCGATAGGGCCCATGCAAATACGTAGCGGGTGTTTTTCTTTTTACCCCAAAGGGTTTTTTAGCGGGACTGGGAGAAGCACCCCTGTCCACCTGGCTGTGGCTTCTGGGGCTCATTCATAGCCCATCGGGCTCCTTTTTAGCGCACCGAGGATTCTGTGTGGTCAGGGCACCTGCCTTTTTTCCCATCTGGAGGTAGACCCTGGAACGCCCGTATTCCCTTGAGGTGCCATGTGGGACGGATGCCCTTATGGTGACTATCCATTTTTCCCCCTCATTCTCAGGTACAGTTGGGGGGGCTAGTGGGTTCGGTTCTACCACGGGTGGGCAGAATTGTTTCCGATGCTTCGGTCCTCCTACAGGTAGAGGTTGTCATCTTCATTTATTATCCCTACCCTATCGGCAGGACTGGACATGTTGATCCCCTCTGAGATTCCAGAGCTACTCGCAATAGGAGCAATCTGAGAACTGCCATACTCATGCCTGAGTTTCACGGGCAATTTTTTCTCATTCTCTCCATGCCTTTCCTGCAGTATCGACATTTCGAATGTGGTGCATTCATTGTCTGCATGACCTTCTCCATGCATCAGAAAGGTTGGTCAAGCCAGAGTGAGTGAAGAGTATGTCATGGTTCCCACTACTATGGAGTGCAGTGACCTTCTCAGTTTTTACCTGGCGAGGAAGGCGATGGCAGTCTACATGTCTAACGTTCGGTCTCTCTTCCACTCATTGGTGTTTCACCAAAGTTATGAAGCCGGTGGTGTCGTTCCTCCGCACAAGGGGTGTTCAGATGATTATTATCTGGACGACATCCTGCTCAGGTTCCAGTTACAGGCAAACCCTCACATATGCTTGACATGGACGACCAATTTAATTGAAACCCGTGGTGTCTTCTGCGCTGTCCGTGGAATTCTGGACTTCTCAGGGGATTTCATCCATCAGTTCTGGTATCTCCCAGAATCCGAAACGAGGACCATATCGTGGGGGATCAAGTGGAATCTCCAAGCTTTGGAGCTGTCAATTGGATAATTAGCGAGGGTGTTCAGCCTACTCACAGCTGCATTTCAACTGATTTTTGCCGGGCCTCTACACTGTCGTGCCCTATATCATCTGTAGGGCTCTTAGCTCAGATCCGTGCACTCTTACGTGGCAAGGTTGATGTTGGATGAGGAATCCAGGGACAATTTGGTTTGGTGACTCGCTCACGTAGTGGCGTGGTATGGCGGAGTCATCTTTGGGTCCATTCAAGATGTGGATTTGTTTGCTTCCAGACTGCACGCCCAGTTGATCAGATTCTACGGTTGGGGGCCGGACCCAGCGGCGTTCGTGACAGGCACCCTCCTTCAGGTATGACCAGGCACATGACACTTGATGACACATGATTTCTCGCACTCTGTCGAAGTTGCTCAGGCAGGGCTATACACTGGTGATGGTTACCCTTTATGAAAGTCTCAACCGTGGTTCCCTCGAGTGATGGAGGTGTTGATATATTGTCCACGCATGAATCCGACTTCCCCGACCCTCCTTCTGGGTCCGGATGGGAATCTGCTTGGCAGAGCAAGACCTCCTGCCTGTGGTGGTGTGTCTTCTTTTCAGAGAACTTGGAAACTCCCAGTCATTCCGCAGACATCTCTTCAACTCCTTGCCAATGCATGGGCCCCGGGACCTCGGTCTGCCTATCAATTGACATATCGATTGTGGCCTGGTTGGTGCTCGGGACATGCAGTGGACCCCATATTTGCCTTTGCATGTGATTGGGGACTTTTCCTTACCCGAGTCTTCGAATCAGAGAAGGCTTACAACATTATTAACCTACAAATAAATATAAGAATTTTGGGAAAAAAGGTACAAAATGGTGCTACTATCACCTAGTGTGAATCACTCAACCACACAATTAAAGTGTACAAAAAATATAAAAAACGGTGAGAGCACTCTAAAGCATGCAATTAAAATTATTACCAGGTTAATCTTGAGTTCAACTCTAAAAAACAACAAGACAAAAGGAACATAGAGTAATATTGACAGATTACAAATATTGTTTGTAAAATACTGGAAAAACTCACATGTTACTGAGTCACTTTAATAAGCTGACTCAGACTAAAAGCTTGTAATGGAGATGAATGCTCCTTTGAACTGGACGTCTTTTGGATGGATTCCTTCTGGATATTAATATAATAATTATTCCAGGATACAATTCCAAAGTAAAACTAATTTATTGATTAAAACAAAAGTTTTTTAAATCAAACATAAAATAAAGTTGTCCATATGCAGTTACCACGACGCGTTTCGGCAAAATAGCCTTTCTCAAGTGGTTTGTATTCATCTCCATGATTGCAGCTTTAAATTCCAAAGTTTGGCGCCCTTTCTCACAGTCTCCGGTTCTCTTTACTTCCGTTTTCGTCATCGGTAATCGTCCGACGTGTCCCACACGTCATGACGTCATCTTTCGTCGTCCGACGTGTCCCACACGTCATGACGTCATTCCGGCACCCCGGACCGGAAGTATTGCGGGCGCCATTTTTAAAAGTCCTTTCAATACTTATTTTGCCAGGTCTTTCTCGAATGATGAGCAATTAAAGCATAATAAAGTTATATGTACAGATTTTTTGTATAGACCTTCTCCAAATAAGGGGGGAAACATATATATTATTAAACAAGAGGAAATATCATATACAATATATGCAAAATAAAATCCAAACAAATATATAATAAAAAATTAAGATAACAATAGTTATAATAATAATAACTTAGGATAATTAAAATATATTTTTAAAATATATTTATATATAGGAATTGACCTCAAAATCTATATTTAGACCACATGGGGACAAAGTTTGCATATTGAAAATCCATTTCATTTCGGTTTTATTCAGGAGATTTTCTATGTCTCCTCCCCTCCAATGTGTTTTAACCCCTTCTATACCCATAAAGTCAAAACCTTGTATGTTACCCCCATGTACTTCTAAAAAATGTTTAGACACATTATGTAAAACATATTTTCTATTAATATTATAGATGTGTTCTCTAATTCTTATTTTTAGTGGTCTAGATGTTCTACCTATATATTGATATCCACATGGACAGGTGATCATATAGATTATGTTTTTAGAGTTGCAGGTCAAAAAAGATTTGATATCATACGATTTTTTATTAAAAAAAAAAAATTTGATACACTCCTCTGGCTGTCAGACAATAGGACCTGTTACTTCCTGGTTGTCTAGCTCGGTGGAGCTAAACTCAAGAGGTAGTGATAACTCAGAGCACTTGTCTTGCAAACACTTTTCATTGAGATGCAGTGAAAATCCTTTGATAGGATAGCCACAGAAAGTCTGTTAGGGGCGGCCTTCGAAAGGCTTCTGACAAGAAATCACGAAACAATTAAAAATTAAATGCATGTGTTGTTTAATTGGGAGTACGTATACTAAATAGCAGATTATTTATTTTTTGTATTTGGGTAGTGCAGCGTCCTTTTAAATTTATATAATTAAGGTATATGGGAAAATTAAAGATTACACTTTTGGGTTGTTGCAAATTTAAGAAAACAATATTCATGTTTCCTTGTAGCACCTCCTCAATGACAACGTTTATCTGCAGAGTGGTATCAAAACAAAAAGGTCTAGCATGTTGTAGTAAGCATAGATTTTACCAACATGATTGAAGTCACATTTGCACTCATAATAACTAAAATGCATTTTTTGTAATATTGCTTAAAGAAAATCCCTTTTCTGTTTATAATTCATTTCAATTGTTCTGTACGTTTTCTTGAAATTGTCCTATTAATAGTTAAATCCCTCTCTCTAATAATATTGTAAAGCGCTACGGAATCTGCTAGTGCTATATAAATGGCAATAATAAATAAAATAAAATTGTTGTACAGTTGTCTACGCTACACCATTGTTTTTAATAACACATCTCACCACAAGGGGTCACTGTTTTATTATGAACATATTCATTATTTTAATGCATATCAGACACATTGTAACAAGATAATTCAACTGAACACCAATAGTCCCATCAATGAAGGTAATGTTTTAATATTTTATTTAAAACTTTATGGAAATCTTTCATGGTTTAAAAGTAAGTATTCAGTTGCACACTTGGAAATAAATTATAAAATGAATAACAAATATGGACAGAAAGATTAAATAAATCAATTATATTTTATATTTAACACAAAGACTAAAATAAAGTGTCCCGTATTGAAATCTCAGTTTTAAAAAAATAAAGATTTTCTTTCATTAAACTGCTAATTATTTGAGACTGAGGGAATCCTAAGCAGGAAGACAGTTGTGGATCAAATATCAAAAACATCAATATCTGTGACATTTTGCCAGCTATAGACATATCACTTACATTTTCTTAAAGGACCACTCTAGGCACCCAGACCACTTCAGCTTAATGAAGTGGTCTGGGTGCCTGGTCCAGCTAGGGTTAACCCATTTTTTCATAAACATAGCAGTTTCAGAGAAACTGCTATGTTTATCAATGGGTTAAGCCTTCCCCCATTCCCTCTAGTGGCTGTCTCATTGACAGCCACTAGAGGCGCTTGCGTGCTTCTCACTGTAATTTTCACAGTGAGAGCACGCCAGCGTCCATAGGAAAGCATTGAGAATGCTTTCCTATGTGACCGGCTGAATGCGCGCGCAGCTCTTGCCGCGCGTGCGCATTCAGCCCAGGAGGAGGAACGGAGGAGGATCGGAGGAGAGCTCCCCGCCCAGCGCTGTAAAAAGGTAAGTTTAACCCCTTTTCCCCTTTCCAGAGCCGGGCGGGAGGGGGTCCCTGAGGGTGGGGGCACCCTCAGGGCACTATAGTGCCAGGAAAACGAGTATGTTTTCCTGGCACTATAGTGGTCCTTTAATAATATTTGCCCTATACTTCAATGTACCAAGCAGAAGTCCCAAGAGGTATTTGGTTTTTATGGTAACGTATAATACTTTCTCAACTGCACATTGGTTTTAGAGTTCAAAATGCTAGAATTATACACCAGGCCTCTCCAAACGCATTTCTCTATTATATTCACATTTTAGAAACTGGGAGTTAAGGTTATACTTGTCTCATTCCACAGGGTGGCATTTTACTACAATAGTTATTGGTTCATATCACTAGTATTGTAAACTCCAAGAATGCACACCAGACATATGTCACAGGTGTCAATGTTATGTATGCATCCAATGCACAATAGTAAGGTCACACCTACCTGTCTAATGGAAGGAATTAGAAAAATAGCATAGATACATATTACGGGACCTTAGAAAGGCCAGGGTTAATGCAGCAGCTATGGTGGAACACACCTGACCGGGGAAGAGTAGTCATGAATGGGCCAAGGAGAAGGATTACAGAAGGGCAGAAAAACATAGGATCTAGCTAAGGTCCAGGATACCAGAGATAGGCAAATACAAGTCAAAAACCACAACAGGGAGATGAACCGTCTGAGCAATGCTTATGATCCATCGGAGCAATTTTGTCTATTGTCCAATGTCAAAATATGAAAGAACGGTGTCACGCAAATGTCGCATTGGGGAGAGTCTCTACTGAATGATGTGCAGCCTGAGGCTCATGTAGAGATGCAGTGGAAACAGGAATATAGCAATAATGAGGCTTACCATGAGTTGAGCACATGAGACAAAGTCTGCATAAATAATGTAACAGGTCCGAGAATGATCTGTGAGTATGGTCGTGACTTGTAAGCAGAGATCTGTTACCAGTATTGTAGAAGGAAACAAGGATGATCCATGAAAGTATACAGTTTGCAGGAACCGAGGTTGGAAGCCAGTGAGAAAGGAGACATACAAGGTAGATCCAAAGTTACGAACAATCGCCAAGGTCAGAATCCAATGATGAAATAGAGTAAGTGGGTGGGTTACCTTTGGCCCACATGAACTATGGCTGCAAAGGAACTGTATTACACATGACAAGGCAGTCCAGAGGACTCAATAATCGAGCAATATGAGAAAAAATTAGCAAGGTTTAAAAAGGCAAGCATGATTACCACAACCTGAGACAATAAATCATTAGATCATTACAGCACTAAACAAAGAATATTAGGCTAAGTTAGCCCTTGGGGGATTTTCTGACAATGGAATGACACATGGCATCACAATGGACTGAGCAAAGACACAATCCTGAGCCAGGTAATGTGGCAGCCCTAATAGGAATGTGTCTTTGGACTAATACACAATGGTAAGGATTTGTCTAATGTTAAGCATCTTTTAGATATTAGACATTTCCTGACTGCTGCCTTATTAATAATTGTATATGAATTACTGGATTCCTCCCAATTATGAAGCTGGGTCTCCAGGTTTGATTTTCCATATTTGTATGTTCCACCCACATCGCTTGGTTTTTCTTCTCTATATCCAAGAGCACCAACTGTTCAGAAGAAGGTTCTCTGGTTCATAAATCCGTTTTGTCCAATGATTAATCCATCCTTTGCTCCTCACTATGTGGAGGCATGGTGCAAACAATGACAGGAGTGATAGGCATAACAACGAGACAGGGGGGATATGATAGAAACATTTAAATACAAAAAAGGGCATCAACACAGTATAGGAGGAGACTATATTTAAAATAAGAAAAACTACCACAACAAGAGGACATGGTCTTAAATTAGAGGAGCAAAGGTATAGAAATACTTTTTAGGAAGTATTACTTTACTGAGAGGGTAGTGGATGCATGGAAAAGCCTTCCAGCTGGAGTGGTAGAGGTTAACACAGTGGAGGAGTTTAAGCATGCGTGGGATAGGCATAAGGCTATCCTCGACTTGAGATAAGGTTTAGGAACTAATGAAAGTATTTAGAAAATTGGGCAGAGTACATTGGCCGAATGGTTTTATCTGCCGTCACATTCTATGTTTTTGTAATAGAATTTTAGTGTCATGCTTTACTGCAGGGATGCCCAAAAGGTAGATCCCCAGATGTTTAAAAAATACAGCTTCCATGATGCTTTGCCATTCTAAAGGCATTCCAAACGCATGCAAAGTATTATGGAAGTTGTAGTTCTACGACATCTGGGGATCCACCTTTTGGGCATCCCTGCTTTACTGCGTATCTCAGAATAGGTATACTGAGCCTAAATATTCCAATTATCCATTAGTGGACAAGCGCTAGTTAAACATGTTCTCTCTTTTTGTATGTGTAACATATCATAACAAGCATAGGACCATTTTTTTCAAGCAGGTCACACAGTTGGTACTTGATTCTGAGTGCAGTAAAGATTTGTAAAATATGTACTACAACAAATATTATAGTTCTGCAGTTAGACAATCATCAAATGATGTTTATTGATATTAACTAAAAGCCCAAAAGTGTTGGGAATTAGGATTGTAAAATTTAAGATTACTTTTGAGTCTGTTGGCAAGAGGGCCTTGACTAATAGGACTCTGGTCTCAATTACAAGCACTGGATCAATAAATGTTGAGCAAACAGTTGTTAGGTGGTCAGGCACAATTGACTATGTATTCCGCATGCTAATGCATGGATCTTTGTGTCCTATATTAATTTGTGGCTTTTAAAGTCCCAGTTCAAATGGTTTCTGCTTTGCATTTTCTGTACCTAAAAAAAATGCTAATAGTAATAATAATCTTGAAAAAATCTGAGAAGTAGAATCTTGATTCTGAGCTTACTCGCAAATCTTCCCAAGAACGTTTATGAGTGATTGACAGGTGGAAAACGTGTTAAATAAGCTTGGATTGTATCCATGAGCTGATATAAGAAAACCTCTACAAATGGAACACGTTGTGGCTTCAGTTCACTTGTAGTAATGTCACTGCGTGTGTTAATGGAAACCTGTTATTCATATAGTGGCAGGGATCTGTGCCTGGCAAATGTGTGTATTGTGCAAATAATTTTTTATATCGCAGGGTAAAATGCACACAGAACGAAAACTCTGTGTTAAGGTGATATGCCCACCAGCTAAACTAACCAAGTGGGAGTGTAGCGCTATTAGATAAATGTGAGGCTTACCCCACAGAGAATACAGAAAAAAAGACAATAATAGTGTAAATACGTTGGTGAAATAACTGGATATAAATAATGAATAGTCCAAACTCACATTTTGTAGATCCTTTTTAGGTATAGGCTCTAAAGATAATACTTTGGTGCACTTCCCAGCTGGCAGCCAGACCTTAAACCCTCTGATTTATCAGCATAGATTTCCAAAATTCTGGTGACCTCAATCGGGAAAATACATATGACAGGAAAACCTAAGTGTAGTATTTAGATATTCACATAGAAGAAGGTGATTTTAAATCATATGGTAGAATTGCTCTCCTTTTACAGAGCCCGTTACCTGGCTCTGAGTACACACGTGTTGTACCAACTTTTGGGGTGATACCTCCCCCTTTGTCTCAGGGAACCACAGGGAAAAAAACAAGAATTTCAGTATCAGATTATCTATTAAAATATGGTATTTATTAAACACTGAAACGTAAAAACAAAAAAAGTCCAGAAATTCTTCCTTTGCTAAGATGTGTTTCACCCTCTGTGGTCTTTCTCAATCGGTATGTATCTTGTTCGATTCCTGGTTCCGTTTTAAATATTCATGAAGTCCGCCCCTTTTCTTATTCCTTCCAATGCTACCTCTCGCATTACAATTTAACGTGATGATCACCTGTTGTTGGTATCTGGACGTCTTTTGGTTGATCCAGTACATAATTTTTGCTTTGTAGAAACTACATGGACCATGGTTCTTTGCGTTTAGGGGAAATGCATAACAGTCACAAATACTGTAACAACACTTCCTCATTAACGCATATAACTACAGCTTACATCTTTGCGAGGTCTTTGGTTTGTTATAATGGGTGTCATCGTTATCTCCATACAATTTGGAAAATGGGGATTTTGAACTCTGCCATTTCTTATAACTTTTCTAAAAATATTCTGCATGATTTTTATTAAAAAAATTTTATTTTATTTTAAAAATTTTGTTTTTTATTAATATAATTATGGAATTTCTGAATAATAATTTTTTAACAAATTTTATAATTCTATATTTTTACCAAACTGATAAATGATCAACTGTAATTTATTTATGTATAGTTCATTTGCTCTGTCAGAAAATATATCTCTTTAAAAAACTAATATGGGAAACAATATTACCAATAGTCAAAACACATTAATTGATATACAAGATATATTCTGATTAGACATGTGCATTCATTTTTGTATGAATACGATTTTTTCAAAATTCTGTTTTTTTCGTATTAAAACGTAAACGAAAGACCTACAAACGAAATATAAACGAAACGAAAGGGCAAATGCTGAATGCATTACCTTTACATTTCGTTAATTTAATAGACTCTGTGCTGCAGGGGAATAAACCCCCACAGCACAGAGAAATAAGAGTGCGCATACACAAAGAAAAAAGTCAAGGAGGGAGCCGGCAGCGCTACCAGCTCCCTCCTCGTAATAATTAATTATTCCTACCCCACCACCCTCCTGCATTAAAACCTATGGGGGTCACAATGACTCCAATATTAATAAAAGGGAGGTTAAATCCTCCCGCATGCTGTGAGTAGGGGCATGTCACCTAAACAAATTTAAAAGTACTAATGACTGGCAGCCCAGCGACTGCCCAGTTGCTAGTGCAATAAAGGGGGACCTGGCATATGGTGGGGAACACAAATACCTAAAATGGGGGGACATAGTGCCACCCCATGCCCTGACCCACGGCTGGGGGGTATTAATATAAACGGGGGGATCTAATGTTCCCTCCTGGTCCCCACACATGAGCAGTGGGTGGAGACCCTAAATTAATAAATAATAGGGGGAACCTAAAGTCCCCCCCCAGGTCCCCACCCATCAGCGGAGGTCGGGAACCCTAAATAAATAAATAATGAGGGGGACCTAATGTCCCCCCCAGGTCCCCACCCATGACCAGTGGGTGGGAACCACAAATAATAAAGTGACTAAGGGTCCCTAGTCACTCCCACCAACAATAAAAATACTCTACCTACCCCCCTCACCCTAATAACAGTAAGGGGGGGCAATAAACTAACCCTGTAAAATAAAATTTTATACTTACCATTAGATGTCTTCTTTCTTCTTTTCTCTTCTTTCTTCAGCCCCAAAAAAGACCAAATAAAAATCCATAAAACACATCGCAACAGTTAAAATAAAAAAAAAACAGCGCAAAAAAAATACGCAGAAAAAAAAATCCCAACGGTAAAAAAGCCAACCAATCAAAGTGCTCTGACAGGTAAATGAAGAAAAGCAATTTGAAAAGCAACCAATTACAGTGTTATGAGTCAAATTAAACAACATGGGAAAATTCCAAAGAACTTTCCCTTTTTAAATTTATGTAGGCGGCATGCCATGAGTAGGGGATTTATCTTCCCTTTTATCAATATGGGGGTCAGAGTGACCCCCATACTGATTTATATTTTGTGTTAAATGGCTGCTCACTGTTTAGGCTGCGAGTAGGGTCATGCCGGAGGATTAAACCTCCCTTTTATTAATATGGGGGTCATAGTGACCCCTATAGATTTTAATGCGGGGCAGGGGTAGGAATAGTTATTTATTACATGGAGGGAGCTGGTAACGCTGCAGGCTCCCTCCTTGCTTTTATTTTTTTTTTGCGCATGTGCAATGCTGTTTTTGTCCTAATGGACAAAAACAAATTCTTTTTTAACCTATTTTGTTCGAAAATTAATGGTTTGACGATGAAATTCGGGATTGACTAATTACATTTTTATTTAGTATGAAATCATTAGTACGAAATGAAAATTTCACTGGTGCACATGTCTAATTCTGACTATATATCTCATTCATCCATTATTTTTTCCAAATTGTATGGAGATAACTACGACGCCCATCGTAACAAACCAAAGACCTCGCAAAGCAAGATGGAAACTGTAGTTATATGCGTTAATGAGGAAGTGTTGTTACAGTATGTGTGACTGTTATTTCCCCTAAACGCAAAGAACCATGGTTCATGTAGTTTCTACAAAGCGGAAATTACATACCTGATCGACCAGAAGACGTCCCGATACCAACAACAGGTGATCATCACGTATAATGTGAGAGGTAGCATTGGATGGCATAAGAAAAGGGGCGGACTTCATGAATATTTAAAACTGAACCCGAAAATCGAACAAGATACGTGCCGATTGAGAAAGACCACAGAGGGCGAAACGCGTCTTGGTGAAGGAGTAATTTCAGGAATTTTTAGTGTTTTTACTTTTCAGTCTTTAATAAATGGCATATTTTAATAGATAATCTGATCCTGAAATCCTCGTTTTTTTCCTGTGGTTCCTGGAGACAAAGGGGGAGGTATCACCCCAAAAGTTGGTACAACACGTGTATACTCAGAGCCAGGTAACGGGCTCTGTAAAAGGCAAGCAATTCTATCATATGATTTAAAGTCACCTTCTTCTATGTGACTATCTAAATACTACACTTAGATTTTCCTGTCATATATATTTTCCCGATTGAGGACACCGGAATTTGGAAATCTATGCTGATAAATTGGACGGTTTAAGGTCTTGCTGCCACCTGGGAAATGCACCAAAGTATTATGTTTAGAGCCTATACCTAAAAAGGCTCTACAAAATGTGAGTTTGGATTATTCATTATTTATATCCAGTTATTTCACCAACGTATTTACACTATTATTGTCTTTTTTTTTCTTTTTTTTCCATACGCTCTTTGATACCCCTACATTCTCTGTGGGGTAAGCCTCAAATTTATCTAACAGCACTACACTCCCACTTGGTTAGTTTGGGTGGTGGGCATATCGTTCTGTGTGTATTTTTTTGTAAACGTTGGGTTTGTGGAGAACCCAATTGAGTGTATAGCAGCTACTAAAACTCACGTATATAAGTGCCTATGTATCACTTTTTTTGTCTGTTTGTAGTTTACAAGGTAAAATGGTGTCTTTAAATCTGCATAGCAATAGATGTGTAAATGTAAAATTAGGGTTTTATGCTATTTTATCTATTATACTAAACAAATCCCCCAAAAATACCCATTAAGTTGGAAAACTTGTTTCTCTATTACTTCCATAAGTACTATAACCACTTGAACCATAAACACAACCTATTGTAATATTTCGGTTAATTCTGACATTGAATTGTATCTTCCACCCATAATGTAGATCTGTGTGCATATTTTTAAAGTGTTTTGAACAATGAGTAAGTATTGGAAGTTACTTGTTACATTTGATTATAAAGAACATATTTATATTTCTGTTATTTGGCACTAGAAGCGTCGCAGTATATTATTGGACTGGTTGATATTTACGATCAGCTGTTTGCTGTGTTTTTACATTTCACACGCTGTGATCGACACAAAGCATCCCAAGTAACTATTGCATACATTGGGATGATGTCAGACAAGTGATCTCAAAGTCTCAGTTTGCCCTGGTCAGAAAGGTGAGATAAATCCCAGGACTGAAATCTATTGTTCATGTGTTAAGGAGACTTTACATCTGCCATGGGAACTCTTCACCAGTAGTACACTGTCAGGTTGATTTGCAAGTAATAGTGGATATCATCCCAATTAAATGGAATCTCAATATGTTCTTAATGATGCACCTGCATGCTGTGTATTGTGGCAAACAGATAATGAGGAGACCATTGCAAGAAGTGAATGAAATTGTGCCTGTGACATGCTGATAAACTAAATATCCAGAACAGAATCGCATGTGATGTGTTTTACTAACATTGATGTATGGGGCAATGACTGAGCGTCATTTCTGGTCCACTTTGTCACTATTTATCTGGGTGTAACACATCTTGCAATTCCTCTAGCTTCGTTTGCCATATATGCATTTCAGTACATAGGAAAAGGCCTGATTACAAGTGTCTCAATAAGCATATCATTTGTAGCACGTCTCATTGAGTACATTTAACAGTCAGACCTACTCTGGTCTTTTTTAAATAATGTAGATTGAAACACGTATCTCCAATCTCCCATGAATAAAATTGACAATTGGATAGGGATGCACCAATACTGGGTTCATTTAATGCAGTAATGGGATTGACATAATGTTACCAGATTGTAGGCCTAAATGTCTTCATTTTTAATTTGAGCTTCTTTATTAAAAGAAATTTTTTAAATTTAAATTTACACCAAAAAAGCAAAACTCAGCACAAACAAAAAATAAAAACTTACCCTAAATGTGAAAAATTAAATGTCCATTATACAACAATAATCCGGCAGGTTGAAAGGAAAACATTAGATAGACATTGCTAAATAAGTAACCAGCAAACGAATATATCAGTAGTATTCACTAAAAAGAAGACAAGAAAACTAAACAAATTGCAAATGTACAGTCAACAAAAGCCTTTTGAGTTGTCCCCATGTGGTGTGCCTCTTCTCTCATTATTAACTTAATGTCAGTAAATTATCTGTTGAAGAATATAGTTTGTTGAGTTGTGTTGCGGAGCCAAATTTAATAGTGAATTGTAGAGGCATCTCCCTCTGTCGATTTCATATTGTAAACAATTCAGACATAGTTTATGTCAATGAGGTCCTGGGCACTTTCTCACCTTATGGGGAGACCCATTTTAAACAGTTTAACCCCAAAGTACTGGTCACAGCGCCTCGAGTTCCCTATCCCTCCAGCAATGACTTCAATGTGCATTTCCCATGTGGAGTGATGTGCTTCAGAAATCCTTTTGTTCCATTTTATTTAGCTTATTGCCATGGCACAGTACTTAAATAGAGGTTTTTTCTTTCTAAAGGCCCATAGCACTGTACATTGGGTGGGTGAGGGTACATAATCCATCTTAGGCTATTTAGACCTAAACATTGCGATTTGGTTATCATTTAACCACAATTAACTTCTTGAATGACTAAATTATTTGTTAATCAGGGGTTGGAATTCAAAAACACAGTATAGCATGAAAAATGAGAAAATAGAAAGATGGGTGAATGAACAGTAACGATGGATATAAACCAAGTGCAGGCCAGCCTCTGTAAATAGGACACTCCAAATCCAATAATCAAAATAGAAATATATACAAAGTAACAGGGCGCCACAGTCACTATATCGGTATATATGAGGGCAAGAAAAATATATATAATGACTAATATCCAAAAAATAGTAATTTATTGACACAAGATAAAAAATAACAGCACAATAATAAGTGCCAAAACAATAAATAAGCAGGAACCCATAGGTATAGCAGCTCAATGATACATAATGCTGAACTGGGCAATAAAGTGCAAAATGAAAGTGCAAATGCTCAAAGGCAAAATGCTGGTGTTAAAATTGCACCAAGTAAATGACACATATATTCAAATGGCCCAAAGTATAAATGTAAACAAACAGCATACACACAAAATAAAACCGCTAATACCACAATGCAGGGTCCCAGATAGTGCTCAGTGTTCAATGCTCAACGCGTTTCGTCGCCAGACTTCCTCAGGAGCTTCTTCCATCTTTCTCCGTCTTCCTCCTTTTAAATCCGCCGGTGTATCTACCGGCTTCCATAATTGCCGTGGTTGCGCATGCGTCCATGCGTCATCACGCATAACGTCATACGTCATGACGTATACGTGACCGCTATGCGCATGCGCAACCAAGGTGAACCGCAAACAACTTTATTGTTCATATACACGGTAGCATTAAAGAGCGATCTTATAAAAAAAAACGCTCTACAAATATGCAAACCGGATTTACAATGCCTGCCTACCCCACTACTAACCCCTAACAAAAGAATACTAAATGTAAAGGGGGAAAATATAAATCAGACAGGTGGACAAAAGGAGGAAAGGATATATAAAAAAATGGATGGAAAAAATAAATAAATTTATATGTATGAAAAATATATAGAAATATATAAAAAATGTATAAAAAATGTATAGCCTATTAAGGAAAAAAAAAAAGAGTCCATTTATATTTCCACAATATCCATTATAATAAAGATGTACATAAACCTTACAAAAAAAAACCTCTATATAATAATAATAGAGGAGTAGATGAATAACATGTAAAAAATGTGGACAAATGAATAATCATCAAATTATATAAGAGTAAAGATCAATATAAAAAATCTATAAATATAAATAAGAGTAATGATAATTATGATAAAAACTGAAGGCATATAAAATCAAAACACATATAAAATTCACATATAAATATCTTATTAAATTTCTTTTCAAAAATGTGATACCATAAAAATCTATATAAAAGATATATGTGTATAAAAATATATGAAAATGCATATAGAAAATACATACAAAGGATATATATCCATATTAAACAAATAAATAAATAAACTCAAAGGTGTAAATAAAAAGAGGTCATAAATAAAACATCGTACAATCAATCCATAAAAACTAATATGTCTAAATCAGTATTCAATCCTGAGGGAACAGAGGATTTCATTTTATATATCCACTCTGTTTCTCTCATTGCTAGCCTCTTTTCTGTGTCCCCCCCTCTCCAGTGAGGTAAAACCATGTCGATCCCAATACAAATAAAATCATTAAAATCGAAATCTTTGCATGTATTACAGTGTCTGGGTACACTATGCTTCTCATTTTTATTTTTAATCCCATTAAAATGTTCAAGCAATCTAGTGTGTAATTTCCTAATCGTCCGTCCAATATATTGGACCCCACATTTACACTGTAGCAAGTATACCACAAATTTACTTTGACAGTTGATAAAATGTTTTATTTTAAAAGTTTCTTTAGTTACCATGCTAGAAAATTCTGTTGTCTTATTCTTTTGAAATTTACATGTGCTACACCTACCACATTTAAAAAAACCCTTAGGCCTTTCTATTAGGAAATTCATCTTCTCATTTTCAACTTGTCTTTTGGGCAAAATACTAGGAGCTAAAATATTCCTCAAATTATTGGGTCTTTTATAAATTACTCTAGGGTTCTGAGGTAAAATCTTTTTTAAAAACTTATCCTGTAGCAATATAGGCCAATTTTTCTTAATAGACTTCTCGATTAAATTGGCCTTATTGCTAAATTTTGTCAAAAAAGCAAATTCTGACTGATTCCCAGCACCCTTCTTAGTCTCCTTGGTATTCATTAGAACATCTCTCCTCTGATAACCTTCTACCTGTTTTTGTGTATTGGATAGAAGTATTTCAGGATAATTTCTATCCAAAAATGTTTTATTCAAAACCTGGACCTGTTGATTAAAATCTTCTTTCTCGGTGCAGTTCCTATATAATCTCAAATGCTGTCCTTTGGGAATGTTCGTCAGCCATTTCCGATGGTGGCAACTTGAAAATTCAATAAAACCATTTCCATCTGTCGGTTTAAAAAAAGTTTTACTAAAAATTCTTTTATCTTTAATAAAAAGGGTAAGATCTAAAAAATTAATATACCTATCATGGATTTCTTCAGTAAACCTCAGTCCATATGTATTAGAATTGATGTAAGATAAAAATTCAGTTAAAAGACTTCTGCCACCTTTCCAGATAATTAAAACGTCATCAATGTACCTTCTCCATTGCACCAGGTTCGCACCAAATGGGTTATTACACCAAATATTGTTCAATTCCCAATCAGCCACAAAAATGTTGGCATAACTTGGTGCGACCTGGTGCCCATCGCTGTTCCACATGTTTGAAGGTAATATAACCCTTCAAACCAAAAATAGTTGTGGAACAGGATGAATCTGATGAGATCTAAAACAAAGGTGGCCTGTCCTGGATTCATATCTGGATCACGACTCAGGACATTACGTACAGCTTCAATGCCCTTCTCGTGATCAATCATAGTGTATAAAGAGGTGACATCAACTGTTACCCAAAGGTATTCATCTTTCCATTCAAGACCTTCCAATTCTTTGATGATCTGGACAGAATCTTTGGTATACGATTTGGCTAAAACAACATATTTCTGCAAAAAGAAATCGATATACTGTGAGATATTGCTAGTAAGAGACCCAATACCACTGATAATAGGTCTTCCTGGTGGAGATTCCAAGCATTTGTGCACTTTAGGCAAGTAATAAAAGACAGCTGTCTTAGGTGAGTTGATAAATAAATAATTAAATTCATCTTTATTTATAATCTCGTTCTTCAAACCTGTTAATAAAATACCATGTAATTCCTCTTTAAATTTACCTGTAGGATTACTCTTTAAAATCTTATAAGTGTCTGAATCACCTAATAACCTCAAAGACTCTTTCATATAATCAGCTCTATTGAGGATAACAATACCTCCACCTTTGTCGGCCTGCCTAATTACTATATCTCTATTATCTTTTAATTCTTTTAAAGCTTGTTTTTCTCTCCTAGTCAAATTATCTTTACCTCTATTTTTAGAGAGTTTCTCAAATTCACTCATCACCATTTCACAAAATACTGGTATATAATCTCCCTTTTCCCAAGTAGGAAAAAATTTAGATTTACTCTTTAAACCGGAATGTATGATTTCAGGTGCCATAGATTCAATTTGGGTCACATCCATCATTTGATCACTTTGAGAGTCTCTAAAAGCAATATCAGCTTCTTTTTTCTTTTCAAAAAATCTTTTAATAGTCAATTTTCTTAAAAATTTCTGGGTATCTATAAAAAGTTCAAACATATTGGGATCTGTTTGTGGGGCAAATTTTAGTCCTTTATTAAAAACCTCTAATTGTTCCTTAGTAAAAATCTCTTTAGATAAATTAAAAATGCCTTCAATACTCTTTGTGTCATTTAATCCGACATTTCTCCTTCCTCTATTTCCTCTAATCCTCCTATTGCCCCTAGGAGTCTCCTTTTTTTGGAGGGTGTTTGTAAAGTTTGTAGAGGTGAGAACCTGTTTCTGTGAACCCAAACATTTTGTCCTTGTTTGGGTCGATTCTCTAAAAAAATCTCGGGTTGGTCATATCTACCTCTTATTCTACTATTAATCACATTACTCTGAGTAGAGGATCTGTCTTTACCTCTACTATTCATCACGTTACTTTGATTATCTTTTCGTCTCACTACCCTATTAGGTTCCTCATAATTGCTAGTTTTCTTAATGAATGATTCTCCATAGTCGTCTCTACTCTTCTTATAGATTTTAGATTCTCTAGGGGCATTTTTCTTATCACGCCCTCCTCTAGATTCTTTATTAAATTTGTAAGGTCTATTTTCATGATTGTTTCTATAATTCTGAGGGCCCCTAGGCCCCTTTTTTCTCCATTCTCTTTGTATGCCTCTTCTATAATCGTCCTTATCTCTACTCAATTTATTTTCCTTAATATTTAAAATCTTTTCTTCTAATTTTTCTACATTCTTATTCAATAACTTACTATTTTCCTTTATTGTTTCCTCATCAAAAGCCATATTTATCTCAGATTCCACTGAATGAATTTCCTCTTCTATATTTCTCAAACAATCCTCCTGGTATTTTACCAGGATTTCCATTAACTGGTTTGAGCAATTATCAAGAGTATCATTCCACTTAGTCATAAAATCAGGATTCTCTTGACCGAATGCAGGTTCTTTTTCAATTCTTAACCCTCTAGGGATAATTCCCAGTTTCAAATATTGTTGGAGATATTTAATCTCCCACCACTTCTTAACCTCCTTTTCTGCTAATCTCTCCATTTTCTGAAAAGAGAAATTATTCACCTTATGATTAGTTGTGAGTTCTCTAGAGAATAGACTTTCAATACGTCTATTCCTTGCATCTCTCATAGTTGTAGTCATAAGTCTACAATAAGCCATAACTAATACTAGTTTAGAGTGCAGGAGAGAAAAAAATATATAAATTGCAGATATTCAATTACACCACACCTTATGGAGTGAAAAATTATACCCAAAGATATAAAATACACAAACAAGAAAATAGAAAGATGGGTGAATGAACAGTAACGATGGATATAAACCAAGTGCAGGCCAGCCTCTGTAAATAGGACACTCCAAATCCAATAATCAAATAGAAATATATACAAAGTAACAGGGCGCCACAGTCACTATATCGGTATATATGAGGGCAAGAAAAATATATATAATGACTAATATCCAAAAAATAGTAATTTATTGACACAAGATAAAAAATAACAGCACAATAATAAGTGCCAAAACAATAAATAAGCAGGAACCCATAGGTATAGCAGCTCAATGATACATAATGCTGAACTGGGCAATAAAGTGCAAAATGCTAAAGTGCAAAATGAAAGTGCAAATGCTCAAAGGCAAAATGCTGGTGTTAAAATTGCACCAAGTAAATGACACATATATTCAAATGGCCCAAAGTATAAATGTAAACAAACAGCATACACACAAAATAAAACCGCTAATACCACAATGCAGGGTCCCAGATAGTGCTCAGTGTTCAATGCTCAACGCGTTTCGTCGCCAGACTTCCTCAGGAGCTTCTTCCATCTTTCTCCGTCTTCCTCCTTTTAAATCCGCCGGTGTATCTACCGGCTTCCATAATTGCCGTGGTTGCGCATGCGTCCATGCGTCATCACGCATAACGTCATACGTCATGACGTATACGTGACCGCTATGCGCATGCGCAACCAAGGTGAACCGCAAACAACTTTATTGTTCATATACACGGTAGCATTAAAGAGCGATCTTATAAAAAAAAACGCTCTACAAATATGCAAACCGGATTTACAATGCCTGCCTACCCCACTACTAACCCCTAACAAAAGAATACTAAATGTAAAGGGGGAAAATATAAATCAGACAGGTGGACAAAAGGAGGAAAGGATATATAAAAAAATGGATGGAAAAAATAAATAAATTTATATGTATGAAAAATATATAGAAATATATAAAAAATGTATAAAAAATGTATAGCCTATTAAGGAAAAAAAAAAAGAGTCCATTTATATTTCCACAATATCCATTATAATAAAGATGTACATAAACCTTACAAAAAAAAACCTCTATATAATAATAATAGAGGAGTAGATGAATAACATGTAAAAAATGTGGACAAATGAATAATCATCAAATTATATAAGAGTAAAGATCAATATAAAAAATCTATAAATATAAATAAGAGTAATGATAATTATGATAAAAACTGAAGGCATATAAAATCAAAACACATATAAAATTCACATATAAATATCTTATTAAATTTCTTTTCAAAAATGTGATACCATAAAAATCTATATAAAAGATATATGTGTATAAAAATATATGAAAATGCATATAGAAAATACATACAAAGGATATATATCCATATTAAACAAATAAATAAATAAACTCAAAGGTGTAAATAAAAAGAGGTCATAAATAAAACATCGTACAATCAATCCATAAAAACTAATATGTCTAAATCAGTATTCAATCCTGAGGGAACAGAGGATTTCATTTTATATATCCACTCTGTTTCTCTCATTGCTAGCCTCTTTTCTGTGTCCCCCCCTCTCCAGTGAGGTAAAACCATGTCGATCCCAATACAAATAAAATCATTAAAATCGAAATCTTTGCATGTATTACAGTGTCTGGGTACACTATGCTTCTCATTTTTATTTTTAATCCCATTAAAATGTTCAAGCAATCTAGTGTGTAATTTCCTAATCGTCCGTCCAATATATTGGACCCCACATTTACACTGTAGCAAGTATACCACAAATTTACTTTGACAGTTGATAAAATGTTTTATTTTAAAAGTTTCTTTAGTTACCATGCTAGAAAATTCTGTTGTCTTATTCTTTTGAAATTTACATGTGCTACACCTACCACATTTAAAAAAACCCTTAGGCCTTTCTATTAGGAAATTCATCTTCTCATTTTCAACTTGTCTTTTGGGCAAAATACTAGGAGCTAAAATATTCCTCAAATTATTGGGTCTTTTATAAATTACTCTAGGGTTCTGAGGTAAAATCTTTTTTAAAAACTTATCCTGTAGCAATATAGGCCAATTTTTCTTAATAGACTTCTCGATTAAATTGGCCTTATTGCTAAATTTTGTCAAAAAAGCAAATTCTGACTGATTCCCAGCACCCTTCTTAGTCTCCTTGGTATTCATTAGAACATCTCTCCTCTGATAACCTTCTACCTGTTTTTGTGTATTGGATAGAAGTATTTCAGGATAATTTCTATCCAAAAATTTTTTATTCAAAACCTGGACCTGTTGATTAAAATCTTCTTTCTCGGTGCAGTTCCTATATAATCTCAAATGCTGTCCTTTGGGAATGTTCGTCAGCCATTTCCGAAAAATGACATCATGTAGCTCTGCATTGGTCATGTAGAAGAATCAGAATTGCAACTCATACCGCCAAGTTGTCATCAGTTGTAATATACAATAATTATAAACTGGCATGATAACTTGCTAGTTTGCACTCAATATAAGTGTTAAATCTATGTAGGGCTATACTATTCAGATGAACATTTTAGAAAGTCACATCAAGATCCCAGTTAAACTAAAGACCAGAATATCCAATGGCATCAATGTTGAATGTGCTCAGAACTCAGCATTGATTTTTATGCAACTAAATAAAAAGAGAATTTGCATGAACAAATATGTTCAGATATAGTCATTGGAAAGCTCCCAAAAGAGCATCTGTTGTCTAGAACGCAAACAAGAAAAAAAACATTCTTGAACATTGAAAATTACATTTAACTCTTTTATGTGATATTTTTGTAATCCGTGATTTTGTGTGCTAAAAGTAATATTTTTTTACCCTTATTTCTTGGTTTTTTTTCTTGTCAAATGTGTTGACGCTAGTATCTAGATATCTAGAACCTGGCCTATAATTTCGTTATTCAATAATGGCAAAGTATGGGTTAAAAATTACTGAAGATGCCTTAAGTCATCTTGAACTAATAACAAACCAAAACCTTTTCAAAGTCAGCGGTAGAAAAAACAAACAATCTACAGCATCAATTAAAATTTAAAAAAAAACTAGAATAAAAATGTACAGTACTTTCCATTACATTATAAATACAGCCCTACATTATAAATGGTGTAATGAAAGTTGAAAAAAAATTGTAAAAGTCACTCAGGCTAAAAGCTAACAGTAACAGTACTTTGTTCTTCTTATCAGGGCCGGAATGCGAACTAAAAGAAAACCTATCGAAGCTTGTGGATATCTATTTACAAGATTTAGTGAAGACTATGCCTTCCTATGTAAAATACACCACGGAGATTATTAGAACATTAAGGTATACTAAGTGGGTAAAAGAATTTATATTAGTAACCAGTGACATATCATCTCTGTACACTTCTTTACCACATGATTTGAGGTGTGAAGTGGTACGTGATTGCTTACAGAGTTCTCAAAAATTATTTCAGGAATCTATCAATTTTTTAATAGATAGCATAGCCTGGATTTTAGACACTAATTATTTTCTTTTTAATAACAAGTATTACCTGCAGTGCCAGGGAACAGCTATGGGGGCCACGTTCGCCCCTAGTTACGCCAACCTGTACATGGCAGGATAGGAAAATAAATATGTATATGGGAGTGCGGAATTGGGTACGAACTTGGTCCTATATCGGAGATACATCGATTATTAGATTTTTATATGGAATGATAATACAGATAATTTGGATAAGTTTTTAAACAATCTTAATCAAAATAATTGGGGCATTAAGTTAGTTAGCCAATACAGCACGACAAAGATTACATTTTTAGATTTAGAAATATATATTGAGGATATAGAGATAAAAAAAAAAATTAAGTTAATGCAGACAACTACTACGTCTTATACAATAGTGGTAAGGGCTAATTAAGACGTATAAGGAGGAATTTGTTTTGTACTGATACAAGAGTTTTTAATGAACATGCACAACTTAACTTAAAGGGGAGATTTTTTTAGATAAAGAAATAGTAAATATCTAGTAATCTGAATTTTAAAATAAAAGAAGCTCACAGAGTTGAAGGAAAAGACTGCGCTAGTTTACCTTTAGTATTTGATTTTAATATTGCACATAGGGATGTTAAGAACATAATAAATAGACATTGGCACCTATTACAAAAGGATACAGAGTTAGTTAAAGTTATTCCACAAAAACCACTGATAAGATTTAGAGGGGCCCCTAACTTTAATCTAATTTTAACCCATAAACAACCTGGAAAGGCTGTACCTAAACACTTTTTAAATGATAGGAAACATTTTTATTCCTGCGGCAAATGTACAGGCTGCAGGTATAGTAAAATTAAGGTTATTTGTATTTATGCTTATATTATCACGTATTTGGGAGGTGTTTCCACTTTGTCTTTTCTATTATAGTAAAAATAAGACCTTAAATGGTATAAATAAATTTAAAAGTAAACAGAATGACAAAGAGTTTAGTAATAATGATTGTATTACTTGTTGTACTAGAAACTTAATTTATCTTTCAATCTGCCTATATGGGCAACAATATGTGGGCTGCACAATACGCCAATTCCATAAAAGAATTGGAGAACATATAAATAACATTTTAAAGGGTGTTACACAGCACAGTGTCTCTGCTCATTTTAAAGAAAAACATAATATGGACCCCAGAGGGTTAATATTTTAAGGAATTCAAATAGTTAATAAACCCTATAGGGGTGGAGACCATATTTTAAAAATAGGAAGGGAAGAAAGGAAGTGGGTCTACAAATTAAAAACTTTCTCAAAAGGGAACAAATGTTCTCAGTGAGCAGTTCAGAGGTTTTGCTAGGATGTATTTAAACTAGGAGGGGGGGGCAAAAGGGTGATGAAAGATCAATCCAATTGCCCCCCAAAACAAGGACAGAAGGTGCCTGTAGCAAGTATGTTAAACAATGATAAGCTTAGAGTCATGTCTATAAATGCTCGGAGTTTAGGAAATAGGATCCATGAACTTGTGGCAATAATGGCAACTGATAATGTAGATTTAGTGGCTGTTACTGAGACATGGTATAATGAGAAAAATGACTGGGACATAGCAATACCACAGTACTCTTTATATAGAAAAGACAGGGAAGGCAATAAAGGGGGAGGGGTGGCCCTGTATGTGAATGATAGCATAAAATCTAGCCTAATAAAAGTTAGTGAGGCGAACATAGAGTCTGTTTGGGTTACTTTAGAATTTGGTAATCACAAAGTAACTCGTGTAGGTGTGATTTATAGGGCCCCAGGACAAATAGAAGAGTTAGATAATCTACTAGTTGAGGAAATAGCTAAAATGACAATGAAGGGGAAAGTTATCATCATGGGTGACTTTAATCTTCCTGATGTGAATTGGAAAACAAAAATAGCTGCTTGTGCCAGGAGCACACATATTCTAAACTCCCAACTGGGATTGTCTCTAAAACAAGTCTGTGAGGAGCCAACTCGTAAAGAGGCCATACTAGATTTAGTGTTAACAAATGGAGATTTGGTATCAGATATTACTGTAGGTGAAAGTTTAGGATCCAGAGATCATCAGTCAGTGTGGTTTAATATAAGAACAGTGACTGAGTCACACCACATAAAAACAAAAGTTTTAGACTTTAAAAAAATAGACTTTTCTAAAATTAGAATTTGTGTATAGGAGTCATTATCAGACTGGAGAAATTTAAATGGAGTCCAAGAGAAATGGATTATTTAAAAGTTGCATTGCTGAAGTCAACAGAAAATTACATTAGGCTTGTCAGTAAAAGCAAAAAAATCAAGAAACCACTGTGGTACTCTACAGGATGTGGCCAAAATAGTAAAAAAAAAAAAAGTGAGGAATACAGAATGATCTATAAGATTAGGCAGAAAGAGGCTAAGCAAGTTATAAGAGCTTCCAAATCACACACAGAAGATAAAATAGCACAGCCAGTAAAAAAAAAAAGGGGACAAAACATTTTTTAGATACATAAATGAGAAAGGAAAGTAAAACAAGGATTAGTTAGATTAAAAATATAAGAAGGAAGGTATGTAGAAGAGGATAAAGGTCTAGCTGACTGCCTCAATTAATATTTTTGTTCAGTATTTACAGATGAAAATGAAGGAAAGGGACCTCAGTGAGGAAAAAGGACAAATGAGTCATTTATAACATGTAGGTTTACAGAGGAAGATGTTCTATTTTCAACTGTCAAAAGTAAAGATAAATAAGTCAATGGGACCTGATGGAATACACCCAAAGTTATTAAAAGATCTTAGTGGTGTACTAGCAAAACCATTTACAGATTTATTTAACCAATCATTGTTAACAGGAGTAGTCCCAGAAGATTGGGTTAGCGAGTGTTGTGCCCATTCACAAGAAAGGTAGGAGGGAGGAGTTGGCAACTATAGGCCAGTAAGCCTTACTTCAGTAGTGGGGAAAGTAATGGAAACCATGTTAAAGGATAGGATTGTTGAATATCTAAAAACACATGGATTTCAAGATCAGAGACAACATGGGTTTACTTCAGGGAGATCATGCTAAACTAATCTTATTGATTTTTTTGATTGGGTAACTTAAATAATAGATCAGGGTGGTGCAGTAGACATTGCTTACCTAGATTTCAGTAAGGCTTATGACACTGTTGCACATAGAAGGCTTATCAATAAATTGCAATCTTTAAGTTTGGATTCCAATATTGTTGAATGGGTAAGGCAGTGGCTGAGTGACAGGCAACAGAGGGTTGTAGTCAATGGAGTATATTCGAAGCTTGGGCTTGTCACTAGTGGGGTACCTCAGGGATCTGTACTTGGACCCATTCTCTTTAATATTTTTATTAGTGATATTGCAGAAGGTGATGGTAAGGTATGTCTTTTTGCTGATGATACTAAGATATGTAACAGGGTTGATGTTCCAGGAGGGATAAGCCAAATGGCAAATGATTTAGGTAAACTAGAAAAATGGTCAGAATTGTGGCAACTGACATTTAATGTGGATAAGTGCAAGATAATGCATATTGGACGTAAAAACCCAAGAGCAGAGTACAGAATATTTGATAGAGTCCTAACCTTAACATCTGAGGAAAGAGATTTAGGGGTGATTATTTCTGATGACTTAAAGGTAGGCAGACAATATAAAAGAGCAGCAGGAAATGCTAGCAGAATGCTTGGTTGTATAGGGAGAGGTATTAGCAGTAGAAAGAGGGTAGTGCTCATGCCATTTGTAACGGAGCTCCCTGTACTCCGACCGAGTACCCTCCGTTGACGGATGCTCCTAGCGCTTCCTGAGGACTCCAAGCGCTGCAGTAGACACCACAACCACCGCAGACTCCGCAACCGCCGTATCTTGACTGGAGTCTCGCCGTCTTCCTTCCACCCTGGATCAGCTTCGGTCCTCCAGGACTGTGTGGGAAAGAACTCTTCCTTCCACCCTGTATGAACCTCCAGCATCCAGGACTGTGTGGTGAAGACCCCTCCTCCAAGGAGAGCGTGTCAGGAACAAGCTCTTAAAAGAGCTAAGTGACTCAAGCTCAGGGGAGCATGCAGAGCATAGCAATCCCCAGTGTGATTATAACAGCTCCCTCCAATAACGAGACAAGGCTACGTTTAGAGGATCAAGAAGAACTGTCAAAACCTTTATTCCCTTGGGACCAGCCAATACAGTCACCACAATAACATTGTTGTGAAACCTCAATAAAATCACAAACAGTCAAACCATATCAAGAAACACACAGTGACTTATCACAACACAATGGCACATTTTTAAAGGGGTGGGGGGAGACAATATTTAACAGTAAATATCTCACCTGCCTGCAGAATTAGCAATATGCAAATCTACCCGAATATGCAAATGAACCAGTCTTGCAATTCAGGTAGTGCATATTGCTGTTGCTACCAACAGAGGGCACTAGACAAGCTCCATAGCCAAACCCACCTAGTTGGTAGCAAACCTCAGCAGTACAGGAGAGAAGGCAATACATTACACAGTACATACACACACACTGTAAACAATTACATTACACACACCCTGCACCTATAATGGGTACAGGGTGACTAAAACATAAGAGAAATAAAGCAGCCTACATAAATAGTCTGTCTGAAGGTAGACTAGGAGCTTTAAAGCCAAATACATCAAAGAGTCATAGTCACAGGGGAGGAGGCTGGCAAGTAGGCCTCTCCAGGACCAAGTGGCGAAGGGCACTTCATCACATATCTCCCCTTCGGGGGGAAGACTAACCAGGCACCTGACTTTCTGTCGGTCAGTGCCTAAGTTAGTCGAGTCACCCACCGACCATAAGCAAGTGCCAGAGTAGCCCACCCACAACAAACAGTTATTAGAGCAGCCCACCCACAGCAAACAGTGACTGCACCTGGGTATTCCTCTGGGGTGATGGGGCAACACGCTGTGGGGACTTGAGGGGCAGAGGCCAGCGGCGCTCTGCCCTGATGCCAGCGCTTCTGCTGGGAGGAGGGGGGTGCAGGCCAGTCCTGTGAGAAGGGGATCGGTAGGGCAGAGGCCAGCGGCGGTCTGCCCTGATGCCAGCTCTTCTGCTGGTATAGCCTGTAGGACATCAGGCTCTGGACAAGGGACAAAGGGAGGGCAGAGGCCGACTGCACTCTGCCCAGCTGCCAGCTCTTCCACTGGGGGGCTTGGGACATAGTCCGGCTCAGTAGCCAGGGGAACGTGGGGGTCAGTGGGGGTTAACATCTCCCCTGTTAACCCTGGGGCCAAGTTAGGAGTTAGCTGGGGAGGGGAATTCGTACTTACCCCCTCCTCCTGTTGTCCCTGTGAGGGTAGTTGGGGATCTGGACAGGCTGTCCAGCATCCCTGTAAGTCGGGCACAGAGACCACGGTCCCCTCTGCGCCATCTGGGAGATTGGGGTCTCCCCTTGGTAGGGTAAGCTGCCGCTGGGGAGATAGGGTGCTGTGCTCCTCTCCCTGAAACACAGGCTGCCGCTGGAGAGGGAGACCGCCTGTCTCCACTCCCATAACATTGTCGCGCTGCTGGAGAGAGAGACCAACTGTCTCTGCTCCCTGTAGGACACACTGCTGCTGGGGAGGAAGGACGACACCTTCGGCTCCCTGGAATTCGCACTGCCGCTGGGGAGGAAGGACGACACCTTCGGCTCCCTGGAATTCGCACTGCCGCTGGGGAGGAAGGACAACACCTTCAGCTCCCTGGAATTCGCACTGCCGCTGGGGAGGAAGGACGACACCTTCGGCTCCCTGGAATTTACACTGTCGCTGGAGACTAGGTGTCAATATCCTCAACCTCCACAGTTTTCGCTCAAAGGCCATTGCCGCACTGTTCTCAGCACTCAACTGGCACATTACTTGGTGGACCACCTCGTTCGAAAGGTCTGGGCCATAGCAGACCAACCGCCTCTTTACCTCCTCAATGTAAGCGTCATCCTCGTAGCGCCGTATCCTGTTGAGGTACTCTTCGCAGGGCTCTATCCATGCCTGCTCCATGCTGCTGTAGTTAGGGACGCTGTACAGTGGCTAGCGTTGCCCTCAATAACCTCTCATACGATACCAGTGTCTCCGAGCTGCTTCTCCTCGCACTAGGACGCCATCCCACCGCTGCCACCAATGTAACGGAGCTCCCTGTACTCCGACTGAGTACCCTCCGTTGACGGATGCTCCTAGCGCTTCCTGAGGACTCCAAGCGCTGCAGCAGACACCACAACCACCGCAGACTCCGCAACCGCCGTATCTTGACTGGAGTCTCGCCGTCTTCCTTCCACCCTGGATCAGCTTCTGTCCTCCAGGACTGTGTGGGAAAGAACTCTTCCTTCCACCCTGTATGATCCTCCAGCATCCAGGACTGTGTGGTGAAGACCCCTCCTCCAAGGAGAGCGTGTCAGGAACAAGCTCTTAAAAGAGCTAAGTGACTCAAGCTCAGGCGAGCATGCAGAGCATAGCAATCCCCAGTGTGATTATAACAGCTCCCTCCAATAACGAGACAAGGCTACTTTTAGAGGGATCAAGAAGAACTGTCAAAACCTTTATTCCCTTGGGACCAGCCAATACAGTCACCACAATGACATTGTTGTGAAACCTCAATAAAATCACAAACAGTCAAACCATATCAAGAAACACACAGTGACTTATCACAACACAATGGCACATTTTTAAAGGGGTGGGGGGAGACAATATTTAACAGTAAATATCTCACCTGCCTGCAGAATTAGCAATATGCAAATCTACCCGAATATGCAAATGAACCAGTCTTGCAATTCAGGTAGTGCATATTGCTGTTGCTACCAACAGAGGGCACTAGACAAGCTCCATAGCCAAACCCACCTAGTTGGTAGCAAACCTCAGCAGTACAGGAGAGAAGGCAATACATTACACAGTACATACACACACACTGTAAACAATTACATTACACACACCCTGCACCTATAATGGGTACAGGGTGACTAAAACATAAGAGAAATAAAGCAGCCTACATAAATAGTCTGTCTGAAGGTAGACTAGGGGCTTTAAAGCCAAATACATCAAAGAGTCATAGTCACAGGGGAGGAGGCTGGCAAGTAGGCCTCTCCAGGACCAAGTGGCGAAGGGCACTTCGTCACACCATTGTACAGAACACTGGTGGGACCTCACTTGGAGTATTGTACGCAGTACTGGAGACCGTATCTTCAGAAAGATATTGATACTTTAGAGAGAGTTCAAAGAAGGACTACTAAACTGGTTCATGGATTGCAGGATAAAACTTATCAGGAAAGGTTAAAGGATCTTAAAATGTATAGCTTAGAGGAAAGACGAGATAGGGGGGATATGATAGCAACATTTAAATACATAAAGGGAATCAACACAGTGAAGGAGGAGACCATATTTAAAAGAAGAAAAACTACCACAACAAGAGGACATAGTCTTAAATTAGAGGGGCAAAGGTTTAAAAATATTGGGAAGTATTACTTTACTGAGAGGGTACTGGATGCATGGAATAGCCTTCCAGCTGCAGTGGTAGAGGTTAACACAGTAAAGGAGTTTAAGCATGCATGGGATATGCATAAGGCTATCCTAACTATAAGATAAGGCCAGGGTCTAATGAAAGTATTTGGAAAATTGGGCAGACTAGATGTGCCGAATGGTTCTTATCTGCCATCACATTCTATGTTTCCATGTTTCTATGGTCTTAACATAGAATTTGATCTTTTTAATTTTTTTACAATATTTGTTATACTTTTTATAATATCTTATACAGTAAGTTTTATAAGGGTTGATATAATATGTACTAACTTGTCTCTCCTTTCCCTTTAAGTAGATACATTCATTGTGCACTATGATACAATGGTATGCTGTTTTATTTTTCAATAATTTTAACATTGTAATTAATTAATTTTTAATTTTTCAGTATGTGTGTGGGGTTTCTAATAATATGTTGTAGTTTGATAATGGTCTATGATATTTTGAACAAATGGAAGCTATTTTAACTATGTGGAATACTTTTGTTACATTGCCTTTCCATGTAGGATTTTTAACATTTTAGTGAATATTCCCTTTTTCATGTAATGAGACTTTGGTACTGACATTTGCTGATGGAGATATGGTTTTCTATTCAAGTCAACTATATGGTGCTATTTGCAGACATTTTGGGCAGTCTCACACATTTTGGAGACTCAAATTGAGACTGTGGTCAATGAAGCTGAGTGCATCTGCGAAACGCGTCATTACGCTCTGATGTCATTACGTCATCATGCTCAACGGCCATAAGTACCACCTCCCAGAAGAAGTGTTACACGAATCTAGCCCTCTGAGTCCTGTGAAGCCGGCGCTCGACCCAAGGACTGGTAAAGACACTGATCGGTGGAGAGGATGAAGTACAAGAAGGGGGACTTACCTGCCTGGAAACTGTTTTTATCTAGAATGTGAATAAAGCATTGTTTGCCTTCACCACAGCTTCAGGTCCCCATATTTGCAAATGATGCCATCACAGTTTAGAGCAGACTATACTGCTCTACTTTTGTGAGTGTGTCAGTCTATTTTACCTATTCCTTTTATACATACATATTGCCCTATGTGCTTGTCCTTTTTCTCTTTTTGAGATATCATATTGGAACCTTGAAACAAGCAGAGTGGGATACTCCTGAGTGAGTGAAATTAGAGTAAGGTGTTTTTCTCACTATTGTGGTTTTATCATATTTATCATTTTATAAGCATATTATTGCACTAGTTGTTTTATGTAAAATAAAAATCTATTTTTTTTTTTTTTAAAGTGAGTCTGCCATGACAAGTTCACTTTAACAAACAACTCCCAAGGCACTAAATATATGATTATCATTTAATTTATTTAGTTTAAGTTGTTATATTTAAGTTGTTATATTATTTTTACCTGCCATCCCTCGCTTTGCCTAATCCATGGCTGTTACAGTTCTGTAACACCCACCTTCTAGTTCGCCCCCTGTCTATTGTGATTGTCCCTGCTTGGGTTACACTTCCACCATGTTCATGCCAAAATCAGCATATCGACATCAGTGCGACAATGGCATCAGTGCACAAATGTATACATTAAAAAGCATGTTCCAAATGAATAAATCACGCAAGCTAACTGATACGCACAAGGTCAAAACCGACTAGCTCACTGACAAAGACACAAGCTCACTACAGACAAGCTCACTGACACAATCACACACAAGCCCTCGACATACAAGCTACCTGACACACACACAGGCACACTACAAACAAGCTCACGTACAAATAAGCTCAAAACTGACAAGCTCACTGTCACAGACACAAGCTCACTACAGACAAGCTCACTGACACACACACAAGCACACTACAAACAAGCTCACGTACAAATAAGCTCAAAACTGACAAGCTCACTGTCACAGACACAAGCTCACTACAGACAAGCTCACTGACACACACACAAGCACACTACAAACAAGCTCACGTACAAATAAGCTCAAAACCGACAAGCTCACTGTCACAGACACAAGCTCACTACAGACAAGCTCACTGACACACACACATGCTCACTACAGATAATCTTACTGGCCAAGACAAGCTCACTGACATACACCCAATTACTATCTGGCATGGGCTCCTGGGCAAACATACTATTATCTGTCACTTGCAGTGGGGACTGTGAGGGCAGTGTGAAGTTTCTTCATTGATGAGGTTATCCACATTGTAAAAGGGGAGGCTAATTCTCCACTGCAGCTATACAAATGGAGCAGCCATACAAATAGAAATCCAGTAGGTATATCACCCCTTGTGGGGGTTTTCCACCGCCAATTATTTGCTGGGTGGTATACCAAGTGGATCTCTATTTGGACAATGACAAACCCTGGCCTCTTCACTGCTCTATATTTCTGTCCAAATCCGCTGTTATGAAAACACTATTTCCATTAGGTAATCTGATTACTGCAGCATACTTGCCCAGGCCTAATTCTACAATATTATTTAATTTAATGTATTGTTTAAATAAATAGGCATCTTACAATAATTGTGTAATGGAGAGTTATGTATGTCATCCTAAGAACTGGGAATCCAAGTTCAAACCCTGGTCAGACCACCTTACCAATAAGGGAACTTGGCAAGACAGCTAACAATATATATATATGGCTATGTCAAATCTTCGTAGATTGTAAGTTCCTTTGAGTATGGCTTTCTTCACCTCTAAACATTTTCTTTCTATAATTGTACAGTGCTGCTGAATATGTTGGCAATATATAAATGCTAATAATAATTTCGGCCATGTTATATAACATAGCGATATGCTGGGGATAAGCCATTTATTTTAATGAGTAAATAAAGATAAAATAGACAGCTAATAAATAAAATGTTGGAGAGCTATAAAGATGAAAGAGAGAAAAAGAGTTTTCGAAAACAAAATTGAGTAAAAAAAAAAAATGAAACATAGGCAGGTGCAGAGAAGCAGGTGGTTTACCTAGACGGAAAAGGTAGATTTGGATGGAAATCTTTGTAATATGATAAACTTATTAAATCGTGAGAGGCGGCTGTGTGATTTGCCATGCCAAAATCATCTTTACAGCATGGTGTACAATGTGAAAAGCGGCAAGAAATTAATCAGCGGAGTAACTAATTAATATAAATCTGCATTTTGCATAAGCAATTAGGACATGTAGAGTGCAATGAAAGAGGAAGTTTGATTCATTTAATCTCACTATCTATTCAAGCGGAAAAATCCACCAGGGCAAAGCAGTGAATCCACGCTTGGAATTCACTCCCTTTTGATTAGTTAAAGGGATTGAAAGGTCAAATTATCAATATTTAATTCAAATGTAAATGCATTTGTTAAAAAGCAAAGCAAATGCTTTTTTATGTACTACGTTAGCAACAGGGGGCTGTCTGTTATAGGATAGCAATACCAAAATTAAGACAACATGGCTCCTAAAGTCTATGAAATATAATTATAATGTAATTACAAAAGTGATATAATTATATAAAACAGTTCTGATTTATACTAGGGTTAAGACATACAGAGTATAATTTAAATGGGTCTATTTTTAAAAAGCCATTTTTCACAGAGCACAAAACGCAAGATGCCAATATTTTACATCTACAGAATGGTTAGCATTTAAACATGTCCATGTATATGTAGTGGATGTTAAAGAGTCACATTCACAGCTAATCAAAAGTGGCCACGAGTGGGCTGTTCTGATCCTGTTCCTAAATAGTGTCTTGCTGAAGATTCAGACAGACATAAGGGGACTTGGATAGGTGTGTGTTCTCTTCCAAGAGTGTCAAATGTAGAGAGGACTGTCAGGACTGTGAGCTGTTCTGTATGTCTGTGTGTGTGAGCTGTCCAGTGCTGAATATATTATACTAAAGTTGGTGAGATACTGTTTTAAAGATATTGTATCATTCATAATTCTTAGCACTTTTTATAGCTAGTATGTGTGTGTGTGTGTGTGTGTGTGTGTGTGAGAGAGATAGACAGACAGACAGATAGATAGATAGATAGATAGATAGATAGATAGATAGATAGATAGATAGATAGATAGATGCACATATTTAAATATATATATATGCGCACACACACACAAAGCACACACACATTTAAATTTACGGCTGCAAGCAACACTGTTTGCATACAGTTAAGGACTTCTTAAGCAAAGAATGGGTTAAGAGAGGGGGTGGTGTGGTTTTATGGTCATTGTAAATGTATTTTTAGTGTCAGGATAAGGTTTAATAGGCAGCCTTGGTGTGGCCCCTAGTTGTCACCTGCCTGTAGGGGAATGGTCCTTCACTGTTGCCCAGGTCTCCATGTAACTCCCAGCCCTGTAAATGTGTCTCTTAGATTATGCTAAAAGCAGATGTCAGGCACGATCTCTAAATAAACACGACGTGCAGGTAATGGGAGCTAAAAATGAGATTTAGCCCATAAAATCCTAACAAGGCAGCAAGTGATTTGAATGTGTGATGTCGTAGTGGAAATGTTTTAACCCTTGGAGCACCTTGGCTGGTGACAGTCATGACAAACATTGGTACTCAACTTCGCTGTGGAATATCACTCCCATTACGCCCAGCCAGCCAGTTGCCTGCTTTGGGTGTCATGATTAACAATTGGTTGGCATCCTTGACCCATACGTTTTTTATTTATTTTTAGAAACCTGTATGTTTCATTGGACTCTGGAAAAAGGTTAATGAGATGAAACTGGCACATCTTTCTGAACAGAGTTGGTGTGAATAGACTTACCGACAGTATTATCTCATCCCCTCCACTCTCCTGGGTTTGATCATAGCCTTCTAACATTTCCTAACGTGACGTTTTCACTGGTTCACATGTCAAAGAGCTGAGAATGAGTGAAAAAGCTCTGGCAGAATAAAATGATAATTTAGTGCACAACTGTGATACTGATATTTTGGGATTGAAAGATATATATATTCTGATGTATCATGTTGTTATTAGACCACGAATCCACAATCATGTTCATCTCTGTGGATGGCTATGTGTCTGTGTCATCTCTGTGAATGTGTATCTGTAAGAGCACAAACAGGGCAAACTAAAGTATGGCCCTATAGACACAACACACATAAAACACCTTTAGCTGTGTACACATAGATACACTATAAATTATTAATACCTATACTTAGAAAACGAAAACACAAGCCATGCAATTTTAGATTAATGTGTGATTGATTATCTGTGCTATAATAATTGTACTCCCTTTCTCGGCGCCAATGAATGTATCTAATCATCCAATATACATTGTATACTGTGTGTGAATAATGTCTGTATGTGTAGGTATATTTTTGTATCTATATTTCTAAATTGCAATTCTTTAAGAAATATTAGTTCAGCTTCTCATTTTCTAATTAAAGCTACATTCTAAAAATATATGTATATGTATGTGTGTGGATGCATGTATAGCTGTGTGCGTGTGTGCTCCTACATTGTGTGTTTATAAATGTTTGTATGAATTTATTTGCCTTTCTGTATGTATGTGTGCCTCGGTAATCGGATATCTATGTATATCTCTATGTACACGTGTATTATTTGCAAGACTTGATACTGTAATTTTTTAGATCTCTCACACAGACACTCAATCACATACACACGTGTGAATTTCTCCTAACAGCACAATCATTTTCACACCATGGATTTACTGAGAGCAAACTACCCATCGTTGTCCTGTATCCTCAAATTTACTAATTTGGTTTCTTGCATTTATTGAATTTAACAACATTTGCCCCCCAGTGGTTTAGACGTGCCTGTAAAAGTAAATCCTTTACCAGAGGATAACCTCCCCATAATAGCTATGAGCGATTTGGGGGTGAAATCTATTTTTTTTTTTTTAGCTCTCGCAGGTGCAATCTGAATCAATTAAATTAATTAAGATAATGCCTCGTACCCTGGAGATTTGTATGGACTGAGTTTGCCCTGCATATTTCAATAGCTGGCATGCTTGCTTATTTATAGCACGGTTTAAAATGTAATATATGGATTTGGGAAGCACAGAGATTTTTGCATATGTGTCACAATTAAATCATGCATAATTTACCCAGTGCAGTATAAAGGCCTATATGCAGTAGGCATTGGAGTTAACTATACCATTGCAAGCAAGAAATTTTAAAAAATGAATAAATAAAATTTTTTAAAAGATTTAAAAAATTATAAAGAATGAAAATGCTAAAGTTAACAAATTAAAAAATTATAAAGGCAAATTTCCACAATAGCAGTTAGGGCTAATAATGGTAATTTATTAAGGCTGATTGGAATTATGGGAACTATAATCCACATATATGTACAGTGTATGGTTCAACTTTGCTGAAACAAAATGTAAACATCTTTAAAAAAAAAAGATAAAATAAGTAAAGAGTTGGCATTATTGTTACAATATGATATAATGAGTTATCCCGGTATTAGACATAAATACAAGTATAGCTAATATCTTCACCTTGATGCTGGCTGGGCATCATGGCAAATGCAGTCAAAAAGATCATGATTGGAAGTCTAAAGTGGACTACAATGTATAAAAGCCATAATAAATTTGCACTAGATTGACGCATCTCACTGCTGTAAAACTGCTTCGCATATTGCACCAGGAAGAATTCAGAGGTTTTTAGTTCCTGAAACTGGACTATCTGGGTAGGAGCACCAGCTCTCCAGGACACCAATAAACCTTATAATTAGTACTTTGTGTTGGTTTGACTGTAGTAGATTCCTCTGATAGACACTAATTAACAAATATTTGAAATAGTCTATTGATTAAAGTGCTTCCAGAATGGTCTCGGATGGTCCAGTTTGTCAGGGATAGTACAAAGGTGGGCAAACATGGGAAAATTAAGAATTATTTCTCAGCAAGACAAACATGTATACTGGGTTACGTATAAAGAGAAACACTGGCGCAAGACTCTACCAGTATAGCAATCAGCAGGGACATTCCACTGGTTTCCATGGTGACTGCACCACTTTTAGAACCTTCATACACGTGCCCCCTATAAACAGCTTCAGCTGATCGTGTTAAGATGTACATCAAGCTTGTGCTGGTTTTTCAACTCTGACAAAATCAGCTGAAATTGTTAATAATATAATTGTTGGATGACTGACTAACATAACTCAAGTCATGTCAGGATTTCCTACTCGGTGAGAAATTGTCATCTGGAAGAGTTAATGAACCTTGGGTCCAGATATAATCTCGCTTTAATGGTTACTAAACAAAACATTTGATA
>OW240918.1:43401661-43479444 GCA_933207985.1 Pelobates cultripes | reverse complement strand
GGGTTGGGGGGGACAAAGACACAGAGGGGTTGGGGGGGACAAAGACACAGAGGGGTTGGGGCGGACAAAGACACAGAGGGGTTGGGGAAGGGGCAGAAGAGACAGACAGGGGCTGGTCTGGATTATATTGACAGATAAATTTGGGTCAAAATAGTCAACCTGTCCCCCAAAAAACAAATAAACCTTTTGCATACAATTACTCAACTTACCAAAACTTCCCATTTGACGCCATTTCTCAAACATTGAAATTCATCTCTAACTTGTGTTAACCTCATCTTTGCATTACATTTTGTTTTAAATATGTATCTAAGATTTAGCAAATTACATCCTAATCCATATAAAACAAGGCAATTCTACAAAAAACCACTGGAAAAATAGAAACATTGATACTTTCTTTAAACTGACTGACATGTTAAGAGGTAAAGAAGTGTGGATTGCTACTTTGCTTTTAATTGTGATACCTCAAAATACATATTTGCTAAATACAGTTAAAAGTAAATATAATATAAAAAAAATACTGGGAGGTGGCAGTTTCCCTTTAAGCACCCCATGGAGTTTATTCAAAGACAAACAATAGATTTGAAAAATATGCATTGTTTGCCAAATCAATTAAAAAAACACTGTCCTGTTTTGATTAGGCTTCAAGATTGTGTTTATCAGCTTTGTGGACTAACCCTTAAATAGCTTGGCATGTTGATTAAACTGTGAATCGCTATTATACAGTGGTAAGATGTTCTTTCTTCCTCTATATCTGCTGCAAACAGGAGTATAATAATATCGTTTTACAAAATGTGAATAGTTCGCAAATGCTGTTAAACGCCACCGAAAATACTTTAAAGGCACACTATAGTCACCTAAACAACTTTAGCTTAATGAAGCAGTTTTGGTGTATAGAACATGCCCCTGCAGCCTCCCTGCTCAATCCTCTGCCATTTAGGAGTTAAATCCCTTTGTTTATGAACCCTAGTCACACCTCCCTGCATGCGACTTGCACAGCCTTCCATAAACACTTCCTGTAAGAGAGCCCTATTTAGGCTTTCTTTATTGCAAGTTCTGTTTAATTAAGATTTTCTTATCCCCTGCTATGTTAATAGCTTGCTAGACCCTGCAAGAGCCTCCTGTATGTGATTAAAGTTAAATTTAGAGATTGAGATACAATTATTTAAGGTAAATTACATCTGAAAGTGAAACCAGTTTTTTATTTTTCATGCAGCCTCTGTCAATCATAGCCAGTGGAGGTGTGGCTAGGGCTGCATAAACAGAAACAAAATGATTTAACTCCTAAATGGCAGTGAATTGAACAGTGAAACTGCAGGGGAATGATAGCAGTGGCTCAACTAAAACTGCTTTATTTAGCTAAAGTAATTCAGGTGACTATAGTGTTCCTTTAAGTCAGTAAGAAAAATATTCAGACTTATCCTATTGTGTCATGCTTCAATGAGCTGCAATTCATTTTACTTTTATGATAGGAAATAGTTATAAAGTTACCAAAAGTATGATGGACCTCGATTTCTTTTTCAAATTTTTTTTTTTTTTTTTAAATACAGTTGCAAGAAAAAGTATGTGAACCCTTTGGAATGATATGGATTTCTGCATAAATTGGTCATAAAATGTGATCTGATCATCATCTAAGTCACAACAATAGACAATCACAGTCTGTTTAACCCCTTAAGGACACATGACATGTGTGACATGTCATGATTCCCTTTTATTCCAGAAGTTTGGTCCTTAAGGGGTTAAACTAATAACACACAAAGAATGAAATGTTGCCATGTTTTTATTGAACACACCATGTAAACATTCACAGTGCAGGTGGAAAAAGTATGTGAACCCTTGGATTTAAAAACTGGTTGAACCTCCTTTGGCAGCAATAACTTCAACCAAACGTTTCCTGTAGTTGCAGAACGTCAGGAGTAATTCTTGACCATTCCTCTTTACAGAACTGTTTCAGTTCAGCAATATTCGTGGGATGTCTGGTGTGAATCGCTTTCTTGAGGTCATGCCACAGCATCTCAATCGGGTTGAGGTCATGCCACAGCATCTGAATCGGGTTGAGGTCAGGACTCTGACTGGGCCACTTCAGAAGGTGTATTTTCTTCTGTTTAAGCCATTCTGTTGTTGATTTACTTCTATGCTTTGGGTCATTGTCCTGTTGCAACACCCATCTTCTGTTGAGCTTCAGCTGGTAGACAGACGGCCTTAAGTTCTCCTGCAAAACGTCTTGATAAACTTGGGAATTCATTTTTCCTTTCGATGATAGCAATCCGTCCAGGCCCTGACGCAGCAAAGCAGCCCCAAACTATGATGCCCCCACCACCATACTTCACAGTTGGGATGAGGTTTTGATGTTGGTGTGCTGTGCCTTTTTTTCGCCACACAACTCAACTTTGGTTTCATCTGTCCACAGAATATTTTGCCAGTACTGCTGTGGAACATCCAGGTGCTCTTGTGCAAACTGTAAATGTGCAGCAATGTTTTGTTTGGACAGCAGTGGCTTCCTCTTTGGTATCCTCCCATGAAATCCATTCTTGTTTAGTGTTTTACGTATTGTAGATTTGCTAACAGGGATGTTAGCATTTGCCAGTGACTTTTGTAAGTCTTTAACTGACACTCTAGGATTCTTCTTCACCTCATTGAGCAGTCTGCGCTGTGCTCTTGCAGTCATCTTTACAGGACGGCCACTCCTAAGGAGAGTAGCAGCAGTGCTGAACTTTCTCCATTTATAGACAATTTGTCTTACCGTGGACTGATGAACAGCAAGGCTTTTGGAGATACTTTTATAACCCTTTCCAGCTTTATGCAAGTCAACAATTCTTAATCGTAGGTCTTCTGAGAGCTCTTTTGTGCGAGGCATCATTCACATCAGGCAATGCTTCTTGTGAAAAGCAAACCCAGAACTGGTGTGTGTTTTATAGGGCAGGGCAGCTGTAACCAACACCTCCAATCTCATCTCATTGATTGGACTCCAGTTGGCTGACATCTCACTCCAATTAGCTCTTGGAGATGTCATTAGTCTAGGGGTTCACATACTTTTCCACCTGCACTGTGAATGTTTACATGGTGTGTTCAATAAAAACATGGCAACATTTCATTCTTTGTGTATTATTAGTTTAAGCAGACTGTGATTGTCTATTGTTGTGACTTAGATGATGATCAGATCACATTTTATGACCAATTTGTGCAGAATTCCATATCATTCCAAAGGGTTCACATTCTTTTTCTTGCAACTGTAGATCTCTGCATAAAATGAAAAACAAAATCTGCTTTGTTTTGTCATATCTAAGATATGCTGATGTTTAACTTAGTCAAATTTAGATTACAAATTATATTAAGATTTTCCCACCATGAAACTAAAAAAATTATTCACATGAACATTTAAAAAAAAAAAAAAGAAACATTTTCTAAATTTCTTTTGACAGAACTGATTACTTAGACTCCCGTTGACATAAGACTTGCTGCCATGTGCAGGATATCTTTACTCCATTAACGCTAATAGAACCTTCTAAAGAGATTTGTTCTCTCGAAACACTAAATACTGTAAACGTTTAGAACATATTTCGGTTTATTAACAATCAAACAGTGGTTTTCCTTTTACAGATGAGTATATTTAAATTTATTGGCAATGGTGCCCCGCAGGTTTTACTCAGTGGGCATTATATTCAAACATAATTTAATATTCTTAATTATTAGGAGATTAGATTACTAATTTTAAACTCAAATGTGCTGGATACCCCGTTGCCTTAAAATGCAAAAGAAATCTCTGCCTGTAATATACAGGTTAAGAATTATCAGGAGATTTTTTTTTCCATGCAGTATTAAAAGAAAGAAGCATGTTTAAAAATTGCAGGCACAATTAGCGTCAAGCAGATAAATCCTGTTCTAATCCTGTTTACGGTCTGGATCAGACAGATGTGCCAAGATTGATTCAGACAGGAACTAGGCTTACAGTAGTAATTTTTTTTTTTATATACTTTTTTTTTTTTTGTACTGAACACAGTTTTAAAACTGTATGGTTCTACTACCAAACAGCAGTACTCTGCACGTATTAATTGATATAGTAACAACTATACCACCCACGCAATTAAATTTACTTCCCCCACTCGCAGATCAAATACATAACTATATACTGAACAAACTTTGCAAAGTTTTCAATGAACAGATGGCACCTTATGTCTTTGGAAGTAACATGGCATGTATTTTTATTGTTTGAACTTGCAGGATATAAGAGAAATAAGAAAAATTACATTTTGTTCACTTCTAGTAAAATCCTGGAATGCAGAACAACTAAATATTTTTGGGCCAACTTTGTGTAGAAGACCACATGTAGCACATGTCGTTTTTACATAAAGAGCCAAAAAGTTATCACAGTACTTACCAATGTGAGAGTATAATCCTGCATTAGAATAGTGGCCACATTTTTTTTAATGGCTAGGCCACAGACCAAAAATATCAAGTTCCAGTCTTTGGACACACATGCCAGTTTGTATGTGTTAATTAAACAAATAAAAAATAAAAAAACGCGTTTAATGCAGGATAGTATTTGACGATGGCTTAAAGCAATTAACAGGGTCCAAACTATTCAAATATTACATATATGATTGGTTCCCAGATTTGATTTTATGCACCTTGATTTGTTTTATACAATTGTTAATATGAGCAGCAAAGGGAAAATCCTAGACTCCAAACTGAATCATGATCACTGGTTTGGTATGGTAATCATAGATATATAGAGTTTTTAAACCAGCAGAAAGAATTATAAAAGCACTCGTGAGCTACAAGATGCCAGTGGGTTCATTGAAATAGTAGGAAAAAATATAATTAATGGAACACTATAGGGTCAGGAACACAAACATGTATTCCTGGCCCTATTGTGTTAAAACCACCATCTAGCCCCGCTGGTATCCTCTTGCCTCCGTAAATATAGTAAATTCATACTTGTATTCAAAGTCTGTAGCTGCTGACTCTGCCTTGTCTGCCTGTGATCTGCCCCTGTCTGCTGACATAATCAGAAATGGTGGTCTGTGCCAATCACAATGCTTTCCTATAGGATTGGCTGAGACTGTCAAAGAGGCAGATCAGGGGCAGAGCCAGCACAGGTCAAACACAGCCCTGGCCAATCAGCATTTTCACATAGAGATTAAATGGATCAATGCATCTCTATGAGGAAAGTACAGTGTCTGCATGCAGAGGGTGGAGACACTGAATGGCAGTGCTGCATACTAGGCAGGACTGCCCCAGGAAGCACCTATTACAGCCATCTGAGGAGTGGGCAGTGAAGTTATCCTTAGGCTGTAATATAAACACTGCATTCTCTCTGAAAAAACTGTGTTTACAGCAAAAAGCCTGAAGAGAATGATTATTTTCACCAGAACAAATGCAATAAGCTGTAGTTGTTCTGGCGACTACAGTGTCCCTTTAAGGAGGAACCTATGATTTAATCATTTTAATATGAAAGCTCTGCAGATTACAGTTCTGCTGTCCATAGCCTTGTAGGTAGTTAATATGGGACAGTGCTGTCATGGCACCGAATTGTGATAATAGAAAACATAATTACTATTGGGTTGGCTACAAAACCTACCACCCCTGAGAATCTAGTCTGGTCTTATTGGCAAAACTAGAATTAAAATATTAGAAAATTTAAAATGAATATTAAAAGAACCAGGCTAACTATAGCAGAGATGCAGAATGTTTCCAGATAAGCTACTTGACCCTCAATTTCGCCATTCAGATTTCAAAGTGCTACAATTCAGTCTATAGTGGATAACCCCTTAAAAAAATAAAAAAAAAATAATAAAAAAAAATATATATATATATATTGAGAGAGAGAGAGAGAGACACACACAAAAACAAACCAGGACTCTTGAACACACAAACTGCCCCTTAAACTCATAGCCACAGTTCCCTTTTTTTTTCCTACCCTTTTCAATGTCATCCAACTTAGTGGCAGCTAATTCTTACAAGCAGATGATCTGCAAATGCAAATAACTTATAATGTTATTGATTCCTCTTTCACTATAGCTGTCAAACAAGCGACAATGTTCCAAAGAGACAGCTTTATGCACAAAAATTATAATTGCCAAACTGGGTGGCTAAAATGTCCCCAATTCCAAGCCTTTAATCATCAATTCTCCACCAAAAACAGTACGACGATGGCTACTATTTCAATTATGTATACAAAATTTTTATGGTCCTGTTTGAGAATTTCTTTTTAGGGGAATGTGCCATATGTCATTATCTGGCATTTAACATTACATATAGGTCATTTACAGTCACAAAACCCAAATTAAAAAGAAAACTGTGTTTGTGTTTTTTCATTATTTAAATTAAAATATTCCGTGCAATATACCCTTTACTCTTGCTATGTAAGGGAAGTCATCTTTAAAAGGAACCTGCCATGCGTTTGCTCAGGGCCCCTGACAAAGCTTAAGGTCTGGGCCCAGGGGCCCACCCCTGAGTCCTCCCACAGGGCTCTGCCTGAGTCCGCCCACAAGGATGCAGTACTGAATGTGGTGTGTGTATAGTGGATGTAATTAGAATGTGTGTAATGGATGCATAGTGCGTGTGTAAAGTGGATGCAGAGTGCATAGTGGATGCAAATTTTACATTTGTGTAATAGATGTAGTGTTTGTGTGTATTAGAAACAAGTGTGTGCAGCAGGTGCAGTGTGTATAGTGAGCACAGAGTGTGTTTGGGTAGTGTATGTAGTGTGTATAGTGAATACAGAGTGTGTTTGTGTAGTGGATGTAGTGGTGTTTGAGTAGTGTATGTGGTGTTTGTGTGTATTAGATGCAGTGTCTGTGTATGCAGTGTCTGTGTATAGTGAATGCAGAGTGTTTAAATGTATAGTGGCTGTAGTGTGTGTAGTGTGTGTACAGTGAACGCGGAGTGTGTGTCAGTGTAGTGCATATAATAAAAGCAGAGTTTATGTTAGTGTCATGTATGTTCATTTTTTGTATTTTTACATCGGAAATTGGTGTTTTTTAATCCATGTTATCTTAGTCTTTATGGACATCATTATCAAATACCAAATCATTATTTGTATTTTCATATTCAAGTTATCTTTAAGTATTGTATGTTACTCAACTTACACTATGCCTTTTCTGGGGAATCTAAATGTAGCCATAGTGTACTATATATATCATGTGAAATTCCCCAATCATTCATTCCAACTCTATGTACTAACTATTTTAATTACATGAAAAAGTAGGGTAACAAACTTCCTCATGTATACAACCAGCCAAATAAACTATTTACTCACTAGGGCATCGTCGATGGGGGTCAAGGGGAATTCCATCTAGTCCTCCACTGTAAAATTTCCATATGCTATAATACATCTCAAGATTACCAAGATTAGTATATACCTCTTTTTCCATCAAACGTTGATAATTCACCTGAATCTGTATCTCAGTCCAACAAGGGACTATAGATGTATTCCAGCATCTAGCAATACATATCTTTGCTGCAATCAAAACGTGTATCACCAGTATATGAACATTTTTATTATTATTAGGTAGGTCTAAATGAAAAAGAAAGGTATGAGATGATGCCCGAAATGTGAGACCCGTGATTTCACCAATAACTCGTTCTAAATGATTTTTTAAAGGCAGAAGCTTTATACAACCCCACCATATATGTTTATGTGTACCCGGGTTTAAATTACATCGCCAACAGATATTATGTATATTCTTTTGAAATTTGAATACTTTTGCCGGAACCATATACCATCTATGTAAGATCTTAATGTAATTTTCAGATGATAATTAGAGATGTCGCGAACCGTCTGCGAACTTCTCGCGAACGGTTCGCCGCGGTTCACCGCGAGCTGTTCGCGGCGAACTCCGGTCAGCTGACACGTCCCGGCCAATCTCCAGCAGACCCTCCCTCCCAGACCCTCCTACTTCCTGGACAGCAGGAAGTAGGAGGGTCTGGGAGGGAGGGTCTGCTGGAGGGAGGGTCTGCTGGAGATTGGCCGGGACGTGTCAGCTGACCGGAGTTCGCCGCGAACCGTTCGCGAGAAGTTCACGGACGGTTCGCGACATCTCTAATTATCATCTATGAAAATTACATTAAGATGTTACATAGATGGTATATGGTTAAGATCTTACATATATGGTGGGGTTGTATAAAGCTTCTGCCTTTAAAACATCATTTTGAACGAGTTATTGGTGAAATCACGGGTCTCACATTTCGAGCATCATCTCATACCTTTCTTTTTCATTTAGACCTACCTAATAATAATAAAAATGTTCATATACTGGTGATACACGTTTTGATGGCATGTTGAAACATGGATGCTGTCCAGGAAGTAGGAGGGTCTGGGAGGGAGGGTCTGCTGGAGATTGGCCGGGACGTGTCAGCTGACCGGAGTTCGCCACAAACAGCTCGTGGCGAACCGTTCGCGGACGGTTCGCGACATCTCTAATGATAATATTATAAATTGGTTAATCTGTGTTAATTTTAATGCATTGTATTTCCTGCTCCTTGCCTGGTCCAGGGAGGGGAGATCTCCCATTCCCTGGTGGTCCAAAGTGGCAATGGTGGGGCTGCCAGCTACCTGTTACCACAGACACAGCCCATCAGACAATTCTAGAGTTAGAGAGAGAGTGAGCTAAAAGTAAGGACAGAGTGTGCTGGGCCCCCTCTGCGGTAACAGGTAGCCGGGGGGCCAGCTGCTGCACATATATATAGCGATAATCGATAGATATATATATATATATATATATATATATATATATATGTGCACATAGGGAATAAGGACTCATTAGATTGAGCATAAGAGTTTATCTATACATTGTGCAGGCAATTTTGCTAGCAAATGTATAGATTAGGAGATAAGTCTATTTAAAAATAGGTTTTACTCCCAGCTGTCAGTCAATACCTTGGCATGTCAAGACATTGACTGACAAAGGAAAGCAGAAAAGACTTCCCACAGTAGTTCCCTTTGCTCTTCACCCATACCGCATCTAGCGCTGGCTAGGGAGTATAGTGCAATTTTATTTAAAAATTTTTAATAATAATAATAATAATCTTAAAAATAATCATGACAAATATTCTTTTAACCTTTCATTAAACCTTAATGGTCCACTTGGGTTTCTATCAAGCACAATAAATTAGGTCCAGGCACTCAGGATTGCTGCTTTTTGTTCCAATAAACCTGCCTTCCTGCAGCAATCCTGAGTGCCAAGACCTAATTTATTTTATCTACTAAACTGGGTTTTGCCAACCCTGGCCAAGATAAGCACCTGGATTCCTAAATGTGAGTGTACTACCCTCCGTTTGTGAATTTCTATCGAATACACACCAGGGTAATTGAATATCCCAAATATTAAAGTATGAATAAAGGGCAAATAATGTATAAGTACACATATTGCAAAACTAAAATGCAGACCAGTTATGTTAATTGGTATAAACATTTTGAACTAATGCTATGTTTACATCCATTCAATTCTTAGTCTCAGCTGTCTAATAACGCAAAGTAATAACTGTCAAAAGTTTAAATTACAAAAATGTACTATTCCTACAACACTTCCTGTATAATTCTACTCAATTTACATTACATGTAATTACTTCAAAATATTCATTAAAGCCATAGAACGCAGTGAATGAAAGCAAAGTATTTTTAATACATCTTAGCATGGCTGTACCATAACAAAGTACTCAGGTTTCTCCAAAAGAACACTACTTTGAATGCCAGCTACTTAATGCTGATGTCAGGGATTTTATGCAGTTTGGTAAATGTTTGTTTTTCTAAGAATCAGCTTGTGCTTTATAAAGATTAGTTTCTAGGAGACACGAAATTACGCGGTGCAAAACATCTGCCGCCAAGCACCATCTATGTACCAAACTATCTTATGCATACATTCCTATATGTAAGCACACAGAAACGTGATTACTGGTCATTTAGATGTGTCTCAGCTAATACTGGGGAAACAAACACAGAAGAGTTGCAAATTTAATGGACTACAACCCTGTCTACCTCAATTTCACCATGTCTGTATGTGCACATAGAAAGTTTAAACCCTCTGCTGCTGGAGGCGTAATTCCACCTCCGGCGGTGTTATTGGGGTGTTATTAACCAACCTGGAACTAGAGTTGCGGGCTGGCTAATGTAAATTCTGTGCAAATTGCAGCTGACGCTTTCAGTCAGTGAAGGAGTGGCAAGATCAACTCCGCAGAAGCCAAATGTCGTAAATCTTTCTTCAGAGGTGACTCTGCGTCCTTCAGGACCAGGTAAGAGCACAAACCATTGTAAAGCAATTTTCCCATTACCGGGGAATGGCGCTAGGTACACCTACTATCATAACCACAGCAGCCAGCTGACCCTTGGAGTACCCGTTTAACCCCTTAAGGACCAAACTTCTGGAATAAAAGGGAATCATGACATGTCACACACATCATGTGTCCTTAAGGGGTTAAAGGAACACTATAGGGTCAGGAACACAAACATGTATTCCTGACCCTATAGTGTTAAAACCACCATTCAGGTGGCTTGCCCACCCCCCAGCCTTCTTAGACGGGGTTCAAACTCACCTTATTTCCATTGCCGCTCAGATCTGCCGGCACTGGCCCCCCACCCAAATTGCCACCTTGGTGGCATCATCAGAAGTTACAGTTTTTAGCCAATCCAATGCTTTCCCATAGGGCTGATATCGACAAAGAGGTGGGATGGGGGCGGGACCAAATATTGAATCAATGCATCTCTATTAGGAAAATTCAGTGTCTCCATGCAGAGCGTGGAGATGCTGAACGGCAATGCATCCTACAGTACTGTGGCCACTGGAGGACTGCAGACAAGGGAACCGAGAGTATATTTACTAAACAGTGATTTTTATTTATTTGTTTATGGTTTTTTTTGGACAGTTGAGTGTGCTTTTAATGTATACCCATTGGCCTTTAATGTGCCCATCTACCAATTTTCTTTGGTGCCCAAATTGCTTCCAGTTAATTCCTCCTCACTTCCAATCTCCTAATGACATGGAAGCAGTAGGGTCTAGTAAGCTTACAAGCTTACTCTTATTGTACAAAATAATAAGGCAAATAAATGGAGGGCACATAAATAGGACATATATATCCAGCTCCCATTAGGTCATTCTTACACAAGCAGTGGAGTGAAGAACTAGCCTATTTTGAGAGACACATGCCTGTAAATATACTTGAAAGATTACCATGTAAGATGGAAGGAGCTTTAGCAAAAGATGTTTGAGACCTCTGCTCCAAGAAACAAATAAACATAAAAACCAAAAGGTCACTGCCAGGCCTCCAGCTATACATCCTGTCACTATAAGGTGCCACCTGGTATATTTATATAACTGGTACACCACTTTATAATTAAATGAAAACAATGTACCTTTTGAAATGGATGACTGGGCAAGCCAGTTTCCATGATGATGTTAACAAACCAGGAAGTGTGTGCATTCAAGCAGAAACGATTATATACAAACATACCTCCTGGTAACAGTTAACCGTTTTACAACCAGAACAATAGGAAACAATCTAGAGCTGTCACTTGCCAGCAACAATGAAAATGAAAAGAAAAAAGGGGGGGGGGGGGAAAACGTACATCTAGATCTAATATATCTCTATTGCAAAAACAAAAAGTTATGCTAACCCTTCTAGTGTAGATAAGGAGATGTCTAAGCAGAGGATATTAAAGGACCACTATAGTGCCCTGAGGGTGCCCCCACCCTCAGGGACCCCCTCCCGCCTGGCTCTGGGGAGAGGAAAGGGTTAAATCTTACCTTTTTTCCAGCGCCGGGCGGGGAGCTCTCCTCCTCCACTCCGCCTCCTCTCCTCCCCTTTGGCTGAATGCGCATGCGCGGCAGGAGCTGCGCGCGCATTCAGCCAGTCTCATAGGAAAGCATTCATAATGATTTTCACAGTGAGAAGCACGCAAACGCCTCTAGCAGCTGTCAATGAGAGGCTGAAATAACCCTATTATAAACATAGCAGTTTCTCTGAAACTGCTATGTTTATAAAAAAAAATGGGTTAACCCTAGCTGGACCTGGCACCCAGACCACTTCATTAAGCTGAAGTGGTCTGGGTGCCTAGAGTGGTCCTTTAACAATTGCTTTCTATTATGTTTTTATTATAAGACTGTTTTAATGGCATGTTATTAATAGAAATGTTACTATTGTGTGGGATTATGGAACTCACAGTTTGACAGAACTGTTTAAAACTACATCACTGGAAAAGGCAAACAATGGTTTGTAAATGACATCAAAGCACACTCCAGGTAAACATGTACCAGCATGCAAAATGAAAATAATTCTGCAATAGAACACTTTGTGGCATGCTGTAGTAGTAATCATATACTATTTGATGATACTCTGGGTTCCCACCACATGGCATCATACTTTCCTTGTACCTCTGATTACAGATGGAACCATACAACTTCATCTGTACTAATGTAGCTGAACAGTGAATTATTCAGGGTGCCAGGAGTTCTAATAAAAGCAAAATGATATCAACTTCAAAACTAGCAGCTGACATTCTGACAGAAAAGCTCCTAAACGTATCCAGATATGATTATTATTTTATTATGTATATAAACAGCAAATTCTGTAGCGTTTTACCATGGGTGGACTAACAGACATGTAATTGTAACTAGACAAATTGGATGCACAGGAACACAGGGGTTGAGGGCCCTGCTCAATGAGCTCACATGCTAGAGGGGGTAGCACATAGAAATTCAATCTAGCATGTACTGTAAAATAATTTTTTTAAGCAATCTTTTAAAACATTTTGTGGCTTAATCCTGTACTACACTTGTAATTTAGTCTCCATGTGGCCAACTTATTTAACTCATTAATAGGAATCGGTCTACATGGTTTATTCCCTATCATTGGGATCATCCTCATATTTTGTAGTTTATAGAGCCGTATATGGAAGCGTCCTCATATTGTGAAGGTAGTAGAGCCTCTAGACATATTCCGATTTAGGATTAAAAATGTTTAGTCAAATCCAGTCTGGCGCCCCACCAACCTGAAATGTAACCAGCTGCCTCTGCCTGATGCTGAAAAACAACCCCAAAGCATCATGAAACTGCTACCATGCTTCAAAGTTGGGATGGTATTGAGCAGGTGATGATGAGTGTCTGTGGTTTTCACTAGACATGAGGGTTTGACTTGAGGTCAAGCATTTCAATCTTCATTTCATCAGACCAGAGAATCTTGTGTTTCACAGAGAGTTCTTTAGGTGTTTCCGCCTGGCCAGTTTGCCATAAAGGCCAGATCAGTGGAGTGTGCGGTTCTGGTTGTCTTTAAACAAGTTTCTTCCATCTCCACACATGATCCCTGAAGCTCACCCACAGTGATCATTGGGTCCTTGGCCACCTCCCTCTCTTACAAATGGCCTTCTCCTCTGAGTGCTGAGTTTGGCTGAAAGGCCAGCTCTTGGAAGAGTCCTGGTTGTTCCAAACTTCATCCATCTAAGGATTATGGAGGCCACTGTGCAAACGGAAGTCTTCAATTCAGCCAAAGGTTTATTTTTTTTTAAATTGCAAAGTTTTTAAAAATCTGTTTTCTGCTTTATGATTATTGGGTATTAAGTCTAGGTTGATATAAAAAAAAAATGTAAACTATAGCATAAGGCTGCAATATAAAAACTTGAAAAAAAGGAGGGATCTGCATACTTTCTGAATGTACTCTATGTATGCACACACAGTCAGGTCCATAAATAGTGGGACATCAACACAATTCTAATCTTTTTGGCTCTATACACCACCACAATGGATTTGAAATGAAATTAACAAGATGTGCTTTAACTGCAGACTTTCAACTTCAATTTGAGGGTATTTACATCCAAATCAGGTGAATGGTGTAGGAATTACAACAGTTTGTATATGTGCCTCCCACTTTTCAAGGGACCAAAAGTAGTGGGACAATTGGCTGCTCAGCTGTTCCATGGCCATGTGTTTTTTTCCCCTCATTATCCCATTTACAAGGAGCAGATAAAAGGTCCATAGTTCATTTCAAGTGTGCTATTTGCATTTGGAATCTGTTGTTGTCAACTCTCAATATGAGATCCAAAGAGCTGTCACTATCAGTGAAGCAAGCCATCATTAGGCTGAAAAAACAAAACAAACCCATCAGAGAGATGGCAAAAACATTAGGTGTGGCCAAATCAACTGTTTGGAACATCCTTAAAAAGAAAGAATGCACCAGTGAGCTCAACAACACCAAAAGACCCGGAAGGTCACGGAAAACAACTGTGGTGGATGACCGAAGAATTCTTTCCCTGGTGAAGAAAACACCCTTCACAACAGTTGGTCAGATCAAGAACACTCTCCAGGAGGTAGGTGTAGTGTGTCAAAGTCAACAATCAAGAGAAGACTTCACCAGAGTGAATACAGAGGGTTCACCACAAGATGTAAACCATTGGTGAGCCTCCAAAACAGGAAGGCCAGATTAGAGTTTGCCAAACAACATCTAAAAAAGCCTTCACTGTTCTGGAACAACATCCTACGGACAGATGAGACCAAGATCAACTTGTACCAGAGTGATGGGAAGAGAAGAGTACGGAGAAGGAAAGGAACTGCTCATGATCCAAAGCATACCACCTCATCAGTGAAGCATGGTGGTGGTAGTGTCATGGCGTGGGCATGTATGGCTGCCAATGGAACTGGTTCTCTTGTATTTATTGATGATGTGACTGCTGACAAAAGCAGCCGGATGAATTCTAAAGTGTTTCGGACAATATTATCTGCTCATATTCAGCCAAATGCTTCAGAACTCATTGGACGGCGCTTCACAGTGCAGATGGACAATGACCCGAAGCATACTGCAAAAGCAACCAAAGAGTTTTTTAAGGGAAAGAAGTGGAATGTTATGCAATGGCCAAGTCAATCAGCTGACCTGAATCCGATTGAGCATGCATTTCACTTGATGAAGACAAAACTGAGGGGAAAATGCCCCAAGAACAAGCAGGAACTGAAGACAGTTGCAGTAGAGGCCTGGCAGAGCATCACCAGGGATGAAACCCAGCGTCTGGTGATGTCTATGCGTTCCAGACTTCAGGCTGTAATTGACTGCAAAGGATTTGCAACCATGTATTAAAAAGTGAAAGTTTGATTTATGACTGTTAATCTGTCCCATTACTTTTGGTCCCTTAAAAAGTGGGAGGCACATATACAAACTGTTGTAATTCCTACACCATTCACCTGATTTGGATGTAAATACCCTCAAACTAAAGCTGAAAGTCTGTAATAAAGCACATATTGTTTGTTTCATTTCAAACCCATTGTGTTGGTGTATAGAGCCACAAATATTAGAATAGTGTCGATGTCCCAATATTTATGGACCTGACTGTATGTATATATATATATATATATATATATATATATATATATATATATATATTATACTTTAAAATAGACACAGGTACATATAAATAGCATTATGATTTACGCATTTTGTACACACCGCACTTCATCAAGAGAGGTCTTGATAAAGTACAGTGTGTGTAAAACACATAGATCATAACTCTATTTATATGTGCTTGACGGTACTGATGTCGCTGCTATACTGAATGGGTCAATGGTTTTATGTCCTAAGAGCTGAATAAAGGTGACATTTTATTTTTTATTTTTTTCTGTTTGTTTGTTTTTAATATTGCTTGATGCTGCATTAGTGAGAACCCTTTTCTTCATGTTGTACTATTATTTCTATTTGGTGGGATTGACTTACACCCTGTGATTGATGAAATTAACAACTGCCAGACTGCATAGAGACTAAATGTACCGGTGAGCACACTTTTACTTAAAAAAAAACAAAACAAAAAAAAAACATTGCTTTATTCACTTTTATGGGTAAAAAACAACTATGATCAGTAACAAAAAGGTTGAAAAGTGTGTGATGAAAAAAAACAAGGTATAGAGGTCACGATGGTACCCCAGAACCAACTTGCAAAAACCTGAAACATGGTTTAAAATATAGTCTATGGGTAATGTAATTTAAAAAAAACAAAAAAAAAACAATATTGGGTAGAGAGGAAGAACCAAAAGTCTTGCTTATATGTACACAACGCCTCAATTTCAGGCTAATTAGAACTTTTACTTATTGTTGACGATAAAAAGACTGACTAAGAAACAAGGACAACCATGAGAGGCGCTAATGCCCAACTTCAATAAGAGGCTTACCCAAGCACGATTTTATATTAATTTAGGGTACTGGTAATCAAGTAGAGGACCACCAGGTTCTTGTACTACACTCATCTATCATGCAAACGTCATAGCTTGTATTTTACTGTATTTTCTCATTCTTTTAACAGTGTGCATCCCATCAACTTACTACAACTATGCATCTGTTTTGCTGCTTACAACAATTTAGAGCCATCCTAGGTTTAATGGCAATCCCATGTGTAAACGGTGCTGCAAGAGTTAATCAGACATAAAGGTTATGTAAATAGCTTGCATACTGTATTAGCACAGTGATAAAGCAGTGAGCCCTACAGAAAATGAACCAATTTAATATAATTAATTTATGCTTATTAATGTGCAAAATTATTGATTGAAAAATCATTCGTTTTCATATCGGTTTCCTAGTGCAAAGGTGATCATGTTTCTGATGAGAAAAGATTGACTAGAGATATTGACAATATTTACCAGCAATAGCAACAAGGACACGATAATGTGGAAGAGTTGTTTTTCATACTGTGCTTGAGAAAGACAAGCAGACAAGCCCTAGGAATCTTCAGATACCACCACAAAACTAGCAGATGTTTCAGGGGTCATCTGTACAAAAACACAAGCATATGTGCTGGAAATGCAATACTATCATGAAATCAGTCAGTGTCTAAAATAATAGAGCTTCCTTATGGCAATGTGGCAGTATGGGTTTCAAACACACAACTTATTCTGTTTTAGTATTGAATGAGAGAGAGAAAAAAAAAATCTTGCTAGCTAATATACATAAAAGTTGAAGGGGAAAAAAAAAACGAGAAAATAAAAATCATTATATAATACATATAAATATATAGGTCAATAATAGCAAAGCACCCCCTCCCTTGGGTTAATGGGAAACGACATCAAAGGCGACATAGTAACCCTGACTGGAATCAGGCTCATCGCGAGGTCTGATGCCCCAAGGGCACAACTTGATCCGGTCACACTACAGCGACCTATGTATATACATAGACACGATTTGTAGTTACCACTAGGGCCACAAAGACACCCTGAGCACCACACACATGGGCACCCACCAATAGCTACAACCAGGGAAAAGCAAAAGAGGAGCGGACATAGTCCTAGACAGGCACCATTAGAGGGACCCCGTAACTACCGCAATCCGCATCCTTACCCAAACTCAAAAGGGTCAAGAGACTCACCCAACACCCATAAACTATAGTCGCACGACCTAGAATTGGGACCAGCCACTGGACCTAGCAGTAAATGCCTTTCCCCCCACCACCTACGACTCCACAGACCTTAGGGTGTCTTAGGCAGACAGAAGTCTTCCACCCCTACAGTTATTAGATTTTAAAACCTCACTGTAACAATGTGACCTATTGTAAATATAAAATGTGTGTGAATAGCACACAACAATGCCTTGTATTTGATATGTACTGATTCTAATCGATGTGTCGAGGCTGTTGTGGCCAACTTCCTGAATATGTTATCTTTCCACATGAAAAATAAAGATTTATAAAATAATAGCAAAGCAATTTACACGCAGGGTGGCTTTAAAAAAAAAAAAAAAAAGTAAAAGTCCCATAACAAATAGTAATGTAAGTTTTACAGAAATTAACCATTCATAAAGGTGAGAACCCCATATGTATAACAATATGAAAACTAATTATGGAATAAAATTTCTACATTTATCTTGGTCATGAGGAATAGTTTGGGTATAATTGGCTTTTCAAAATGGTTGCTCCAAGAATCATAACCACAACAGTCCGCACAAGAAAATGCACAGCGTTGACATTAACCAGCCTGGAACACGTGCTCCTGCTTGACTCCCCAATTACTCAGCCGAAGGTGGAGTTACATTTCCAGCTGCAAAGGTGTTAAACTCTGTAAGTGGTTTTTGAGGAGAAACACTGCACATACAGGCTTAATGCACCATGACCACTTCAAAAGTAACTTTTTACTGACTAGAGACTTCTGAAAAAAATAAATAAATAAATAAATTAAAAAAATATATATATATAAATATATATATATATATATATATATATATATATATATATATATATATATATATATATATAAACCAGTTATGTCTAAACTTTGTCTAGAATCAATGTATCTCTACAGGGAATGTCTATGGAGATGATGAATGGAGTTGCTGCATACTGTGCAGCACTGAGATGGGAAGCAACTGTAGTGGCCGTGTTAGTGACTGCCACTAGAGGTGTAACTAGGCAGCAATGTAAACACTGCCTTTTCTCTGAAAAGGCACTGTTTATAGTGCTCAGCCTGCAGGGATAGGATATAGAACCAGAACATCTACATTAAGCTGAAGTAGTTCTGGGGACTATAGTGTCCCTTTAATCTGCAATGCTCAAAATTTCTTAAAACTACAACTTCTAAATTCCTTGTGGGGGAGTAGAAGAGACCTTTAGAAGCTGTAGTAAAACAGCTAAAAGGCTAATAATTGGCAAACAGATGCTATTCTCTGTTAAGATCAACCTTTTGCTGTACATAATGTTTAAGGCTGTACTACTTGTTAAGCAAGGGCATATAAACCTAAAAAAATGCTGGAAAACCAGTGGCTAACCTAGGTCTACTTTAGTAGCGATGGTCTCAAAGCAAAAACATTCAATTGTTCAGGAATGAGCTGGCAAATACAATTAATAAAAAACCTAGGATACAGGTGCCCCATGATATAGATAATGCTTTAAAAATGAATGGGGGAAAAAAAAAACATAAGAAAACGTGCCTCAAACATTTTTTTTTTTTCAGAAACTCACTGAGAATTGTTCAATTTACAGTTTTGACAGCTGTTTATTTTTGCTTTTCCCCCCCACTGGCTGTACTACGCTGTTTTATCTGTTATAAAACGGTCCTATTTGAAAATTATAAAAGAAAAATTATAGCACAAAAGAAAAATGTTCCCCAATCCTTTCTACATAAGGCTCACACATACCAATTCATTATCTGCTGTAGTGTCTGGTTGCTTTGACACACAAGTCAGTTACTTCTGAATGGGTCATTAGCATCCTCAGTAGAACATATGCATTTTTGTTGTTTACACGTATTGGGTTAACTGGTCTTTTACTTTTATTATTACTTCTGTAAAGAAAATACTGTATGGAGTTTTTAGACCAATTGCATAAGTGTCAGAAGGGCTTTTATTCAATAATAGACAGATACATACAAAAAAAAAAAAATTAATAATAAAAGGGACTATAGTCACCACAACCACAACAGCCTAATGTAGTTGTTCTGGAGTCTCCAGCCTGTCCCTGCAGGCTCAGCAATGTAAATTCTGCCTTTTTGCAGCGTTTACACTGCTGCCTAGAAATACCTCTAGTGGCAGTCATTCAGATGGCCACCAGAGGTGCTTCCTATACAGTGTGCAGCACCAAAGTTCAGCGTTTCCACGCACTGCATTGAGGCGCTGAACATTCCCCATAGAGACATATTGATTTAATGCATCTCTATGAGGAGATGCTGAGTGGCGCAGCGTTTTACCACGCATGCACAATAGCCTCCCAATGCTTTCCTATGGGAAACTGGTTGGCTGAAATCATCAAAACTGATAAGCTCAGCAATGGAGGTGGGGCCAGTCACTGCGAGACCAATATGGTTCATGGATTGCGGGATAAAACTTACCAGGAAAGGTTAAAGGATCTTAACATGTATAGCTTGGAGGAAAGACGAGACAGGGGGGATATGATAGAAACATTTAAATATATAAAGGGAATCAACACAGTAAAGGAGGAGACTATATTTAAAAGAAGAAAAACTACCACAACAAGAGGACATAGTCTTAAATTAGAGGGACAAAGGTTTAAAAAATAATATCAGGAAGTATTACTTTACTGAGAGGGTAGTGGATGCATGGAATAGCCTTCCAGCTGAAGTGGTAGAGGTTAACACAGTAAAGGAGTTTAAGCATGCATGGGATAGGCATAAGGCTATCCTAACTATAAGATAAGGCCAGGGACTAATGAAAGTTTTTAGAAAATTGGGCAGACTAGATGGGCCGAATGGTTCTTATCTGCCGTCACATTCTATGTTTCTATGTTTCTATATGGACTTAAAACATGTGATAGGGGCTTTTGTAGAGTTATAAACACAGTTTTCCTATTGCTGTACTGTTTCTTTAATTTAGTGTTTATAAACCTGAAACTTTTATACGAGAAAGAACGTTAAAGGACCACTATAGTGCCAGGAAAACATACTCGTTTTCCTGGCACTATAGTGCCCTGAGGGTGCCCCCACCCTCAGGGTCCCCCTCCCGTCCGGTTCTGGAAGGGGGAAAGGAGGTAAAACTGACCTTTTTCCAGCGCTGGGCGGAGAGCTCTCCTCCTCTTCTCCTCCCCGTCGGCTAGCTGCGCGCGCATTCAGCCGGTAACATAGGAAAGCATTCATAATGCTTTCCTATGGACGCTGGCGTGCTCTCACTGTGAAAATCACAGTGGGAAGCACGCAAGCGCCTCTAGTGGCTGTCAATGAGACAGCCACTAGAGGAAATAGGGGAAGGCTTAACCCATTCATAAACATAGCAGTTTCTATGAAACTGCTATGTTTATGAAAAAATGGGTTAACCCTAGCTGGACCTGGCACCCAGACCACTTCATTAAGCTGAAGTGGTCTGGGTGCCTAGAGTGGTCCTTTAAAGTTTAATAAAAGTGAGTGCATTTTATTTCTCATTATAAAACTAACCGGAGAGAGTAAGAAAGATAAAATGTGTTTAGAAAGAATATGCTAATTTAGAGATATGAGTAAGATTTTATATAAATATAAATGCAATATATATTAATATTGTTTTATAAATGATAATCATGCTTTTTATTTATGGTTTATTTATAATAATTTAATCTTCTTGGTTCAGTCAATTTAAAAATAAAATAAGGACATTTAGGTGGATAAATTTATTGCAAGTTCTGATTAATTTAGATTTTCTTATCCCCTGCTATGTTAGTAGCTTGCTAGATCCTGCAAGAGCCTCTTGTGTATGATAAATTCAATTTACAGAGAAAGAGATACACTTGTTTAAAGTAAATTACATTTGATTGAAAGTGAAACTAGATTTTTTTTTTTTCATGCAGACTGCGTCAATCACAGCCAGGGGAGGTGTGGCAAGGGCTGCATATACAGAAACAAAGTGAACTCCTAAATGACAGAGAATTCAGCAGTGAAACCTGAAAAGCATGATCTATACACTAAAACTGCTCATTAAGCTAAAGTTGTTTAGGTGACTATAGTGTTCCTTTAAAGCAGGGGTCCTCAAACTTTTTAAACAGGGGGCCAGTTCACTGTCCCTCAGACACTGTCGGGGGCCGGACTATAGTTTGAAAAAAATTATGAACGAATTCTGTACACTGCACATATTTTATTTGTAGTGCACAAAAAAAAAAAAAAAACACAGGAAAAAGAATGCAATATTTAAAATGAAGAACAATTTTAATTAACATAACCGTATAATATTTCAATGGGAAGTATGGGCCTGCTTTTGGCTAATGAGATGGTCAATATCCAGTTCCATATTTGTCACTTATAGTCATAACAAGTGATGCAAGTGTTCATCAGTTAGTCTGGATCTGGTTGGAGATTTCAGATGTTTAATTCGGGAAAAAGTCTGTTCACAGACATAGGTGCTGCCAAAGATGGTTGCAATTTTGAGTGCATGGTTCCTGAGATTAAGATATGTCTCAGAGGAGAGAGATGCATAGAAATTAGTAAGGCTGCTTGATTTCAATGCTTCTTTCAGAGAGTCACAATTCTGTAGTTCGGCCAATTCCATTTGGTAAATCGGATCAACAATTTCAATGTCAACAGAGAATGGGTTCCGGAAAAGCTGTATGTCCTGTTCATGGAGATGAAGCTCTTTAAATCTAATTTGTAAATTCTTTTTGCAACATTTTGAGTACATCCATACATGTTTTGTTTGGGAATGCAACTGCTGGTTTTGAGTTGTGGGGAGATGGCAGAAGTTTTCCTCCTTTACTTGTTTAATGGGAAGGTCTAATTCTACTTGAAATGCTTTCACATGTGAATGCATATCATAGATGAGCTTCCCCTTTCCTTGAAGTTGAACATTAAAACTGCTGAGTAGCTCTGTTACATCTGTCAGAAAGGCAAGGTGCCAGCCATTTCCATTCTGCATCTTTGAGCTCTGGTACTTTGTTTTTGGAAAGCATAAAAGCAGAAACCTGTGGAAGTAAGTCATAACAATGTTTCAAAACTCTCCCAACGGACGTCTGTGTGGTACAGAATATCTTCATAGGCAACATTAAGCTTAGACAGAAATTCCTGAAACGGTCTATGGTTTAGTGCATGAGCTCGAATGAAGTTAACACAAGATATCACAATTTTCATTACAGAGTCCAACTTCAGTGATTTACAACACAGTGTTTGTTGGCGGATGAGGCAGTGTATGGTCAGCGTTCAGGAGTAACACAAAATAGTCGGCGCTCAGCAGTGACGCAAACGGTCAGCTTTCAGCAGTAATGCAAACGGTCAGTGTTCAGCAGTAACGCAAAAGCTCAGTGTTCAGCAGTAACGCAAAAGCTCACTCAAAAGCAGGCGCACACACACAAGCTCACTCACTAGCAGACACACACACAAGCAGACACACACATACACAAGTTCACTCACTAGCAGGCACTTATCACAGGTATAGGTGAGAGGTGTCCCAAGTATGCCAATACTATTAAATTGACCGTAGCAATTTCAGTTTAGAGCCGAGAAGACTGAGCTGATAATCATCCCCCTGGGAACTGAAAGTACGAACCGCACGGATTTTGTCGCATCTAGCAGAGCCTGGAATCTAATGAGGACTGTGTATTAAATATGTGCTGTGCAGGGAAGGGGTCATTCATTCATATGGCTTGTGGTTTCTGGAATTCCACTTTGCAGAGCCCTAATACACTGCTGATCCCCCTGCCCCTAATGCACCCCTCAAATGTAATACAGTCACAATAGGTCCCCCAAGCCCTTCTACACCTATCTGTACTTCCAGATGCAGACAGGGCAGCTCAGTTGGAAGGAAGGGATGCCGCCGCTGCGCAGCCATTGGATATGACGTCATAGGCCTCTCACATCCTGCGGCTGGCGTAAAAAAATAAATAATTGTGCTCTTCTGGCCATCAGCCGCGAGACAGGACAGGGAAAAAATATTTTCCTGTCAGTGCAGCCACATCTCAAAGCGGCCCCAGGGCCAGCGACCTAATTGTGGGGAAACTTGCAAAGCTGTAAATCACTTTAAACACACCCGACCAATCTTTACAAATATCATTTATCTGGGTGAGTGTACCAGCCTAAAAAAATTTCAAGTATCAAAGAATAAGGCCCTATACAGCGTGCTAGCCAAATTATAATATTATGTATAGATTACATGTTATTTCTGCCTTTCCCAATTTCATGAATTGTGCAACAATATGGATACCACAGGGGGCACATGTGCATCCACCTTGTGCCTTCCTGCAGATTATACACTGTCAATGCCACAAGCAGCATTGGGATGGCAGATGTGAACTTGACTGACACTTCATGGCAGCGATCTTGGAAGAGTTAAAAAGTTGGAAGAGTTATTTCTTAAATCTGTACACTTCTAATTCTGATTGCAAAGTCTATAGAATAAAATATATATACCTGCATGAGCTGACCCATATTTTAATGACATTCAGTGGATCAGCTGATATGCTCTGCCAAAATATGGACAAAACAGATAGTGCTAATGAGGAAGTTAAACTTCCGAGCAGGAGAACTGAGTCATAGGTGCTTCAGGGACTTCCAGTTTTGGTAAAACTACTCAAAAACCGAATAGCACTGCAAACACCACATCGGAATGTAGTGGTTATGGTGCTTAGACTGCCCCTTCAATACCTCTTGGGTAAAAGAGTGATGAAAACCAATAGCACAAAAGTTCAACAGGAAGAATACACATATTTTTAACTACCCTAAATAAAAACAAAGTCCTATACAAACATTATAAAACTTTACTTACAAGTTATCATCAGAGGTCTTTCAATTTTAGGATTGCTATGAAACAGGTGACTATAACAATATTAGGATGACATGAAATGCTAATGACCATTAACCCACTATTGTTAAGACACCACACTGACTGATAATCTAAAAGTTAAGGGTGAATAATAAGAAGATACATTGGAAATATAGACCATTACAACCCAGCACACAACATGTTGTTAAGTGATAAGTTTATATTTGTCAGGCGAGTGGGATCAAGTGAAACCCAAATTGCAGTAATTTCCAGAGGTAAAAAGAGTGCAAATAGAGTCCAAAAAACAATTCCAAAAGGCAAGCAGTAAGATCAAACAGTACGAAGGTTCCAATATCGAGACAGCAAGGTTCAGGAGTGTAGAAACAGGCCAGATTCAGGTGCCAAGAGATCAGAACTGAAAACTCAGCAATTCTGTGTCTAAATAGGGCCTTAACATGGCCACATCCCTTCTGTTAAACCCCTGTCCCACCATCTGTCTCTTTATTATATATCGTTGTTTGGGGTTGCCATGCGGATTAGGGGGTTGGTGACTTAAACATAGTTACGCCCACTGAGCGGCCTTTGGTTTCCTTGAAACACACACATTTTCTTGGTGCCTCTGGTTGCCCAGGTGACTCAGCTCTCATTGATGGCCAAACTACACCTTAGCGAAGCAAGTAAAAGCGCCGATGGGCAGCGGCAGGACTAATGCTAGAACATGGCCCTCCAGTGAGTTATGACAATATTTAGAAAAATAAATTTAAAAAAATATATATTTTTTTTAAAGTACAAAGCAACATCCAGTAAGAAACCACTTCTAACACAAGTAGACTTAATTCTTAAAAGTCTTCACAAAGAAGGACCTTTAGTGACTGTCAGATTGACAGCCACAAGCAACATCCATAGTGACAAATGTAACATTGACATTTCCAACAAACTAGATTTGACAGATTGTAGGGACAGGGTCTATGCAGCAAAACCATTTTATTTGTTTTTTTTAATTTTTTTTATTATTTTTGCCTAGATTAGGTGTTTTAAAAAAAACAAATAAAATCTTTCAACATTGAAGTTGCTGTTTAGTGGATAGGTGAGTGCGCTGGATCTTGTGTATTGTATTATTTGGCCCCCAGCAGCACCCCCATTTATGCATGTTAAGGTGAGTGCAGCCAATCCCCTCTTGTTTTATATATATTTGGGAGTCTAGCCAACTCCTTGGTTTTGCACCCCTCCCTGTCACAGGTGCCTCATCCCAGGGCCCTATTTAGCCTTGTACTGCAGAGAGCCCCAGATGGAATTTTTTTCCCCAAGTAGGTTAATCTCATAAGAGCAGACATTAGGCTGTTAGTGTAGGACCTGCCAAAGATGGGGTACATTGACGTTGTGGCAGGCTTATGCACTGTATGATCATATAATGTAACTAAACCCCCATTATTTTTGCCTAGATTGGGTGTTTTTAAAAAAACAAATAAAATCTTTCAACATTATAGTTGCTGTTTAGTGGATAGGTGAGTATGCTGGATCTTGTGTAATATAAATATATATATATATATATATATATATATATATATATATATATATATATATATATATAAAAAGCCTGAATTAAAAAAAAATACCGGTAGAAAAACAGAGTATGCCTTGAATGAGACGTGTTACAAACAATATTATGTAATGTTAAAAATAATGAACCAATATTACCCAAAAGGGAAAAAAATGCAGTCATAGATGACAACTGTTACATGAAATGTCACAAACGACCACAGCAATTTAGATAAAATTAACACAGTCACTAAAAGTCATTGGAGACAGGGATAGGCATCATATAATACAATGACATTCAGAGCTAACAACCGGACGAAAAGAGCAGAGAACGTTTCATAAAATCAGTAGTCAAGAATAGATTAAAGATATATAGACATGACATAGGGAATAACAGATAGACACTGCTTTGACACACAGAACACGTAAATACAGACATACAACAACTCAAAACAGAACAAATCAACAAGACAATTTTGGATTATCAAATCTGGTGATGCAATGCACCTTGAAAGGAAAGTGTGGAGGAGGTGTGGTTAAGAGATAACATTTTAATTATACTCTAGTGATGAACGTGAAAATGGTAAAAGTTGACAGATCTGGTTTGACGACATACTGTCCTTTGCAACATGCAGCAAATAACATAGTTGAGTTATTATATAGGCAACTAGGAAGCCAAATTGCAAAATTCATGACACAGAGAGCTTGAACAGAACACTTCAACATTTGGAGCACAGATACACAATCTGTGTAATTAATGTGAAATGGAAAGCAAGACACTGAGCATATGAATATTCAATATTTTCTAAAAGAAAAATTCAGCAGTAATATTTGAGCAGAACTGAATTGGCGACTGCGTGACAAAGAAGGTGTCATGCCAAAAGCATACATCTTGCAGTGTGGGAGGAAACAGATGTCGTTGCACCAATTTTGGCGACCATTTATATTATTAAAGGGACACTATAGTCACCTGAACAACTGAAATGAAGCAGTTTTGGTGTATAGAACATGCCCCTGCAGCCTCACTGCTCAATCTTCTGCCATTTAGGAGTTAAATCCCTTTGTTTATGAACCCCCTAGTCACACCTCCCTGCATGTGACTTGCACAGCCTTCCATAAACACTTCCTGTAAAGAAAGTCCTATTTAGGCTTTCTTTATTGCAAGTTCTGTTTAATTGAGATTTTCTTATCCACTGCTATGTTAATAGCTTGCTAGACCCTGCAAGAGCCTCCTGTATGTGATTAAAGTTCAATTTACAGAGAAAGAGATACAATTGTTTAAGGTAAATTACATATGTTTGAAAGTGAAACCAGTTTTTTTTTTAATGCAGGCTCTGTCATTCATAGCCAGGGGAGGTGTGGCTAGGGCTGCATAAACAGAAACAAAGTGATTTAACTCCTAAGTGGCAGTGAATTGAGCAGTGAAATTGCAGGGGAATGATCTATACACTAAAACTGCTTTATTTAGCTAAAGTAATTTAGGTGACTATAGTGTTCCTTTAATACCTCTACGCCAAGCACACAGAGGTAACAGCTAAGACGCATGTGTAAAAATAAAATGTTATTTATGCACTTACTAGACATTTCCCTGTCATAATAAATAGAATGGTAATATCGTTAAAGAGTTATGTCATCCTTATATCACAATAGAAGAAAACTGCCAGAATCTAGTTACAGAGAGTCACTTTGTTTTGATGAATCCTCAATAAGAGCCATCTGTGATGGCTTCAAGTTATATTTTCGCATAATGTAGAACCAATGATATCGATAAATAGATAACATGTTAACTTTATCTAATTTGCTGCACTGTACCGGTACTCAACCCACTTCACTTGCCAGGAACCATCCAAGCTTATTTACTAAGCTGTGTATAACAATGAATAAACCATGGAAGTTGATGGAGAAAAGGGCACCCCGACCACTTCATCTGAAGTGGTCTGGGTGCAGTACCCCAGTCATTTTACCTCTGCAATGCAAAAACATTTCTGTTTTGTAAAAACAGCAATGTTTTAATTGCAAAGTTAAACACACCTTTCTTCCTAACAGTCACTAGAGTGGTTTCCTTTGCAATTATCGAGTTTGACTCGGCCATGTGACATTCGACATTCATGAAGATACCATCAAATGCTCGCTAAGCATAGATGAGAAGACAAAGTAATACCTGCCGTATGAAGTCATGAGAGGAGGAGTTGGTGGCAGCACTTAGTGACTACTGTCGCTGGAAAAAAGGTAATAAAATATTTCACACTGGTTATTGCAGTTGGGAAGGGGGAATGAATCTAAATAGGACCTAGTACACTCTAGCATTAGGAAAACATGTTTGTATTTCTAACGCTGTAGTGTTCCTTGAACTGCTTTCAAAATGAACCTGTTAAAAGATTACTAAAGCAATGATGACAGCATGTAAAAAAAAATTTAAAAAAATTAAGCGATATTTTAGAAATAAAGTATTTAAAATGAAAGGTAATACATCTCTTTTCGTTTTCTCAAAACATAAACTCTTAATTACATTCTGCCAAGTAACGAGATATATAGCACATAGTGAACATGTCATTATGACATTGTTTGGTGGCATAGTATTACCTTCAGCAGGCGAATGCTAGGTTTTATTACACTAAGCATTACTGCAAATATTGAATAATCACTCCTCTTTGGGGGTACAATTGATGAACCCAAAGAGCAGCTTTTGCTGTGATATAAACCCCTGGATCAGCTTCTGTTCTAAACTAAAAGACTCCACTGTTCGTTAGCATGGATGCTAAAAAGCGTTAAGGATGATAAAACACAGAACAATGGCGATTCCCATTACTCTGAGCGGCCTCTACACCATTCCATTACGAAAGACTGCTATATAAACTGACAGATGTCTTACTTTAGGTATCCAAAACAGACTAAAAGTATCTATTTCAATCACATCTGCTCACAAAGAGCCATGGCAGAAAAGGATATACTCTCAGAATTAATTATGTTTCAGGATATTTAGGTCTTTGTTATGTTTTAAAGTTACTCAACACGGCTCTGATCCTTATGCTTCACTGATACCTCTATGCTAATAAACTCGTAATCTATTTTTTTTTCCTTTTTAATTCCAAACAGCATGTAAGGAATATTACGAGTAAAAATCTAATATAAAATGAAACTAAAACCTGTTAAAAAAAAAATAAAAAATTATACTTTCCATACCAAGTATTCTTTCTTCTAATTCTCCTGTTCTTCATCCCCAAAAATTGGCAAATAAAAATCCATAATCACTGACACCACTAACACTGATCACAAACAAACAAAAACACGCCGGAAAAAATAAAAACACTCCGCAATAAAAAAGAATAAATTTTCACCAATAAAGGGCTCGCCACAGAACGTGTGCTTATCTCGGGGAAAGCCCTTTTATAGGTTTTCCCATGCTATGACAACTATCGCACAGCGTGGGAAATGTTCCATGCTTTGCAATCTAACTAAGAGCTCTCTGATTGTTGGCTAATAAACCAAAAAAGTGAAAATTGGCTGTCAGAGTACTAGGATTGGTTGGCTTCTTAGCCAACCAAAGTGCTCTTCGTTATATTGTAAAGCATGGGAAATTTCCCCATACCTTGCGAGGGCGGTCATAGCTTGGAAAAAGCCTGTTATATTACAACCTACCATCCATGGGTGGGAGCCAGGGGAGGGTATAATAGTTACCCCCCTTTATTATTAGTATGAAGGTCCCTCATCATTTGTCCATGGGTGGGATACAGTGCCCAATATTCAAAGTAGCCCCCCACCGGATGCCCAAGGGGGGAAAAGGGGGGGGGCGGACTATGTCCATCCCGTTGTTAGTTCACACAGTCCCCATTACTATGGATGGCCTTTTCTAGAGACTGGGCAACAATGGCCACATGTACCTTCATTATAGCAATTTGGAAGTCTTATAGCTATAATGAGTTTTTAACTATTTTCAAACAGTTCAGATTTATTGTTTTTAAATCCAAGCTCGGAATTGAAACCTCCAGATTTAATTGGTTCAGTCTGGATTTCAGACGTCCGGGAAGTTCAGTCCGTCTAAAATCTGGACCAAAATCAAACACTCAAGGCCTAAATGAAAATATCTGGACATTAATGTATTCTATCAATAATATCTAGATTAGGCAGCCAGATGGTTTTGCCCCATTCGGTTCTGGCCATTTCAGTGAATAAACCTATAAATGTGTTATACCTGAGAAAGAAAAAAAGTTATTTTGTAAGAACCGTTCAATTAATAAAAATTTTTTTAGAAATTTATTTTCTCTACCCTCCTAGGTGGTATGTTTATTCCTCATTCTCGGGTCCTTTACCAGAGGCCTGGGAGTTTGCGCAGTATCTTAGCTCAGTGCTGAACAAATCCCATGCGCCAGGTCACCATGGCAACTAGGATTTGTTAGCCAACTCAGCACCTGAGATGGCTCATAAAGAACATGGGCGGGCGTGCGGTCAGTTGACGAGCTGATGGAGAGCGTCCGGTGTTCGCTTGGGAGGGAGGCTCCTGAGCGCACAGCTCCCTTACATGGGGTATCAAAGCTCCCTTACTTGGGGTATCTGGCTGTATGGGGTATCTGGTTTCCTTACCTGGGGTATCTGGCTGTATGGGGTATCTGGATTCCTTACCTGGGGTATCTGGCTGTATGGGGTATCTGGCTGTATGGGGTATCTGGTTTCCTTACCTGGGGTATCTGGCTGTATGGGGTATCTGGCTGTATGGGGTATCTGGCTGTATGGGGTATCTGGTTTCCTTACCTGCGGTATCTGGCTGTATGGGGTATCTGGTTTCCTTACCTGGGGTATCTGGCTGTATGGGGTATCTGGTTTCCTTACCTGGGGTATCTGGCTGTATGGGGTATCTGCTTTCCTTACCTGGGGTATCTGGCTGTATGGGGTATCTGGTTTCCTTACCTGGGGTATCTGGCTGTATGGGGTATCTGCTTTCCTTACCTGGGGTATCTGGTTGTATGGGGCTCCATACCAGCTGGCTGGCAGTCAGGGTCACATCGCAGCTCCTCTTATCGATATGAAATATGCCCCTCAGCAGGGGTGGCTGCCGGCCATGGTCCCTGGAGGAGGAGCGGGTATCCAGGTCACCGTGACCTCTGACCCCGGACCGCTCGCTGCCCGAACTCCACTCATCGCAGCGCTCACTCAGCTGCTGGGGCACCGACACGGTCCGCGTCCCGAAACACCGCGGGCTGGCCGGTCCTGAGAGCTCCTCCAGGCAGTCATCCCAGGCGCTCACTCTGCCGGAGGAGCCGGGGTGGCGCAGGGTCTCCCCCATGCCGTCACTGAGAGAGCTCCGAAGTTTGGGAGACAGGTGTCTGGGGGCTGCAGCGAGGCCTCGGTTACCAGGGCAACCGGCGGGAGCGCGCGACGCCATCTCACTGAGCCGCGTGCACGAGCGCACACATGGTGTAACCAGCTTCCACTGAGCCTGACAGACAGGGCTGAGCATCATGGGAGTCTGCATGGCAGGGGGGTATCACACTGTACACACAGACTGACTGAGCATCATGGGAGTCTGCATGGCAGGGAGGGGGTATCACACTGTACACACAGACTGACTGAGCATCATGGGAGTCTGCATGGCAGGGAGGGAGTATTACACTGTACACACAGACTGACTGAGCATCATGGGAGTCTGCATGGCAGGGAGGGGGTATCACACTGTACACACAGACTGACTGAGCATCATGGGAGTCTGCATGGCAGGGAGGGAGTATTACACTGTACACACAGACTGACTGAGCATCATGGGAGTCTGCATGGCAGGGAGGGGGTATCACACTGTACACACAGACTGACTGAGCATCATGGGAGTCTGCATGGCAGGGAGGGAGTATTACACTGTACACACAGACTGACTGAGCATCATGGGAGTCTGCATGGCAGGGAGGGGGTATCACACTGTACACACAGACTGACTGAGCATCATGGGAGTCTGCATGGCAGGGAGGGAGTATTACACTGTACACACAGACAGGACTGAGCATCATGGGAGTCTGCATGGCAGGGGGGTATCACACTGTACACACAGACAGGGCTGAGCATCATGGGAGTCTGCATGGCAGGGAGGGAGTATCACACTGTACACACAGACACTGAGCATCATGGGAGTCTGCATGGCAGGGAGGGAGTATCACACTGTACACACAGACTGACTGAGCATCATGGGAGTCTGCATGGGAGGGAGGGGGTATTACACTGTACACACAGACAGGTCTCAGCATTATGGGAGTCTGCATGGCAGGGAGGGAGTATTACACTGTACACACAGACAGGGCTGAGCATCATGGGAGTCTGCATGGCAGGGGGTATCACACTGTACACACAGACAGGGCTGAGCATCATGGGAGTCTGCATGGCAGGGAGTATCACACTGTACACACAGACAGGGCTGAGCATCATGGGAGTCTGCATGGCAGGGAGGGAGTATCACACTGTACACACAGACTGACTGAGCATCATGGGAGTCTGCATGGGAGGGGGGTATCACACTGTACACACAGACTGACTGAGCATCATAGGAGTCTGCATGGCAGGGAGGGGGTATCACACTGTACACACAGACAGGGCTGAGCATCATGGGAGTCTGCATGGCAGGGGGTATCACACTGTACACACAGACAGGTCTCAGCATTATGGGAGTCTGCATGGCAGGGAGGGAGTATTACACTGTACACACAGACAGGGCTGAGCATCATGGGAGTCTGCATGGCAGGGGGTATCACACTGTACACACAGACAGGGCTGAGCATCATGGGAGTCTGCATGGCAGGGAGTATCACACTGTACACACAGACAGGGCTGAGCATCATGGGAGTCTGCATGGCAGTGAGGGAGTATCACACTGTACACACAGACTGACTGAGCATCATGGGAGTCTGCATGGGAGGGGGGTATCACACTGTACACACAGACTGACTGAGCATCATAGGAGTCTGCATGGCAGGGAGGGGGTATTACACTGTACACACAGACAGGGCTGAGCATCATGGGAGTCTGCATGGCAGGGAGGGAGTATCACACTGTACACACAGACTGACTGAGCATCATGGGAGTCTGCATGGGAGGGAGGGGGTATTACACTGTACACACAGACAGGGCTGAGCATCATGGGAGTCTGCATGGCAGGGGGTATCACACTGTACACACAGACAGGTCTCAGCATTATGGGAGTCTGCATGGCAGGGAGGGAGTATTACACTGTACACACAGACAGGGCTGAGCATCATGGGAGTCTGCATGGCAGGGGGTATCACACTGTACACACAGACAGGGCTGAGCATCATGGGAGTCTGCATGGCAGGGAGTATCACACTGTACACACAGACAGGGCTGAGCATCATGGGAGTCTGCATGGCAGGGAGTATCACACTGTACACACAGACAGGGCTGAGCATCATAGGAGTCTGCATGGCTGAGAGTATCATACTGTACACACAGACAGGGCTGAGCATCATGGGAGTCTGCATGGGAGGGGGGTATCACACTGTACACACAGACTGACTGAGCATCATAGGAGTCTGCATGGCAGGGAGGGGGTATTACACTGTACACACAGACAGGGCTGAGCATCATGGGAGTCTGCATGGCAGGGAGGGAGTATCACACTGTACACACAGACTGACTGAGCATCATGGGAGTCTGCATGGGAGGGAGGGGGTATTACACTGTACACACAGACAGGGCTGAGCATCATGGGAGTCTGCATGGCAGGGGGTATCACACTGTACACACAGACAGGTCTCAGCATTATGGGAGTCTGCATGGCAGGGAGGGAGTATTACACTGTACACACAGACAGGGCTGAGCATCATGGGAGTCTGCATGGCAGGGGGTATCACACTGTACACACAGACAGGGCTGAGCATCATGGGAGTCTGCATGGCAGGGAGTATCACACTGTACACACAGACAGGGCTGAGCATCATGGGAGTCTGCATGGCAGGGAGTATCACACTGTACACACAGACAGGGCTGAGCATCATAGGAGTCTGCATGGCTGAGAGTATCATACTGTACACACAGACAGGGCTGAGCATCATGGGAGTCTGCATGGCTGAGAGTATCACACTGTACACACAGACAGGGCTGAGCATCATGGGAGTCTGCATGGCTGAGAGTATCACACTGTACACACAGACAGGGCTGAGCATCATGGGAGTCTGCATGGCTGAGAGTATCACACTGTACACACAAACAGGGCTGAGCATCATGGGAGTCTGCATGGCAGGGGGTATCACACTGTACACACAGACTGACTGAGCATCATAGGAGTCTGCATGGCAGGGAGGGGGTATTACACTGTACACACAGACAGGGCTGAGCATCATGGGAGTCTGCATGGCAGGGAGGGAGTATCACACTGTACACACAGACTGACTGAGCATCATGGGAGTCTGCATGGCAGGGAGGGGGTATCACACTGTACACACAGACAGGGCTGAGCATCATGGGAGTCTGCATGGCAGGGGGTATCACACTGTACACACAGACAGGTCTCAGCATTATGGGAGTCTGCATGGCAGGGAGGGAGTATTACACTGTACACACAGACAGGGCTGAGCATCATGGGAGTCTGCATGGCAGGGGGTATCACACTGTACACACAGACAGGGCTGAGCATCATGGAGTCTGCATGGCAGGGAGTATCACACTGTACACACAGACAGGGCTGAGCATCATGGGAGTCTGCATGGCAGGGAGTATCACACTGTACACACAGACAGGGCTGAGCATCATAGAGTCTGCATGGCTGAGAGTATCATACTGTACACACAGACAGGGCTGAGCATCATGGGAGTCTGCATGGCTGAGAGTATCACACTGTACACACAGACAGGGCTGAGCATCATGGGAGTCTGCATGGCTGAGAGTATCACACTGTACACACAGACAGGGCTGAGCATCATGGGAGTCTGCATGGCTGAGAGTATCACACTGTACACACAGACAGGGCTGAGCATCATGGGAGTCTGCATGGCTGAGAGTATCACACTGTACACACAAACAGGGCTGAGCAGCATCATGGGAGTCTGCATGGCTGAGAGTATCATACTGTACACACAGACAGGGCTGAGCATCATGGGAGTCTGCATGGGAGGGGGTATCACACTGTACACACAGACAGGGCTGAGCATCATGGGAGTCTGCGTGGCAGAGAGTATCACACTGTACACAGACAGGGCTGAGCATCATGGGAGTCTGCGTGGCTGAGAGTATCACGCTGTACACAGACAGGGCTGAGCATCATGGGAGTCTGCATGGCAGAGAGGGGGTATCACACTGTACACACAGACAGGGCTGAGCATCATAGAAGTCTGCATGACTGGGAGGGAGTATTACATTGTACACACAGACAGGGCTGAGCATCATAGGAGTCTGCATGGCAGGGAGGGAGTATTACACTGTACACAGACTGACATCATGGGAGTCTGCATGGGAGGGAGTATTACACTGTACACAGACTGACTGAGCATCATAGGAGTCTGCATGGCAGGGAGGGGGTATTACACTGTACACACAGACAGGGCTGAGCATCATGGGAGTCTGCATGGCAGGGAGTATCACACTGTACATACAGACAGGGCTGAGCATCATGGGAGTCGGCAAGGGAGGGAGGGGGTATTACACAGTACACAGACTGACTGAGCATCATAGGAGTCTGCATGGAAGGGAGGCGGTATTACACTGTACACACAGACAGGGTTGAGCATCATGGGAGTCTGCATGGCAGGGGGTATCACACTGTACACACAGACAGGGCTGAGCATCATGGGAGTCTGCATGGCAGGGAGTATCACACTGTACACACAGACAGGGCTGAACATCATAGGAGACTGCATGGCTGAGAGTATCATACTGTACACACAGACAGGGCTGAGCATCATGGGAGTCTGCATGGCAGGGAGTATCACACTGTACATACAGACAGGGCTGAGCATCATGGGAGTCGGTAAGGGAGGGAGGGGGTATTACACAGTACACAGACTGACTGAGCATCATAGGAGTCTGCATGGAAGGGAGGCGGTATTACACTGTACACACAGACAGGGCTGAGTATCATAGGAGTCTGCATGGCTGGGAGGAAGAATTACACTGTACATACAGACTGACTGTCTGTCTAAGCATCATGGGAGTCTACGTGGAAGGGAGGGAGTATTACTGTACTAATATATACACACCCTGCACACAGATAGATTGACTGACAAACTTGGCTGAGCATCATGTGAGTTTGCACGGCCGGTAGGGATTACAATTCAAGTCTTTATAAATTAAAAGAAATAGAGAGAGGTTTAACTTAACATAACATAAACTATGAAGAAAGGTTAACAAATAGAAACCTCTTTAGTTTAGAAAAATGTTGCCTGAGAGATAACATTATACAAATATATTCGGGAACAATACAAACCATTGTGTTGAAATCTATTCACAAACCGGACTTTACATAGGACAAGAGGTTGTGCATTTAGAGTGGAAGAAAGAAGATTTCGTCTAGGGCAAAGAAAAGGTTTTTTTACTATAAGAACAATAACGATGTGGAATTCTCTGCCTGATGAAGTGCTTTTATCAGAGTCCATAAAGATGTTCAAACAACAACTAGATGCATACTTGCAATAACAGAATATTCAAGGATATAATCTTTCAATGTAGGGTAATAGCTGCTTGATCCAAGGATAAATCTGACTGCTATTCTGGGGTCAAGAAGGAATTTTTTTCCTAGTTTGTTGCAAAATTGGAAGTGCTTCAAACTGGGTATTTTTGCCTTCTTTTGGCTCAACAGCAGCAAAAAACAAATGTGCGGAAGGCTGAACTTGATAGACGCAAGTCTCTTTTCAGATATGTAACTATGTAACACTCTCTGGAAATCATGTCCCCTAGAGATGGTGTACTCCGAGCACTGTTCGGTTCAGTTGCTGTCTCTGAACCTCGCACTCACAACTGGAGTTCCGCCCATTGAATGGACATAAATACCATTGGTTGTGAGAGGGCAGATCTGAGGAAGCTGAATGGATCGGCGAAACGTGTCATTCCAAGTGATTTCATTACGCTGTGTGGGACATCATAATTCTGCCTCCCAGGAACCCGGAGTTGCGAATGAGAGGTTCAAAGTCGGCAATTAAACCGAACAATGCTGAACATGTCTGTGGGTGACTTGATTTCCAGAGAGTGTTATACTAAACCTCTCTCTATTTATTTTAATTAATAAAGATTTGTGGAAGGAAGCTGCTGTTTGGTGGATTCCTTGTAAGATACTTACCAAAGTGATTTATTTGGAGCATCGATGGCCTGAGCAGTCTTCACCTGCTCCCTGTTTGTGAGTGTGCATATATTTATGTATAGGTTAATGTTGGTGTTTACAGGGGGCAGGGCCTGATAGTGTTCTCCTGTAGCGCCCTGATACTGGAGCCTAAAACAAGCTTTACAAGTGGATTCACGCAACTTCAGTGCTAATACACAACTTACAGACCATGCCAAATCCCAGAACACTCATCCAATGCTGATTTGGGGACACTCTGCAACTTATGTCTCACGTCCGAGCCTGAGGTCTACTACGGCAGGCATGCTGGCGACTGGGGAAAACGGCCAAATCCCTGTCACTGGGCACTGATCCTGAAGCTGACCAGCAACAGCTCGTTACCCTCCCCCGCTTGAACTGATGGGGCATATCCTGGTTCCCAGTGGTCCTCTTGGACTCTCTACCTGACGACTCAGGGCTTCCTGTATCAAGTGCCTTGTGGTGCGACCAAGATGGCTGTCGCAATGGAGCTGCAGCAGGGCCCCATGGATTCGGTGGGCCAGGACTGGAAGACACAATTTGAAGCCAGATTTGACACACTCTGCCAGACATTCAGGACCGCATTGCAAGCAGATTGTCTCACCTCGCCTGTATGCCAGATGCTGTGTACTCCGTGGAGAGACGCCAAAGTCCACACACCCGTGAGGAGGCCCAGACTTTAGTGATCTTGCGGGCCGACGACCCTGCCATTTGGAGTGAAGGGATCTGTGGACGCAAGGAACTGGCTCCCATCACAACCCGGAGCTGAGACTGCAGGAGCCTACTATTCCTTGGGCAGCAACAAAGTTGGTACTATTCTGTATCACAGGATGGAAGCACCATCATGCCTGGTCTGGAGATAGACTGTAAAGCGTGGCCAACGAGTGGCATCGGATGAGTTTCTGGCGACAGAGCTTCGGTTCGTAACTAACCCCGCTAACAGTGCAGGGAAATCCATATTAATCTTTGTCTCACTCTATTTCATGACAGGTGCCCAGTGGAATTCTATCTGTTTTCCTACAAAGCCTGCTTGCTATTCCCTCATTGCTGCACATGTTTAGGCTTATATGCAAGCTTGATAAAATCTATAACCTTTCGTAATATACTAGATTAGTTCTACATTTATGACAAACCGGCCTATCGTGAAGCGTACAACAGGCTTGCAGTTAGCAATTTTCTTTTTCTTTTATTTCTTATACAACATGCGATACTCCTAACATGTTTTTATCAATATTTGCAATGCTGCCTCTACTACACAATCTCACAGACATGTTATTCTTTACCTATATGCTACTTAATACACAATCAATTTTTCTTGCATCCACTAACCTGTTTCTGCATGTTTATCAAAAACAAAGTGCTGTTACTTCTCCTGCCATACTAATGACTACCATTTTTGGTTATAATTAAGCTTGTTGATGCTTTCGTCTCAAGGCAAGCCTGTATTGTTAATGTGCGCACAACAAAAATAAATATGGGTGTTTACAATATTACACTATATATTTTTCTTTACATATATTCTATGAACGGAATGAGCTTTGTAAGTGAATTCTAACCACTTTAAAGTAAATGTTGCACTGTATGTTTAATGCACTTTTGTATCAAGTGTGTCTACACTTAGCACTTTATTATATATATATATGTATGCACGTTACAAGGAAGTGTGTGTACACTAATGTTTTGCACTTTTGTTTGATGCACTTTATTGCAACAATAGGGCACAGGATTTTTTTTGCACTACTGTCTTTTTCACCTTAAAGGCATAGTGCTTTTTTTATATGAGAGTGGGAATACTCATGAAAGATGTTTAAAGTTACAGCTCACCTTAATTCTGTTCTATGTTATTGTAGTGTATTTCATGAGCTATTGCACTTTGATAGGTGCTGCTATATTACTTAAATTTAAAAAAAAAAAAAAAATTTAAATAAGCACCATTTTGACTTTTAATTTTTATTATTTCCCTCTTTACCTTTTCCCAGGGGCCACTACAGATTAAGTAGACCTGTCACCATTGGAGGACTTTGCAGAAAAAGTAAAGAGCGCTAAAGTGACAGAGCAACTTTAAGTGTTTATTTTCTTATAAAAATACTATATGACATTAGAAAGCTAGAATTAACCGTTTTTGCTCATTACTAATTCTCTGTATTTTCCTTGCGTGTACATCTCAGTACCCCATCCATATCCAGTTTTTGATTCCTGGATATAAATCTTTCTTTCTCCTAACTTTTTATATCACCTCATTTTATTTATATCAACCTTTCGCTCTGAGCTCTTTCCACTCTTCCTCTATTTCGTTCTTCTCAAACCCATTTCCTTCAGCTCAATCTGCTTTCAGGCTGTAGAAGCCTGTCTTTTTAATTTTCTTATTAGTAACTTGATCCTCTTACATATCAATTAACTTCCTACCTTCTAACACAACCCATTTTTACTTTCCACAGCCTCCTCTGTTCTGTCTAATTCTTCTATTTGTTCCTATAAGTATTAAATGCCACATTAGTGCTTTCTTCCTGTTCTACTGAATAATTTCTTAGTAAGTAGACTACGTCATAGCTGTCTCAATCTAAAGAGAGGTATGGAAACACACTAAGAACAAAACCAGGTGTAGGGTTGCATCAAAAATTTTATTTGCAACTTAAACAAATTTTAAAGGTGTCTTTTTGAAACTTTAACTTAAAATATATTGGCATTTCGAGTGACTGTCACTTCTTTGGAAATGTTATCATTGAATAAAACCTTGAAAATCACCTATAACTTGTGCTCAACTTTTTCTCACGTCATGCTCAGTTTTAAATGTATATTAGCATTGTAGCAATTGGCATTACAATCCAGGTAAGTAAATATAGGACCTGGGCACAGAATGTCAATACATCTCCAATAGTGATGTCCCGAACGGTTCGCCGCGGACGGTGAAGTTATGAGCTGTTCGGTCCGCCCCCTATGTCATCATTGAGTAAACTTTGACCCTGTACCTCACAGTCAGCAGAGACATTCCAGCCAATCAGCAGCAGACCCTCCCTCCCAGACCCTCCCACTTCATGGACAGTATCCATTTTACATTAATTGTGAAGCTGCATTCTTATTGAGCTATCCAGGAGGGGGGAGGGTGTGGGAGGGAGGGTCTGCTGCTGATTGGCTGGAATGTGTCTGCTGACTGTGAGGTACAGGGTCAAAGTTTACTCAATGATGACATAGGAGGCAGACAGAACAGCGCATATGTTCGCCGTCCGTGGCGAACCGTTCGGGACATCACTAATCTCCAACTGTGCCAGAAACCAGGGGGGAAATTCCTTATAGATTCCAAAATGTTGAGGAGACATCTCTTTGGATCAACCAAATGTGGACATGTTTATTTCTAAACAAATTAAAAATAATAAAACAATTTGAAAAACAAAACAAAAACTAGTCCTCAGGGTAGAAGACAACCTAACATCCACATCTCTCAATGAAACATGTAGGTTCAAGTTTGGAAAACCCTAAAGCACACACTCGGGTCAGATATAACAAGACCCACATAATTACAAAAATGTGATTGAACATATTCTTGGCTTTTGTAAACCAGGTTTTCCACATACAATGAGATGCCATATAGAAAACCCCTAACAAAGAACCCAGACCTTCGGAGAGATGTGTAGACGTGTGATAGACCCATCTCTGATTTGTAGATATATTGGAGATAAACACTGAATCATATTTGGTCCCATTTGATCCTCCAGAACATTTGTTAACAAATGGCTGTGCCACATAACTATGTTAACTTTTCCCCCCTCTATCTAGGATAATACTGAGTCATGCAGAATCTGTTGTGCTATTGACTCTCTTGAGAGTGCTTTGTCATGTTTATGATACAACATTAAAAGACATTATGAAAATGAAAACTGATCAATCATTTGTCTGTTATATCTATGAAACCGATCACATTTATTGGTTAAATGTGCCACTATTAAACTGACTTTGATGTGAGACTTTGCACTTGGGAAATTATGTATTTTTGTACTATGACAGGTTAGAAGCACTATAGAAGATTATTTGTCTAAAAATTTTATTGGAAGTGTTCCCAATCTTCATTCTCTGACCAGCACAGATGGCATCAGCTGAGCACCAGCCAAACACCTTAAAGTTGCATTCAGATAATATTTGCTACACATCATCTATTTTAAATGGAGAGTACAAAGCATATACCACATTTTCAATGTTATTATTTTAAATTTGGGCTTCCAGAATATGTTACCTACCATTTGTAGTGTATTATAAAAAAAAATACATTTTTTTTCAATCACTGTGTTACTATAATAAATTGAAAAAAACATATAGAAAGTCCCGATCAACGTTTCGACCCCAATTAGGTCTCTCATCTCTTTATATCTCATATCTCTTTTTATATCTATATATATATATGCATATATATATATATTAAACTTCATCTTCGGAATGTCTATCTATTGCAGCAAACTCTGGTGTATGATCCTTCTCCAATGACATCCAACCAAACCAGGAACTTGCTGAGCATTCTTGCACATATGTTTACGAGTAAGCTGTAGTGGTTATAGTGCTTAGAGAGCCTAGTTAAGTACAGTCAGTTACCAGCTTGCATACATGCCATGAAATTTAGCTTAGAAAGTAACATTTAAAACCTGGTAACAGGGATGCTCTTTTAATTATGTGATCATTTGATTTTGTGTTCTTTTGTTGAATTTAGCAACTTATAAGTGAAATGTCAGTTTATGCATGTCAGTGAGCATCTGTTTTTGGCCAATGCCTCTTTTTGCAAGTGTAGTTTGTTCTGATTTGAATTTTGTTATTGCTGAGACTGTAATGGGACACAGTACCGGTCAATATACACGATTATGCTTGTTTCAAAGAGCATTACTTTATATCTTTATCTTGTGTTTTCTGCGGAATTCACAAAGACCCCTGAGGGTAATATTGCCGCTGGGGGTTCTGTGGCCAGGGAGAGCAGGTGTAGGTGAGTCCTACTTTCCTGAACCTATCCCTCGCAGGCGCAACCATATTCTTCCGGCGGGTCCTCATCAGCTCCTGGCACTTCAGCACCAGGAGCCGACATCACTGCTGAATTCTTGCTACAGCATTGAGGTCTGTGGAGGATCTTGTGAGACTGCAGGATTGTCTATAAACAGCCAATTCTCTGCAGCCATCACTGGTGACAGCAGGGGGGATTGATGCTTCTAGACAGTGGTAGCTCCGCCTAGTGTCTTGAAGTGTCAGGCGTAAGAAATCTACAGAGTCAAAATAGTCCCTAATTAATCTCAGTATATCTCTTGACTGGGTTTAAAATTCAATGACATTTTAACACATACGAAATGAGTATTTCGTAAAGATTCTATATATTTGTGTGTGCATCCTTAACTACAATTCCTGTGGGCTCAGTGAACCACCTGGGGTTCTGAATGGTTTCCCATACATTCTGTTTTACTGACGGTTTTAATAAAAAAAGATTGCTGCAATGGCACAAACCATCATTGGTCTTTAAGGGGTTACCAAGTACCAAATATTTTACAATATAAAATCTTTTTTACCGGTATCTTAAATGTCGATGGCTTTATAGACAAAACCGTAATATGGTCCAAAGATTAATGTAGCTCATATATAACGCAAGTAAATAAAATGCATATGGTAATTCAATTAAAAACATGCATTTTATTTAACTTAAAACAGAATGCACTCTGCTGTTTTACGATGCCATAACAAAAGTGCAAAAACAAAATTAAGAACAATAAATAATTAGAATTCTATTTTCCAGCATGTTTTTCCACAGTTGATGTTTTCAAAGATCTTAACACTGGATGATGTTTCTCAATCAACTTTACCATTTGAGATACTTCTAAAAGTAGTTTATCTTTTAAGTTATTTGGTACTTTCAGGTTTAAGGAATATAATTTAATAATTATACTACATTATGATAGCCTCTTACATTTTCCCTCACATGTGCCTCCTGTCAATTTGCCACTACACTTTGGATAGATTAGGATGATCGTCACAGAATAGAAAAACATTAAGGAATTATACTTTATTTATTTTTCACATAGTGTTTAATATCTAAAAATTAAAGCTGAATTAGAGAAATTCTTCAAACAGTTATGTTTTCCTAAATTTTGCAATTTAGATTTCAACGTGCTTCAATTTAGAGTTTAGTGGATAAAGCCCTTAATTTACTTCTTTCTTTTTTTTATTATATTATCATTATTTATTTTTTGTTATTGTGCAGGTACCTTTCTTTGATCGTGTGGGAAAGCGGCCACCGTAAGAGTGTCGGAGATTGTGTTCAGTAATTCAGCATTCATTAGCAGCTAAAAAAAATAAGTGTGCAGACACAAATGGCAAAAACATAAAAGAGTTTATTGCGTAGTGAAACCGACTCTACAATGAGTTTAAGTAGGGAGGCAGTACTCATGGGATTGTTACGGAGTTGAAAAGGTTGGTCCCATAGGAAGGACAGCTAGAAAGTCGGGGCAAGGGAAAGAGCAAGCTGAAGTGGGAAAAGCGTCCACATTTGGGAAAGATTTCCCCAGAGTGACGAAGATGCAAGGGGGGAAGAAAAGATGCTAGACAGTTATTTATTTGTATAATTTTTAATCAATCACTAGAAAATAATGCATAAATGCTTTCTTACACATTATAATTAAATTGCAAGTTCTCTCTGCAAGCAAATTTGTTTTTGTTTGTAAAAATCTGTGTTATTATTGATTTGTGTACCTGTTTTGCAAAGAAATATGTGTATGTGTAATTGCAAATGTCAGGCATTAGAAAAACAGGCTTTCGTCTGCTAGTATTAAACAGGAGCCCAGCTGGTGATTTGCGGTTCCACACTGCACTTAATCCAGGCTTTGTCTCTGGGTAGACAGCCAGCCTCCACAACCAGAAACTACAGGAGAACAGCCAGGGTTAAACCGGACTTAATCCAGTGGAAATTTGCTTGAAGGGGATTATTGTTTTGTTTTTTCTTTCTTATTTTGTTAACACCACATCCAAATAAATATATTTTCTAATAGTTTCGTATTTAAATGCTTAACAGTAAGGATTTCCTGATTTTTACAAGTTTACTTTCAAAGTGAATATCTTAATATAAGATGAGCACTAAGTCGCTTCTTTATTTCCTCTTCATTAAGGTTTTTGTTTAATTTATTTACAATTGGCACCCTCGTGAACTGCTAAGGGTCGCAGTCAATAAATAGTGAGGCAGCTGATCACATTACATTTGCCCAAATAAACCTATTCAGTTAATCTACTGTTTTCAGACGAGTTAAGTTCTCAGAAGGTGACTGAGATACAATGATTTTAAAAGCTGTTTGATAAAAAAATTTCAAAGCATTTTATAAAAGAAGACAATAGAGAAATTTTAAGACCGGGATTTAAGCATTTCCAAATATTTGAAGCCTTATGGAAATTATGGTTATTCCATAATGTCCCTTTTTATAGGTTTACCGGGTAGTTCATATAAAGTTTGCTGTGTTATTTGTTATCTGAAAATGAATAAAAGAAAAAAAAACAACACACTCTAACTTATTAAACAGAAATTGAGTCAATTAGCTCATGAATTCTCAAGAGTGAAGTCCACATCAATTGCCCAAAACAACTTTTTTTTAAAATAGGCTTCTTGCCAGTTGGTACAATGTTTAACTAAAAAAGTCATTAAGAAACTGTGAGTGGGAATTGTCAGCACCCCAAATACCAAAAAAGGAATAAAGAATGTTTCGATTTGACTCCACTCCATGGAGCAGCAAAATAATGTTACCCAGTAGATCAGATTTCCTTCGAGAAAAGCAATTGAGTATCTTGGATTTGCAGTGTTAGCTAAGCATTGTTCTTTGTTGTCTTTATGAATTTGCAGTGTCAGCTAAGTATTCTTTGTTGTCTTGCTTAATTTTGTTTTTTATTTATTAGTAATGTAGTCTAATTTTGCATTCTTGGAACACTGTAGAAAAATATAATATACTACACTCACTATTATTTATATATCACTCAAAAAAAACAATTGAACGTTTTGTGTGGCTTCTAACATCTGCCACTGGTTCTCTTTTCTTATCATTGTCATATTCAACTAAAGTTAGGTATAGAAATTATTGAAATTAGTCATGTTTAGGCATATTGGCCCGATACAACAGCAAATGACGTGTTCATTATATACAGTGATTTCAAATTTGGAAATAAATTGCTCCTGTTTGGTCATCACAAAAACCAAACTAAACATGATTAGCCATGAAATTTCAATCCTACCCTACCCATGATGCTCTGCTTGTCTAAAGAGCTAAGTTTTTTTGTGGCCATCCATCCTAGCCAAATAAACATATGAAATGGTACGTTAGCCTTTAATGTTCTGCTCTGTCTAAATCTATTGTCAGAAACATTTGTGTGCAAAAATTGCAATAAAGTTTCTGTGGAAATATACCTGTTAAACTGATAGCAGTATTTAAGTTCTAATAATAGTTTGTTTATTTTCCCAAATATATCAAACCGTAGTGTAAATAGAATTTCACAAATCCATGTTGTATTGTGAACCCAAGGGTTCTATATTCACAAGCTGATTTGGCAGAAACATAGTTTGGCTAAGGTACATTTGCGAGTAAATATACAGATGGCTTCCTTCTACATTGTGCCAAAATAATGAGAGCTATATAGGTCAAATAGGGAGTAGACACAGTGCCTTGTTTATTATCAACATCATAAATTAAATCACACTGAAAGGAACAATGTTTTATCGAAATCCTGCTTAAGTCTCACTATTGCATATATAATGTAAAATGTCCCATGATGGAAAGATTGGCATATTTATATACAATTTATTCTGTTAAAAAATATAAAAGGAAAGACACTTGCACATAGTTTTGTCAAACCTTAAAGGGACACTATAGTCACCAGAAAAACTGCAGCTTAATGTATAGTCAGGACCTAAAAAACGTACTGTAAGCACTGTCTTTTCAGAGAAAAGGCATTGTTTAAATTACTGCCTCAGATGGCCACAGTGTGCAACACTGATATTCAGCATCTCCACACTCTGCATGGAGACGCCAAGCGTTCCCCATAGAGATGCGATGATTCAATGCATCTCTATGAGGAGATGTGGATTGGATAGGGCGATGTTTGGCCCCACCCCAGTCCCGCCTCCATGGCTGAGATTTCATATGGAAAAGCATTGTTATTGGCTGAGATTGTCAATTCTGATTATGTCAGCCAAGGAGGCAGATCAGGGCAGGGCCTGTGCCAGCTGGCCCACGCAGGTCTGGATATAAGGTAGGTTTTCTTATTATTTAAGTGGTGCAAGGTGGGGCCGGGGACCACAAATGTGTTTTTAACACTATAGGGTCAGAAATACACCTTTATGTTCCTGACCATATAGTGTTCCTTTAACTTGGCTTACTCAATGTCATTTCATATTTATATACATTTAAACTTTAGCAAATATATTTCTTCCACTGGAGACTAATCTATATACTGACACTCTCCAATAATACATAGTATATTCTAGGTGCCATTAATGAGATGCCAGTGGGAAAACTATTCTATACAGAGTGTACTGAAATCCCTCTGTATTGTTTGTAATGTCTTGTTAATTAAGCAGGCATTTATACACACTACACACTACACACTAAAACTATTAGAGTCCCACTGTCTAATTTATATATTTTGAAGGGAAAAAAACCCACACAAGCACAGAAAAGAGTAAAGTCATAGACAGTTTAACCTGCATTTGGGTCAGTTGTCAAATATTTGACACCCACTACTTGCAACAAAGTTAGTACACCGCCTACAGCTCCACAACTCACTTTTTCTACATTATAAATATATTTCTCTAGGACTATAAACCACAGGAGCAGTGATCTGCTTTATGTCAATCACTTATTTCAATAGGGAAAACCCCACAATTAAACCATGGATATTCAGCTGAGCTCCAGCAGGAGTCCTCTCTAAACTGTACTTGTTGGCTCTGGCTGACCAGTTTGACTTCCTAGTAAGCTCCATCTACCTATCTCCAAATATTTCAAAGGGATAAAAAGTTGGGATGTGCATGGGCAAAAAATGTGGTTCGGTTCAGTTTGGCACTTCGGTAATACGGGACTTTGGACATTCGGACATTCGTAAGCATCCCTCTCTTCCCACCACAACCACTTACACATCTGTAGGGCTTCCTACCCCTAACCCCTGTTAGGGGTTAGGGTTAGGTGCCCGGACTGCCACAACAACCACTTACACATCTATAGGGCTCCCAGTGCCAAGAATTAGCTTATTGGTCTAGATTCCTGTCATCATTCAAGTAATTTTCCTCCCTCTCTTGTTTTGACACTTTTCAGAAATTCGAAGCACTTTGGCACTTCCGAAATTCGTCAATTCAGCCATTCGGAAGCATCCGAATGTCCAAATTGCCAAAATTCATCTGAATTTACATTAGGAACAAAACGAATTGCACATGTCTAATAAAGAGGGACACTTTAGTTTAGGGATGTAAAATACATCACTGTGAGTGTTTTCGTTGTGTAGCTCTGTTATACTCTCAGACACACCAACAATATGGAACTACTGAAAACAAGGGCCATTAGGGTAGAAAAGAGGGACAGATGGGTTTAGGCACAAAATAGGGACTGTCCCTCCTAAAAATGGACACTTTGGAGTTACGCATCTACATTTCAGCCCTCAGCTTAACTAGTTTCTTGAATCTCCTGTAACTAGGTAGAGCCCTGCACTGCCTTTCTATCTCCCCATATCCATGTTTTATAACACTCCCTTCCTGTAACCAAAGTTCAGCAGATTTTTTTTCCCAAAAGAAAAGCAATAATGTATTACCCCAAGGCACTTGGTACACATTGATAAGTCCACTAACTGGGATGTTTGGTGTATGTTCTGCTTTAAAACTAGTAGCTGGAGATCATTGTCTGCTATGATAGGGAATTTAAAGGGACACTATAGAAACCCAGACCACATCATCTCATTGAAGTGGTCTGGGTTCAGAATCTCTGTCCCCTACACCTGCAATGTAAAACATTGCTGTTTTAACCCCTTCCCGACCCAGGACGGTTCAGGACCGTCATCGGCATTTTTGCGTTGCCGACTGATGACGGTCCTGAACCGTCCTAACGGTCCAATGTACTTACCTGATCGCCGTCGTTCCCCTGGCGGCGATCAGCGTGGCTCCGGTTGTGGGGAGACTGCCTGCAGCCCAGACAGTCTCCCCACACTGATTTAGGACCCCTGTGGCCATGTGATCGCTTAACAGAGCGATCACATGGTCACAATAGGTGTCCATGTGTCTGCCTGCAGGGGGACTGTCTGTGCTGACAGGCAGTCTCCCTGCTGTGTAAAATCAGAAAATAAAATAAAGTTAATGTTAATTAAAAAAAAATAATAATTATATATGTGTATATATGATATATAGACATATATTATATCTATATAATATATGTCTATATATCATATATATATAATGTCATACTAAGTGTATTTTTATATTAATATGTACTTATATTAATATAAAAATACACTTATAATTAAATTACACACGTATATATATAATATATATAATAACTATATATATTGTATATATATATTATTATAAAATATAAATCATAAGTAATTTAAATTAAATAATTCTTTTTTTAAATAATAATAAAAAAATTTAAAAAATTATATAGCTATATGAAATTTTATTCTAACTGTATTTTAAAATTAATATATATATATTTATATCAAAATACACTTAGAATGAATTTGTATATATATCTATGTATATAAAAATAAATAAAAATAATACGAAATATACATATATCCATATACAAAATTACATAAATAATTATATAAATATACACGTAGACTTCAAATATATAAATATGCATATATATTTAAATTCTACGTGCGTATTTATGTAATATTTTTACATAATTCAGTAATTTTATTGATTGCAATTTGAGGGACCTGCCTGCCAACCCAGGCCGAAATTCCAGAGAATTTAATTTGCTAGCACTGTATTTACCCTGTAACGTTCTACGACACCCTAAAACCTGTACATGGGGGGTACTGTTTTACTCGGGAGACTTCGCTGAATACAAATATTAGTGATTCACAACAGTAAAACATATCACAGCGATGATATTGTCAGTGAAAGTTACTTTTTTGCATTTTTCACACACAAACAGCACTTTTACTGATGATATAATTGTTGTGATACGTTTTCCAGTTTTTAAACACTAATATTTGTGTTCAGCGATGTCTCCCGAGTAAAACAGTACCCCCCATGTACAGGTTTTATAGTATTTTTGAAAGTTACAAGGTCAAATATATGGGTCAAATATTTTAACATTGAAAATGGCCAGGTTGGTTACGTTGCCTTTGAGAGCGTATGGTAGCCCAGGAATGAGAATTACCCCCATGATGGCATACCATTTGCAAAAGAAGACAACCCAAGGTATTGCAAATGGGGTATGTCCAGTCTTTTTTAGTAACCACTTGGTCACAAACACTGGCCAAAATTAGCGTTCAATTTAGTTTTTTTACTTTTTCACACACAAACAAATATGAATGCTTACTTTGGCCAGTGTTTTCGACTAAGTGGCTACTAAAAAAGACTGGACATACCCCATATTGAATACCCTGGGTTGTCTACTTTAAAAAAAATATGTACATGTGGGTGTTATTCAGAGATTTATGACAGATAATAGTGTTACAATGTCACTATTGATAAATTTTAAAATGTATGTTTTGAAACCGCAATATCCTACTTGTACCTATAGCCCTATAACATGCAAAAAAAAGCAAAAAAGCACGTAAACACTAGGTATTTTTAAACTCAGGGCAAAATTTTGAATCTATTTAGCAGTTTTTTTCATTCGCTTTTGTAGATGAGTAAAAGATTTTTCAAGTAAAAGTCAAAAAACATGTATTTTTTTCAATTTTTCATCATATTTTTTATTTTTTTTAAATTAAAATACATGAGATTATATAAATAATGGTATGTAAAGAAAGCCCCTTTTGTCCTGAAAAAAACAATATATAATTTGTATGGGAACAGTAAATGAGAAAGCGGAAAATTACAGCCAAACACAAACACCACAAAAGTGTAAAAATATGCCTGGTCGCAAATGTACAACATCGCAAAAACAGTCCAGTCCTTAAGGGGTTAAAGAAACAGCCATGTTTACATTGCAGTGTTAAGACTGCTTCCAGTGGCTGCCTACCAGACCACCACTAGAGGCGCTTCTTGCTGTTTCATAGAGTTTGACTCAGTGAAACAACGTTGGTTGCCTCACATCTTGCTTCAGGATGTCCTGTGTGTTGAAAAACAACACAGAAAAGCATTGAGCTTTATTTACCTCGAGTTTTTTACTTGTGACTCTAAGTTAAGCAATAAACTTTTTTTATATATACATCTATTATATATTGCACCGTTCATGGCCTCTCTCTTTTTTTTATTCTGGAGCACTTAACCAAAGGAGGGTGTGTACCACCTTAAAGGTACAGATACCAATTCACTATAGCTTCTATTCCAACAACTGTGAGCGTGGGGAAATATTTGCTCATATCCTCCTGGACTTTTCCGAATTGCATATAGTTTGCATTAGGAATTGCACACTTTTTTTATAATTTGTTTATTTTATTTCAGGTCTATATGAGTATAGACACCCTCTGTTTGTCATGGGTGAGTGTTTTCTGCATGTGTATGTCATTTTCAGTGCTGCGCTTTTGGCTGCAGTGTATTTCGTACACTACTTGTTATTTGAGTTCTTGCAAGTTATTGGTCGTTTCATACACCTACACTCATTTTGAGCAGTTTTTTCACAGATTTATATATATATATATATATATATATATATATATATATATAATATATAAATATAACACTATAGTCAGACCCAACATGACTCCTCAGCCAGAAAAAAAGTGCCATTTTAAAAACTATAGGTACATTTCATTAAATATAATAAAACTTTTAATAAATGAGAAGAACGTCTGATGACAGTTTTCCTTTAAGTCTCTGATGTTCCATACAGACAGCGGCTGGTAATTTTGTACCGGATATTCAGATTTTTTTTAGACACTTTGGGCTTATCCTCCCCTTTTTCACACAGTGTTTTCCACATGCCTTTAGGCAAACTACAAATAGGATTTGATATGGGCTTTATCTGCAACAACTTTATTCTCGTCAGGCATCTGTGAAGCCCAGCTTTGTGGAGTATCAAATATATAATATCTGCCTAGACAGTTTTTCCCATCACCAGTTCCATCGGAGTTACCATTGGCCTCTTAGTATTTTCATGAATGCTTTCCCTATCTAGTCTTTGAGCTCTAGAGGATTGCCTTCTCTAGATGAAGTTTTGGTGTGCCATATTCTTTACATTATTTTTCAATATGAATTTAACATTATCGGTAGACGGTCAAAGTTTATGTTTTTTTAATAAACAAATCTATATTGGTGCTTCTACACAAAATGCTTTTTGATGCAAACTTAAAAAAGCCCTGCTGCTAGGTACATATAAGATTTTCAGCCTTGAAGCCAAATGACAATTTGTCTGGAGAATTGATTTAGTGGATCCTCAGACCTTAACACAATATAATTTATCTCAATTATCTTGGTCTTTTTGCTTTTTTACCACTTAAGTATATGTAGACTGACCAAATGAGTGATCTGTAGGATTTGAAGGATCCAATATTATACAATCACCATTTCATTGAGCACCTCCACTCTGTTTCGCAGTCTCTGAGTCCCTGAGTTGCTTCTATTATCTTAGCTTCATACTGGGTCACCAACTCTCTGAAATTTTGCGATGATTCTTTTTATTAAGCTGGTTTGAAAGGAGTTGTCACAAGGTCATCTTCTATGTTGTTCTTACGTGGATTCTTCACTGCTGGTAATTTTTTGGTCAGTCAGTCATTCTCTTGTGCTATATTAAGTGGAATTTAATGTTGGTCATGTTTTCACTTTTGAAAGGATAATAAAAATCATCGATCATTTTGGTCAAAAAACATTTTTGTCTGCTTGTGGCACTGAAATAAAAGGACACATGTTATGAGGACATGCTGAACTACCTCTCTTATTTTTGGATACTTATTACTGGTATGGGCAGAAGCAGAGTCCATGTTGCCTTGGGGGTAGGTGTGTTCCAGAATCATTTCAATCTTATCTCTTTTGGCCTCAACTTATGTTCTGTTGACAGTATTGAAAAGGTACAGCAAATAGGGAACATGCATATTATGTAACCATCTTTGAGATCAATAAACACTCTCCTTTGCTATATGTCTTTTGAGTAAGACCCCATTTAGTAATTTAGACAGCTTACCATGGGGACAAAGTTAGATTTATAATTTAGTATTTTATTAAATATCAGTTTAACTGGCTCCAACATTTTTGTAAAACTAACTGAGTTAGAAAATTATCTAAATTAGGTTTGAGCTCACCACAACTCATTGTTTAGTTAATAATCCACACATAACCATAACAAGATAAGCAATCTAAAGAAAACCGAGATGCACCTCAGTAGAAGAAATAGATCTATTGAAAGTAATTATGTGCAACTGATCTGGTACTACTTTGGCCACATTTTAAATAGGCATATTATAGAGAAAGAATTCATTTCTGGGTCATTGCATGTGATAATAAAATGAATCCCTTCAGAATGTTGAGGTTTCATGCTTTGATCTTGTGAATGTTTTGCTATTAGCTGGAGAAAGTGAAACCATCTGTTAATATGAAGTAACAGTGTCTGAGGATGCATTCGTGTTTCTCAAACCTCTCCATCTGTTCAAAAAGCTTTTAATGATGACCTTGGATTAGTGTAGGTCAGCAGAGTAACTCTAGTTGATAAATTTCTTCCCCCTGTCCTACACACTGTGACATTTTTTATGAGCTGTTCCCTGCCACAAGACACCTACAAAGCTAACATTTAGTAACTGTCACGGTCTTACTTTGATTGGAGTCTGAAGTGCAGAGATATTTGCTTACCCTTGCAGATAAACACAACCCACGGTAACCAGGTAAGAAGCTACCTGGGCTGTGAATCTGTGCACAGGGGATTAGACAGGATCAATAACCGGGTACAAGAAAACAGACAAGGGCAAATCCAGAAGAGTAGTCAGGCACGGTATCAAAAAGGTCAGGGCAGGTGGCAAACCGGCAATAACGTAGATTCCACAAGCAGCTGATTAATGAAACATGAACAGCACTCATGTTGTCAGTGTGAAAAATGTCTGTATTGTTATGTGGGCCAACTTGCAGGTCATTGTCTCTGGTGCAAGAAAACAACCAACTTTAAGTTCGGCAAACAAAAATTAGTCTGAATCATATCGATTTCGATGCTCAGAAAGGACAAAACTGTCACCAAACCCACCATCCTCTGTCCTCAGCTAGAACCCTGAAGTCCGCTGCCACCACCTGAAATGTCTGCAACAACTGAACACACTTGAGACTCACCCAGCCCAACAAATAAAAAAATCATTAATGAGTAAAGGGACACTCAGCCCACCTCCTGAATAGTCACCCATTCCAAAGAGGAAAACATTTCAAAATAATAAAAGTAAATGACACAGCCCATAGGAAGGCACATGCAAGGCATCATAGAATCAGCCGAGATCACTGCAACGTGACCGGTACCTGGTCGTTCCCACAACTTCTCCAATTATCTGATATTTTGCTTCTTTGCAGGCAGCGGTTTTCAGCCAGACAGAAGAAGTTAGGATCTCTACACTCCTTTCTGACTGATAAGTCCCCTCCTTGCTTGTCCCCTTTTATCTTGTCCCTCAATTGCAACATATGTAGCCCCTTAGCCCTTAACTAGGGCAGCAGTCATGTTCTCCCTTCCTTATAGTCCAGGGATGCTCTGGAACACCATAACCACACATTCCTGCAGGACTTGGTTAACTTGGTTAAAAAACTGTTCTTTATTATATGGCAATTGATAAATTTCTCAGGCATTGTGTTTAAGAAAGAAAAAATCCATTGTGGGAAATGGAACTACCTCACGGTTAATATGTATTTGTAATTTCTATCTATTATCTACTGTAATATGTATGTAAACCCGTGCCTACTCCCATTGATACACCTCTTATTATCATTGATGGACTAAATGTAATATTTTCGACTTCCAGGTTTTTTTCTTTTGACCGATTGATATATCTCAATGAAAGTTTTTTTCTTTCCATCAAAAAGATTTATTTGTACTGGTCGGATTTAATTAGGTGTGTATGTATGTATGTATTAATGTGATTATTTGTTATCTTAAAACAAAATTTTTCAATAAAAAGTATTAGAAAAAAAAAAATCCTTTAAGAAAGCCAAGATTTTGACTTCTTTAGCCCTGCATTTCTAAAAGTAGTGGATAATGTTTAGTTAATTTAAAATTCTTATTAGAAAAGAACTAAAACATTGCCTACAGAGATCAGTAAATGAAAAAAGTGAAGAGTTTATTATCAAGTTTAAAACTTATTTATATTCTTATACTTTAAAAAAAGAGGGAGAAAAAAATAATGTCTAAGGTATCACACAGTGAAAAATAAAGTACTGTTGTGCAAATTTAAATTGATAGACCTTTTGGAAAACAAAAAAGAACGAAAAAAAGAGATACATATTTTTATATATATCTTTTTTTCGTTCTTTTTTGTTTTCCGAAAGGTCTATCAATTTAAATTTGCATGACAGTACTTTATTTTTCACTGTGTGATACCTTAGACATTATTTTTTTCTCCCTCTTTTTTTAAAGTTTAAGAATAAAAATAAATTTTAAACTTGATAATAAACTCTTCACTTTTTTCATTTACTGATCTCTGTAGGCAATGTTCTAATATGTATTTACCAAGGGTTATTCCCTTATTAAGCCTACATCATTAAGCTCACTTTCCTTCTAAGTTTAATTTAAAATTCTAAAAGATAGAAGGATGATTTTTTTTTAATTTAAAATGTTATATTCCTCAGCTGCTTCTCAAATTCGATGCCTGATATAAAAAGAAAGATCCCTAGCATAGGCGTGCGCACGGGGTGTGCCGGGTGTGCCTAGAAGGCAGGAGAGGACCCGGGGAGCTCTTGTCAGCAGCTCTGCCGGGTTCCTCTCGCACAGTCGCGGTTGCCGCGGTTACCATAGCAATGCTCAGATCTCGCAAGAGTGAGGAATGTGGGGCTAGAGTTCACTCTCCACTGGACCACCAGGGAAGGCAGGAGCACGGTCCCCCCTCCCTACATAAGGTAAGAAGGGAGGGGGGATATTAACTAAACGGCCCCCACACATTACACACAAACATACAGCACACACACATACACTCAACTCCCCACCTCACAGCACACACACACGACTCAACAGCACCCCCACACCAACAACAATCCTCACACACAGCATCCCCACACATACACACACACAGCACACACACCAACAACTCTACACAACACACAGCAACCCCACACACACACCAACAGCCCCACACACAGCTAACTCCCCACACACACAGCCCCCACACACACAGAACACACCAACAACACCCCCACACACACACCCAACAGCACCCCCACACCCACAACACCCAACCCACACAAATCAACACATACACACAGCACACCACATAACTCCCATCACAGCACCCCACACACACAGAGCAGCCCACACACACACAGCACACACCCAACAGCACCCTTACACACACAGCACCCCACACATGCACACACACTAACACCAAACCCCCACACACACAGCACCCCACACACACACAGCACCCTTACACACACAGCACCCTTACACACACAGCACCCTCACCCACACACACAAAGCATACACTAACAGCACCCTTACACACACAGCACCCTCACACATACACACTAACAGCACCCTTACACATACACACACACAGCACACACTAACAGCACCCTTACACACACACAGCACCTTCACACACACACACACAGCGCCTTCACACACAGCGCCTGCACACACACAGCGCCTTCACACACAGCACCTACACATACACACAGCACCTTCACACACACAGCAGTGTGTGTGTGTGTGTGTGTATGTGTATATATGTATATATATATATATATATATATATATATATACGCGGCGTGTGTGTTTCTGCTTCAGGGTGCACACCCTTATACAATAGGCTGTGCACGCCTATCATCCCTAGCATGATGCTCTGTAAGCAAATGCATCATGCTGTTTATGGGTAGAGAGTAGGGGACATAACATAGCAATAATATGTCATGACATCGCCCCATCTCTCTGTTTCTGCAAGGGTCATTGACCCCCCCTATTTGGACTCAAGCCCCATGTGTTTCTGGAACACGGCAACACCCTTGTGAATTGTTATATTCGTCATCATTTGTTTGTCAGCCTGTTCTACCAGTGAAAATAAGTGTGGGCATTTATAAATAATAATGAAAATATTACTTATTACATAATATGTTTTAACATAAATAGATGTGTTTCCCCATTAGTCACTTAAATATCTATTTAAAAAACAAACAAAAAACAGAGCACCAGAACAGATATGCACACAAGTTCTTAACTACTATTAAAAATCAGATTTACCAAACTAGAATTTTATTTTATGATAAAACGGTTTGTTTGTTTGCTTGCTTGCTTTTTTAAAAGACCATTATGCGATAATTAACATATTTTGACTAACCTTGTATAACAGTAATCATAGAAAACACAAAAAGCAGTATTTAGAGGTAGTAATATGGAAAGCAGGAGAGCGGAACCCTGAAAAATTATATTTCCAAAATAGGAATAATGCAAATGTGATTGGTGGCCTGGAAGCTAAGACATGCTTCCCACCAAGTTCTCACCTAAGCAATAGGGTTTCAACGCCTAAAAAAAAAAGAATGTACGGAGAAAACAAAAAAATAGATAGATAAAAGGCACACACAGCACTAACAATTTTTAGATACAGTGAGATAAAAACTATAATTGAGAGGACACTGTGTGACGGTAGTCACCCTCACCAGGAACTTCAGACAGACTATTTATGTAGGTCCCTGGACTATTCTTATGTTTTAGTCACCCTGTGTTATCATAGGTGCAGGGTGTGTGTAAAATATTTAGTGTTAAATGTTTTGTCTTTTCTCCTGTACTGCTGAGGATTGCTACCAACTAGGTGGATTTGGCAATGGAGCCGGTGTATGAGCCCTCTTTTGGTAGCAATATGCACTACCTGAATATCAAGGCTGATTAATTTGCATATTCAGGTAGATTTGCATATTGCAGATTCTGCAGACAGGAGAGATATTTTTGTTGGTTACTGTCTTCCCCATCCCTTTATAAATATGTTATTATGCCATTATAATTTCCTGCATATTTTATGACATGTTTTGGTTATTTGAATTTTATTATGTTTGTCACAGCAATGTTTATGTAATGATCATATGGGCTTGTCCCAAGTAAAATAAAGTTTTGTGTGTTTGTTCCTTTTGGAACTTGTGTGGTTTTTAAGGGATCCCAATGACAGAGTCTTTGGACTTGTTTGCCAACTGGAGGATCCCTCTAGCCCTGGGATAAATCAAGAGAGCTAGGCCTGTGTCAGGATTACTGTTTGATCCAGCACGTAGAACTGTACAGCACGGATAACAAATAAGTAATGTATTACCGGTCCTTAGAATGGCCGGATTTAACGTACAAAGAATAGTCAAAAATACTAGCCGAGGTCAGGGAACACAGAAAGGGACACAGCGATGAGGAAAGCCAGGAGTCAGGATACCAGAATATAGAGAAGTCAATAAACAAAGCCAAAGTCAAAAAACCAGGTAGAAAACTATAAACAGGAACGCGCTCTCGGACAACCACAAGGGAAACCACGACAGGGCACTGAGCAGGCTGAGAACTGGGCCTAAATACCCCTCCTTTAGTTCTGATAGGCTGTAACCGGCCTTTGACCCCAAAGTCAGTTACCAGGTTTCATTTGCATAATTGCTGCTCAGCATTAACCCTTCTGTGGATTATGTTGCTGCTCGGCACAACTTTTCCTGTGTGGACAGTAAATGTCATTAACCACTTTTCTATAAGCGGATGAATACATGACACCAGGTTTCATTTGCACAATTACTGCTCAGCATTAAACCTTCTGTGGATTAGGTTGCTGCTCGGCACAACTTTTCCTGTGTGGACAGTAAATGTCATTAACCACATTTCTATAAGCGGATGAATACGTGACAGCCTGAGAGCCGCAAGTGCCTTTGTAAAGGCAATAGCAAGCACTATAAGCAGAGCTGTAGAGGAATAGGCAGAGGGGACAATACCTGCCTGGTTATTCGAATTTTATTATGTTTGTCACAGCAATGTTGATGTAATGATCATATGGGCTTGTCCCAAGTAAAATAAAGTTTTGTGTTTTAGTTCCTTTTGGAACTTGTGTGTTTTTTAAGGGATCTCAGTGACAGAGTCTTCGGACCTGTTTGCTAACTGAAGGATCCCTCTAGCCCTAGGATAAATTAAAAGAGCTAGGCCTGAGAGCCGCAAGTGCCTTTGTAAAAGCAATAGCAAGCACTATAAGCAGAGCTGCAGAGGAATAGGCAGAGGGGACGATACCTGCCTGAAAGTAAAAGCTCCAGAAGGACCCCAGTCAAGTGACGGCCACTGGGGCAGAAGCGTTTCAGGTTTTCCGGTTCCAGCTAGGGAGCGACCTTGGCAGAAAAACTATTCAGACAAACAAAAAAGGGCATGAAAATGAGCTAGTGTACTGCAAAATACACTAATATAGATAGGCTAGTTGATCGTGCTAGACGTTTACTCGGTTATACATCCATATGGTACTACAGAGACACGTATTCATATGAACTGCCGATTGGCCTAAATTTGTAAGTATTGTACATCTTAGAATAACATGGTACTATCTATTTATATTTACATTTGATGATGTGTTTTTTATTTAGTAGTAAATATCTGCAAATATGGTTTTCAACATTTTCCATTTTTTTTTTTATTTCATAGAAAATCAATCATTTAACATCATGCATATCTACAGGAAAAAACTAATTTCAAGGTATTTAGAGTAAAACATGTCACATTATGCTCCCAGGAATGCCATGACAACCATCTTTGTTTACCGCTGTGGGCAATTAAAAGCGTGATAATAGCTTCCTTAAACTATTCACATGGGACATTTTCTTCCCAAGACGGAGTTTAATCATGTATTTGCAATCTATGCAATGATACAACAACGAGCATTAACCAAATTAACTTAACTTAAAAATGTATTCTACTAATAAATTGTAAAATGCATTAAAGTGATTAATCACTGCCCTACAAAAAAATGTCTATAAAAATTTTTTTGCCAAATAAATTATGTAATCAAATACATTTCCTGGAATTCCCTTCTATTTTCAAATTTTTATATTTACAATTCCCAGAGATGGAAATAAGGGTGATGCAGGTCTCCTGAGTGAGTACCTTAGAAACAAAACGAGAGCCAATGCTCATTGGCTAATTATTCCTAGAATATTGTAGAATCCCTCGATTAATTACCTTGAGATTTCACATAGTGAAGAAAAAATTATTTCATAAAATACTCCTCAGAATTAGAGTTTAAGAAAGCAAAACATTAGATTATAGTATTAATAATTATCTTAATGACTCATTAGAGGATAGTTTTCAAACAATTCTGTTAATTAATAATTAGACAGCTGTTTACAAAACATTTCTATTAATATCAAATAAAACAGTATAAATAGATTAAACATGTATAACGTAGGGGGGAGGGGAGGGGGATTCATATTAGTTTTTCCTAACATACAATGGTAGCAAACATTCAAATGAGTTTTAATTACAGTGTAGTTTATACAATATGCATGAAGATTACCTATAATTATTTACGGTGGCATTGTTAGAACCCCTAAGCTTTTTTTGCTAGCAGTATAGGGCATGAAATGCCTGTATTTAGCCCTGTGGTGCAGGAGCTGAGCTGGAACATGTCTCGCCATCTTGGCTGTCAGGCCCCGCCCTGAAGGAGCCTTTTCATCACATGACAATGTCTTGAACCCTCCTTCAAAGCCTTCTTGATGTTGGCTAGCTGTGAAGTGTTTCTGTCAGGCAACTAATCAGCGCTTCTGCAAAAATGGGTCAATAGTTTTGAAGAAATAACTGGAAACCACACTTGCTCAATGTAAGGCAGTACTAGTGCGTACTAGTGCTGATTTTGCATTCCCCACCGCATATACAATGGTGTGGAGGGATGAAAGCCAAAATTGGTCTACCAGAAGCATCCTGGATCATGAGCTCCCTCTTGGGCATTGATTGAGCAGAGGCTTCAATATGACCTTTGAACAGGCATTTCCCACCTTTACGAACGCTCCCAAGACGTGCCGCCATATTATTTCGACGCTTTTTTGTGATGGCTCTCCGTGGATTCAGACTGAGGAGCAGAGTTTGTGGCCAGGAAAAGAAAAAGGTAAGTAACAATCATGGTGATTGGTAGGAGGGGAGTGCTGTGCTGAGCTGCTCCCTCCTGCCGCCGTTGTAACGTGGCCGAACAGACTGCAGTCTTCCAGGAAGTGCTCACTGAGAGAGCACTTCCTGTCAGACCGGGTACTGTACCATGGTGAGCAGGTACAGAACAGGAGGGGGGAGAGGCACCTGAAAGGAGGGGAGGGAGGAGACGCATGTGGACAGGTACAGGAGGAGTGGGGGAAGAGACATATAGACAGGGAGGGGAGGGGGGAATGGGACACATGAAGAGGCTTGGGGGGATAAGACACTTGGAGGAGGCAATGAGACACATGGGGTGGGAGGGAATTGGTTGGGGGAATGAGACACATGGAGCATCTCAAACTAACCAGAAACAAGTGCAGTGCTACATTCAGCATTCATTCTATATTTAAGACACTTTAAGTAGTCAGATAGATACATAGTTATGTGTTAGAAGAAAATTGGAAGATCTGTTGTAGCCTACAGTGTTACTTGTGTTACCTTCTATACATTCACTTTTGAGATATTACTGAATGAGCCATTCCTATGTCTTTACATTTTTAAACACATCCTGGACCCCTTTTGGCATGAAAATCACCTGGGAATTTAAATATTTCTATGTCTATGAGCAGGGTAACCAGATCCACCATGTTTTCGGTCACACATATTTTGTGTTATGAAAACGCATGAAAAAAATTGCTCTGAAGTATGTATTTTGCACATTCTGCAGGATTCTTCATTTCCCTATTCCTTCAACTTGTACACCTTCTGAATTCTACATACTACAGGGCAACCCATTTTATGTGCTGCCCATCAATATGTTATATGTGTCCCTGAAAACATGGTGGATCTGGTCAGCCCATGTATGAGGATATGCACCATTATACTGCAGACCTTATCATACAGTGGATCTTCAGCAGATCTGCTAATCCATTTTAGAAAATCCAAAACCACATTCAATTACATCAGGTTTTTTTCTCATGTGAACTTTGTTCTTAGATGGCTGGTATATATAATTTATCCAGCATTCAGAAAATCCTTGTAATTCTGTCACCATAGTTTAGTAAATAAAGTTGTGCCTGATTAAACATGCAACACGTGTCATTCTGTGACATCATTGTCAGGTTGGTATCACAAAATATAGCAGCATTAAATATTGCTGTTTCTTTTAGTTATTAGCTATATAAGGAACTGTGCACTTATATACCAGCCAGTGGTGTCTTATATACCAATCGGAGACGTCTTTTTAAAAAGGATATAAAACTATGATGGATATATATATATATATATATATATATATATATTCGCACTAGACATTCTGGTTTTCTGTTTCCGACTGGCATGAGCACAGTTAATGCGATAGACTCTTAAGAAGCTTTACAGCAAGTGTTGCTACAGTGTAAGGGATAAATTGAAAGGGCTATAAGCAGCTTCACTAATGACAGCTGTCAGTTTCAGAGAGGCTCATGAATAGGTGAGCTAATGTAAAGATTCTAACTCCTATCATCTGAAAAGATCAGGCTTTAGGATATGTCTACGTATATGTATTTAAATACATCCAGCTCAGTTAAACCAATGAAATAAGCAATGTAATAGCAGAAATGTCTAAATGAAAGTCATACAGTGAGTAGCGTAACACCTAGTTAGGGACACGGAAAGGTGGATGTATGGGATGTCCAAACAGCTCAGACAGCTAAATGCCACGTGACCTGACTGGCCATAGAGCTGCCAAAGGACAGTAACTGTAAATGATTCTCTTGGGGTGGCTACAGTGAATAGATCAGGGGGTTGGCAGGGAGTAGTCCACTTGGGTATCCATCCCCTGACAATTACTACCCCTGTGATTTGCTCCCAGACACATATGAGCAGACCCCAATGACCTCAAGCAGGCAGTGTATGCCAGGTTCCATGGTCTCCTTACTTTATAACCCAAAATGAATTGTTCGGTTTATTTACCAAAGACATTCTGATCAGAATTCTTTAGTTTAGCTTAATTGTTAAGATTGTTAAAATTTCAGTGCAGATTTAGATATTTTATTTTAACTCAACTCATATTGATGCTCAAGGAGAAACTCAAACTATGGTTTCTGGGTTTCTGTAGCATTTTAAGATAAGTGTGACAGACAAAATGTAAATGTGTTTGACTGTTTGTGAATATGTGATGGGATAGGAAGTTGTACATGACTTGTGCTGGGTATTTAAAAAGGGTGGGTGGTTGTGTGTATATGATTGGTGGGGAGTTTATGAGTCTGTACCAGTCACACACCACCAGTAACCTACACCTGCGCCTAGTCACATAGCCAGTGCCAGTTACACACATCAACCCAGATCCAACAGCAGTCACTTACACCAACAATTGTAGAATATGCTAACGTATTACCTATAGTCCTATGACGCGTTTAGATATTAATAGATTTTGTTCTTAACTCTATAATAAAGATATTTAATTGGCATAAAATACTTTATTGCCATTTGCTTTTTCCTTTACCTGATTTTACATACATTTTCTTTTATTGCTTTTACGTATACGGCTCACCCTGCAGGAAGTGCAAAGAATCCATAGGTGGGGACTATACCACCTGAGCGCCTTCACTGAGCAGTTTTGAGTCTGCTCTACTTTACGTGAGTAGTATACTTTACTTTCTTTTAATTTTATTACATACAGTGAGCACTATATATTTTATTTCATTTTTTCCTCTGGGTCGTATCACGTCAAATTGAACGCTGAACCCACGTCAGATATTCAACAATCAACATTTACTCCATATATCCTTGAAGTGGGGATTATTCCACTTTACGCGAGCAATATCAGAGCTGATCCTAGCTCTGAAAAGTGTGAGTAAGACTGATTTTATACCTTTATATTTATTTTATACACCGATTTACTGTGCCATTGGAGTCCTGTTTTTATTTTTCTCTCCACATATGCTGAATTCTCAACATTTGAAGATATGATCCCACCTACACCCTAAAGAATATTCCTTTACAAGTGGGACCTACCCTCACGGACTGTGATAAGCCTATTTTATTGGACTATTGTTTTATTACTTATTTTATTCTGTATTTTATCTGACTAATTTAGTCTTTTATTTTATCAAGTTTTAGGCGCATCCTTATATCTATGTTTGTTCTTGATATATATATTGCACCACAGAGGCATTGTTCATGCGGAGTAGGATGCAGCAGTTTGACATGTCTTTGGCCAGACTGAAAATTGCAAAGGACCCCATGAACAATTCTAGGCAGTTGATGTGTAGGTTGGCTTCTTCGTCTTGCCAAGGAATTTTGTCCTTATGAAGAGCCCCTCTCATCCCTTTCCAGATGGATGTAATGAGACCCCACACGCCTTTGGATTAAATATAAGCCATCATCATCACTGGTTTCATTAGCTTTGTGAAACACGATGGAGCCAAACTGAGACCGAAGGTCAGACATGTGAACTGACATGCTCGTCCACTCCACAGGAAACCGAAAAAGCGTTGTCATTTCCAAACGGCTGGCACTGACAGGTACGCTTCCTTCAAATACAGTCGTTTGAGGAGGAGATCCTGAAGGAGATGTATCCCTTCCATTTTTAAGTGTCTGTAAACTACGAATTAGATGAGTTTCTGGAGATTTAGAACTGGTCGATAGTCCTCTGATTTCTTCAGAACTATAAATATGTTGAAGAAACCGTCCTTGTCCGATGCAGTTGTAAACATGTAAGCCAGAAATAGAACTTATCTGTAGAGAAACATCTACAACCTCTGCTTCTAATTCCTCTGGCTCTGTCTAAACCTCTGTAGTATGAGGACCTCTGTATAGTGGTCAGGTAGAAGTTGGATAAAAGAGGATAGGATCTGGTGCCTATAGACCAGAAGGCTCGGCACCGTTGACAACCAGCTCTCCCAAAAATGGTGACGTTCTTCCTTCAATACTGTTTCTTTGACAAACTTAGACATCTGAGGCAAATCCTCTGATTCTCCAAGTGTAGGAAATGGGGTTCAACACAGTTGTACCTCGTGATATGATCAGTATGCAGTGCCCATAACAAGCATTGCTAGTCCTGTATCCTATGGGGACTGATCTCAGTAGGATCTGAATCAGCAGGACCAGTGGCGTACACATGACCCATGGGGCCCCGGTGCGAAAATTGATCCGTGGGCCCCCCCCCCGCATGCGGGCCGGGCCGCAACACATGGCTGCGACCCGTTTGACCGCGGTATGTACACCAGTGCATGCAGATGCACACACACTTAAAGGACCACTCTAGGCACCCAGACCACTTCAGCTTAATGAAGTGGTCTGGGTGCCAGGTCCAGCTAGGGTTAACCCATTTTTTCATAAACATAGCACCAGGGGCGGCCGGGCCCCCTGGTGGGCCGGGCCCGGTCGCAGCAGCGACCCCTGCGACACTGGTATGTACGCCACTAAGCAGGACCCGTATGTGTTTAGCTGTGGGCTCACCCCAGGTGGTGTGTCTTGATAACCCAGAGGACGACCACGTCAGTAGGTAATATACTTGACACAATATGGGAATGATATGATTAACTGGGGGCTCACCACATGTGGTGTGTCATGAAAACACAGAGGACACCCACATCGGTAATTGTACACTTGATACAGTATATAATATATCCCTGTTAAAGGGTAGTAGTAATGCCTTCAGACAGTATATAATACACTCAGTCCAGAAATTCCACATACATCTTATATGTTTTGGTAGTCTTGTATCAATTGAAGAAATGACAGGCAGTATAAATAATCCAGCAATGTTGAAGTAAGTACCTTTAGCTGATATACAGTACTCGAATAGTACAGAGGTCTCCTAAAGTCCGGATCGAGTGAATCCCAATCTGGAATAAAGATCTAAGGCAATCACTAGGAGAAGTGTCAGGAACAAGTCCACAATGCGTCGGGCAATGTTTCGTGAGTGTAGTAGGTGCCAGTAAAAGGGGGTTTCCCTTGAGTAATATGGGAGACCTAATAGTCTCATAAAATTGGGGTTCACCCCATAAGAACCCTCCGTGGGGTTTGGTACCTGAGAGGGGCTCACCCTCTAAACAGATGCTCAGAGGCGTGTAGTTATATTGGGGCTCACCCAGTGGCGTACATACCGGGGTCGCAGGGGTGAGCCTCTTCTCCTTGGGGGGCCCAGGAGCTGGCCACCTCAGGGCTCCATGAGGCTGGCCCTGGTGCCACCAGGCGGGCTGACTGGCGGGCGCGCAAGGAAGTCGGAATATGACGTCATATTCCGGCTCCGGCATCAGTATGCGGCGCACGAGGGAGCTGAACAGGAGGATCTCAGTGTTCCCTTGTGTGCCCGCCAGCCAGACAGACAGTCCGCCCGGTGACCGGCCGCCCAGCAGCACAACTGGACCCCAGGGAACTCCCTCAGCTCTCCCAAAGGTAAGGAGGCTGGGGAATTAAATTTGTGTGTTAGTGTGTGTGTCTGTTAGTGAGTGTCAGTGAGTTTGTTAGTTTGTGTGTCTGCTAGTGAGTGTCAGTGAGTGTGTTACTGTGTGTGTCTGTTACTGAGTGTGTTTGTGTCTGTTAGTGAGTCTGATGTCTGTTGGTGAGTGTGTGTTTGTCAGTGAGAGTGTATGTTTTGTAAGTGAGTGTGTATGTGTGTCTGTCTGTCAGTGAGTATGTATGTATGTCGCTGAGCATTTCTCTGTTAGTAAATGTGTGTGTCTCTTAGCTAGTGTGTATGCATCTGTTCGTAAGAGTGTGTCTTCAGTACTTACCTTACTCCAGTGCTGGACTCCCTTGGCGCTGGGGATCCCTCCGCCTCTCAGCTCCGCATTCAAACCGCCCATACGAAAGCATTACTCAATGTTTTTCTATGGACGTTCAGTGTCTTCTCACTGTGAGAATTGCGGAAGCTTCTCTAGCGGCTGTCAATGAGACAGCCACTACAGGTTGGATTAACCCTCAGTGAAACATAGCAGTTTCTCTGAAACTGCTATGTTTTCAGCTGCAGGGTTAAAACTAGAGGGACCTGGCACCCAGACCACTTCACTGAGCTGATGTGATCTGGGTGTCTGAAGTGGTCCTTTAAGTGTGTGTGCATCTGCATGCACTGGCGTACATACCGTGGTCGCAGGGGTCGCAGCCATGCGACCAGGAGCCCGCCACCATGTGTTGCGGCCCCAGCCCGCGCAGAGTAAGCTTGCGGGGCGCCCCACAAATCAATTTTCGCACCGGGCCCCCATGGGTCGTGTGTACGCCACTGGGCTCACCCCCGTTGTACCTCATTGGTCAGCAAGAGTATTCTGCCCAATCACATAGGTAGTAACATTGCAAGTAAGGTACCATATCTTTGTAAAGTCTGCTCCGGCAGAGCTATACGTAATCTGGGGGCTCACCCAAGGTGGCGTGCTGTGAAAAACCCAGCACATAGTAGTAATATACATTTGACACAGTACAGAGTAATCCCTGTGGATGAACAGATCTGTAATACTTTATTATTGGTAATGTCTTTAAGACAGCCATATGTAGAAAATCTATATATATGCTACACTCATGTGAATTGAATTCCAAGTATAAACATGTATTAATCATTTGTACAAGCTGATTCAAATAGTTTTAGTATGCAGTACATTGTTAGCATCCACAATAGGTAGATTTGGTAACTGGTTCTGAAATCTGTATCCTCAGAATTCAGACCGAGTGATTCTCAATCTGGAATGACAGGAATAAGATGGCCGCCACGAATCTAGAGGTACTTGCGAGATCAAAAATCTGTTCGCGTGCAATGGTCTGCCGGCCTTACGGACGAAGGTCCACCAAATAAACAGCATGTAATGAGAACCAGTCTCCCCCAAACCCACAACACCTAAAGGTAGTGTCCCCAGAAGGAAAAAACAGAGCACAATCGCCGAAATGGCGGCCCTGACCCGTGAAAACTGAAGAATAGGAACAGAGAAAAACAGACCCGAGGGGAGCAATCAGAGGGTAGTGGAGAACTGAAAGGAAAACAAACAAACAACAAAAAAAAGTATAAAGCACAAAACCGGTAGAAGGACAGAAGTGGGGAGACAGATATACAGTGAATCAATCTAAGTAACCAAATAAGGCTAAAATGACACAGTGAAACCAATAAAGTATAGGGAGAACAAATTACACTGACCTGTGCACTTGGCTGGAGGAGCAAAGAAAGAGGAAAGGTGTGGTCTTACAGGGCCTTTTGTGTAGCATCCTACCTTTTTCTGATTGGTTGTTTATGTTCGGTGCTGGTGGAGACTTTCAAAGAGTTATGCAAATATGAAGCGGATCCAGGGGTGGGGGCAATGGGGCAATTGCCCCCCTCCGAGAATCCGAGGTTCTCCCTCTCCCCTGCCGGCTAATGCAGGGCTGGCGCTGTCCAAGCGCCAGCCCTGCATTGTGCCTTCATGGATGGAGGGGAGATCAGAGATCTCCCTCTCCAGTCCGCAGGCACTGTTTGCTGGCCGCCGGCAGAGGAGGGAGAGAGAGAGGACCCGGGGAAGCTCAGTGTGCAGCTCCACCAGGTCCTTCTCTTGCGAGCATGGAGCGTTGCCACGGCAACGCTCCGGATCTCGCGAGAGTGAACTCTGGAGACCGGGGCTAGAGTTCACTCTCACCACATGGACCACCAGGGATTCCCCACCGGACCACCACGGATTGAGAAATGTCCCCCCTCCTCCTAAGAAGGGAGGGGGGACATTATGTATATTTTAAATTAAAAAAAAAAAATGTATCAAATAAAAAAAAACATTAAAAAAAAGCCCCCCATCCTTGTCACACACATACCCCACACACTGCCCCCATACACATACACTGCCCCCATACACACACATTGCCCCCACATACATACACTGCCCCCCTAACACACACTGCCGTCCTCACGTACACACTGCAACTTTCACACACACACACACTGCTCACACAGTCCTTCTTGCACAAACACACACACACTGCACCCCTGCTCCTATGCCCTACTACAGCCCCATTTCCAAGCAGACCTCAGGTAAGTTGTAAAACTGTTCTTAAACGGTTTGACTACTTACTCTGGGAGGGGGTCCCGGCACTAGTGGCACCATAACCACTACACTGAGCTGTAGTGGGTATTGTGTCTGGATTATTTCTCTAAATAATCTGCAAGTGCCCCTCCCGAGGTCAGGCTCTGGATCCGCCACTGCCTGTCATGTGGTAAAATCCACCTCCTTTCATAAAAACTAAAATTATTTTTTCATTAATTTATCAATTCACACACAATATAGTATCCTCTACCTTGCAATGTTTTAAATAGTGTCTGAAATATTTACACATAGGCAGAAGAAAAAAAATGTTTATATTGAATTGTAGTGGAGTAAGATCAAAATGGTAAAAAAATTTAGCTACAACAGCCTAGCTATAGCTATAGAGTGTTGCCAAACTGACTGTTTAAAGGACCACTCTAGGCACCCAGACCACTTCAGCTTAATGAAGTGGTCTGGGTGCCAGGTCCTTCTAGGGTTAACCCATTTTTTTATAAACATAGCAGTTTCAGAGAAACTGCTATGTTTATTAATGGGTTAAGCCTTCCCCCTAATCCTCTAGTTGCTGTCTCATTAACAGCCACTAGAGGCGCTTGCGTGCTTCTCACTGTGATTTTCACAGTGAGAGCATGCCAGCGTCCATAGGAAAGCTCTTGTCACACGTGCGCATTCAGCCGACGGGGCGGAACGGAGGAGGAGAGAAGGAGGAGAGCTCTCCGCCCAGCGCTGGAAAAAGGTAAGTTTAAACCCCTTTCCTCCTTCCAGAGCCAGGGGGGAGGGGGACCCTGAGGGTGGGGGCACCCCCAGGGCACTATAGTGCCAGGAAAACTAGTATGTTTTCCTGGCACTATAGTGGTCCTTTAAGCTCAGACGTTTAGTTAATAACTATAGTGTGACAGAACAGGCACATAGGGCGCAATATTTAACTTATGGGTGTATGTATGGAAGATTTCTGATAATGCACTTTATAAAAATGGAAACAGAATGTAAAATGAATGCTTATATTGCTATCAGAAGCAGCTCTCTAATTAGGCGATTTAGGCGGCCACCTAAGGCCTCGTGCTGATTGGGGCCTTTCGGACACCTAAATCGCCTTAGTGCAGAGTGACATATCGGGTCCTAAAAGCCAACCCCCGGGTCTGCAGCTCTATCGAGGTGCCTCGAGATCTCCAGTATATCTGAGCGTTGTCGCGGGTTACCACGGCAATGCTCTCATACTTCTGGAGATCACAAAACTTACCATGTGGTCTGCAGCTCTGTACCCGGCGGAGCGGCAGACCAGTAAACAGCTGCGCACCGGACCACCATGGACAGAGACACTGGACCACCAAGGAATAATTAAAGGAAAAATAAAAAGTATTTATAAGCCCCCTCCACAACCTGTCACCCCATATGCACCCTCTCTCAGCCCCCATCTACCATCTCTCCACCCCCCTCTAACCTCTCTCCACCCCCGCCCTCTCACAGCTCTCCATCCTCTCACAGCTCCCGATCCTCTCAGCCCCCACCCTATCCTGTCACCCCAATAACACTGTCACAGCCTCCACAACCCCCCAAGCAACTTGTCAAAGCCACCCCACCCTGTCACAGCCCTTCCCACACACCATCACAGCCACCCACCTTGTCACAGCCACCCCCACCCTGTCTCCCCACACACTGTCACAGCCACTCCCACACACCCGGTCACCCCTCATATACCCTTTCACAGCTCCACACACCCTCAGAGCCACCCCCACCAACACTGTCACAGCCCCTACACACCATCACATCCCTTCCCACATACCATCACCCCACACAAACCCTGTCAGAGCCACCCACACAGGCAACCTGTCAAATTAACCTCTTCCAATCCTATCACACTCCCTCCTCCAGCCAAGTCACAACTGCCCCATCATTCTCATCCTCCTTCATTCTGTCACACATGCCTTTCCAACTCTGTTTCATTTACCCCCCTCACCATGTCAAACTCACCCTGCCACACTCACCAACTGAAGACATTAATCATTCACACAAATTAGTCATGAAATGTAGCTGTGCCATAACAATGCACAAAGGCCACAGGCAGCCCCCATAAACACAACACACCACAAGCAGCTACAGCACACACATAGGTCCCAGACACATGCTCACAAAGATATACATTCACACACAAGGATACACACTCAGAAATTCACACACCTGCACGGCTATGTAACCATACCCCGCAATCGTTTATAAACGATAATCATAATTGCTAATTAAATTTGTTTATTGCAAAATAATTTAAATTTGCTAATTATGCCATAACTTCAGAGAGCGCACAACGCAGCGGCACGTGGTGCAGCAATACTGCAAGCCTCTGTATCCAGCGCTTTTTCCATTATAACTACTAAGGATTGACCGATATTGATTTTTGAGAGCCAATACCGATAATCTGTGAACTTTCAGACCGATACCCTGTACATTTACAGTTTTTAAAAAAAAAAAAAAAAAACTATTTCTACACAAATCTATTAACTGAACAGGTTTATTTATTTATTTTTTTATTAAGGTAAATGCACACAATATGCATGCCAGTCAGAATTTTTTGTATGTTTTCAAGAATATATGTGTCTATGGTGGATACAGTGAGAGTATTTGATTAGTGGATGCAGTGAGTGTGTGTATGTGTAGTGGAAGCAGTGTGTAAATATGTGGGATAGGAATATGGGGTAGATAGGCAATCAGGGGCACTATGGTAGACAGTGAGCAGGGACACTGGGGTAGATTGGGTTGTAAGGACACTGGGGTAGATACATTGACTCTAGTTTACGCCACACTTACCAGTTCGGGGCACATTTAGCCCCGCTGTTGCTAAGCTCCGCCCCACCACATGCTTAGTCCTGCCCCCATTGCCCTGTCTGCATTATCAGTATCTTTATAGGCTGATACTGATATTGCTTCAAATTCATAATATCGGCCAAACCGATAATCGATCAATATCTAATAATTGCAGCACCTTATACACACACACACACACACACACACACACACACACACACACAACAAACCCCCATTTTATTTTATTTTTTACTTTGGGTATGAGTGGGGGCCTTGTGTTTCTGTTTTGCCTAAGGCCTCACAAAGTCCAGAGCCGCCACTGATTGTTAAGTAATTACTGTTACTATACATAGTATTGTAGACTACTCCCAGTAGTTAGCACAATGTACCTAGAGCCCTACCTTCTCCTCCCTTTTTGGCAATCAAAAGGCAACCATAATGAAGAGAGTGAGCTGCCATTTACAGTCTCTTCTTGGAGACACAGATGATTTGTAATGCAATGTCTGTTGGTAATTTTCAACTTTTAACCATTCAGTGGATGGCTATTCCCAGTACTTTATTCTTTCACTTGCATTTTTTTTTTTTCCCCTAATGCCTTTATTGCTGTTAGATGCCTCAAAAGCGTTTCCCATTCATATAGGTTCTTGGGATGTTGACAACCAGCTGCATTTGCACAAATTATTTCTCAATACTTGTACACATTGTTATGGTGATATCATGCATGTTATGTCTTCTTCCTGCTAACGCTATTAAGCCTGTGACAGATTGCTCCAACAGAAATTATCAGCCATAGCTGCTAAGAATGTGTCTGGTAGGAACACTTCGCTTATTCTTAGGGTTACAATGTCAATGATAAAGAATTGCTTGATGAAACACTCTCTCTCTCTCTCTCTCTCTCTCTCCTCTGCAATGTCTTCAATGCGGAAAACTAACTCAGGGGTGCCCAAAAAGATAGATCCCCAGATGTTTTAAAACTACAGCTTCTATGATGCATTGTCATTCTGAAGATATTCCAGAGATATGCAAAGCATTGTTGGGAGTTGCAGTCCTACTACATCTAACTTTTGGGCACCTCTGCTCTAACTGAATCCTTTCTTTCTGACTGCGTGTCCTACTTCACCATCCAAGTGTTTTAGCTTTGTTGGTGTAATGCTCTCGGGAGAAAGTTTAATTGAAACGCAACTGCAGATGAAATAATACAATTTGACACCATCACTTTAAGAAAATATAATTTATTTAAATAAGGAAATTAACTTTGGTAGTCTTTTGCAGAAAAGAGTTTTCAAAATAATGCATTAATGCTTGGAATCTTGTTTCAGAATTGCAACACAAGAATATAGCAATTATAAAAATAAGAAAAATGCTTAATCAGCAGCAAATATAGGCAAAGTGACTTTATTGAGAAATGCTTAATTGGCAAGAAGTAGTATAGTCCATAAGACTTCAATAAGGGCTGCCAAGCAGGGGACTCCTGTAATACAAAGCATCAGTCTCTTATAAAGAAATAACTTGGTAATAAATTATCCTGGTATGTTAAGTGGTTGTAGTTAGTAGGCTCCAATAGCAATAATTAATACCATTGAGTAATTGGCAATTGATACAGCAAGTAGAATCTCAGAGGTAGACTTTGGATAACCCATATTCTTCCCAGAAACTTGTGGCTAGAACCAATTAGTAAACACAATCATAGTAGAACTTATCTTTCATTAATGAATGATGGGAGTTGAAGTCCTTCCAGTGTAGATTGATTTATGGTTCCTTGAAGTAACTGAAGGGATGCAGGAATCCAAAGTTAAATCTGTTTCTTGAGTGGCAGAGTAGGGTAAATGAAAGCCAGGAACAAAGCCAGAGGTTCAGTACACGGGAATTCAAAGAGCAGAGTTCTGCAATGAAACAGCAACCATGTAGTAAGAAGTGAGAGCACATCAACCACAGGAGAGAAAGGGAAATTGATTGAGCACCAAAGATCAGCTGGAGCTTCTTTTTAACTCAGGAAGAGATGACATCACAAGTATTTGGGGCCTGTTCGCTAAATGTCGATCTGGCTGGAATCAAATATAGAGGAATTTCCCAAACAACGTTGGGGAATCCTGATAGTAGGAGGCTAATCCAAGCGATACAATATTTGAGAAGGCCACCCATAAAAGAAACTAAGTTAATTATTTACCTCATGGACTGTAGTAAAATCCAAATAAGCTAAGTACCAGAATTCGCCTACTTGTGATTTACTGCTTTTTGATTAGTGTGCAACTAGTTCACACAGAGAGCTCTCCTCCCACGAGGAATAACAGCTGACAAATTGGGCCTCAAAAAGATGCCAACCGGACTCCTCTACTTATTTCTAAGTTCAAGCAGTGAGGAATCTGTCTTAAAAGATTTTTTATAAAACACATTCAAAATCTTTGGATAATGAGAATTATCATTGATAGTGATACTGTATCTGTTTATGATGTATCTTTTTCAGAGATTTTTTCTTTTTCATCTCTTTCCTATGGGGGATTTGCAGACACAGGCTGTCCTCATACACAGCACGAGGACATTCAGTGTCGTTTCATGGAGTTAAACTTTGTGAAACAGCAGGAAGCACCTCTAGTGACAGTCTGGTAGACAGTCACTGGAGGCAGTCTTAGCACTGTAATGTAAAAATTGCAGTTTCTCTGAAACTGCAGTGTTTTACATTGCAGAATTATGAGGACAAGGACAATGCCCTCAAAACACTTCATTGAAATAAAGTGTTCTGGGTGCCTGTAGTGTCCCTTTAATTTTTGCAATTCAGAAATTTGAATATCTTTAAAATTAATGATTAAAAAAACTACTAGAGGGATTTCATTTTTATTGTATGATGGATTTTATGCCTTTTATCTTCTTGTGCCCCTTAAAATTGCAATATATAAAATACATGTATGTGATTTATTTGTATTTTCTTGGCAAACTGTGTAGTGGGTATTTTATAATTTGATTTTCATCCATCTGGAACAATTCATTTGCACTGATGTAGCTTTACTTCCAAGCCAAGACTCTGTGCCAGATCAATCACACAAGAAAATCCCTGGGTAGGGATATATATGTCAAACTCCAGTGCAGAACATTTAGGGGTCAAAGCATCCAAACACTGTGACAGCAATAAGCATATTTATTGAAGAAAACATAAAAACACCATTTAAAATAAAGGTGTTTTTAAAAAATTAGTTTAGACCAAAATATTAACCATAAACCATTCAGCTAGTCTTTTAGCCTTTAAACTTTTGGACCTATACCCGGCATAGTCAATCATTATATAATCAAGAGAGAGAGCATGTGTGCGAGAGCATGTGTGTACATGCTTCTAAGGAACATTAAAAATATGCACATAAAAGCACAAACACTCTTGTCTTTCATGGTAACTGAAATATATATATTTTTCTCGACATTAACCCCTTAAGGACCAAACTTCTGGAATAAAAGGGAATCATGACATGTCAGACATGTCATGTGTCCTTAAGGGGTTAAAAAAGTTGTCTTCTGTACAGACACCAGATAAGGGTTTGCAAGGTGGCCAGGAAGGCACTTACTTTACTAGACTAGATTGGCCCTCGATTAAAAGTGGCATGTTTTTCCCTGATGGACACTACTTTAAAATTTGGGGGACTAAGTTAATTTGTAGACTCGGCATATGAACTACAAATATCATAAAAAAAATATTATTTTTACTACTGGTATATACATGTTTTGTTTAGTGACTTCTTTATACAAGGTCACACTTCCCCCAATTATTTGTTTATGATTGCCATTGTTTCTTTCAATATGTTTGATTATTAGTTATTGGTTAGATTTTCTTTTGTTATTTTGCTCGTAACACGTACTATGTATTTTAACCAATATATTTATGCATGAATAACAGACACTGAGGGCAACTAATCAGATCTGAACACAGAACCATAACCTAATAGATAATAGTAGCAAAGAGTAGGGACAGATGGCACAAATACTTGGAACATAGACAGCCTCTTACCAATATACGCTGGTAACCTGGCTATGTTACCTCAATGTCAAAAACGACTGGTGCTCTAATTATATCACACAGAAGTGTAACAGATGGCATGTATAGCTGTCACCTATCAAATCTGTATTTTGTTTGCAGGTAACTTAATAAAATCATGCCAAAAATAATACATTGGATTGTTTGGGTCTTTGTACAGAATGGAGAAACAGATGGTAAAGGTCTGGCAACTATATGATGTGTAATGTATTGGTGTACCTCACCAAATCCCTTAACAGTTGGGTTAATAAAGGGGCATCGGCATGGGGCATGACATTGGCACTCAGTGGCCAAAAATGTACTAAAGATACATATGGCAGCAATGACGTGGTTCCAAATTAACCATGCGGTACTTATTTTTAATGAAGGGGCTATAGTGCCTAAAAAGGAAAAAAAATAATATAAATTTTAGACTTTAGTCTTTAGATTTCTACACTTGTGGATTTAAAAAAATCTCCAATGATACCGTTCTTCGTGGCATATGCTCCTGCAGCATACAAATGTTAATATAGGTAAGTCTTTGTATTTTGTTTATAGCATACTTAAAGGGACACTATAGTCACCAGAACAACTACAGCTTATTGTAGTTGTTCTGGTGAGTGTAGCCTGTCCCTGCAGACATTTTCATGTAAACATTGTCTTTTCAGAAAAAAGGCAGTGTTTACATTGCTCCCGAGGGACACCTCCAGTGACAGTCACTCAGACTGCCACTAGTTTCCTGTAGAGATGCATTGATTCAATGCATCTCTATGAGGGGATACTGAATGGCAAGCGCAGTGCTTGACCCCGCCTCCGCCCGCATCCTTCCCATGGGAAAGCATTGGATTGGCTAGGATCCTCAATTCTGATGACCTCAGCCAAGGAGGAGGATTAGGGCCGGGCTCAGTGACGGCAGACCCACACGGCGCTGGAGTAAAGGTAAGTTTTTATCCTATTTAAGTCGGGTTAGGAAGGACTGGAGGGCTTAATAGTATTATTTACACTATGGGGTCAGCAATACACATTTTTGTTCCTGACCTATAGTGTTCCTTTAATCTAGACTTCTGTTTCAGATGGGCTCACCTGGCGTGCAGTTGGACTAGAGTACGGTGGCACTGTCTGTACCGGGAAGGTATTTGGCATCAAAAACCTTTATTGGTAAGGTGAATAAAAGTGCAAATAGCAAAGTAAGAAAGTTCCAATAAAAATAGTAATTAAAAGTCCTGTGTTTACAGTCTGATCCAAGGACTTTTAATTACTATTTTTATTGGAACTTTCCTACTTTGCTATTTGCACTTTTATTCACCTTACCAATAAAGTTTTTTTTTCTTGGAAAAATACTTGAACATCTCATCTTTACCAAGAAATTACCCCGATTATTTAAGGAGCAACAAGAAGAAGGATGGGGACATCCTATTAAGAGTCCCTCTACGTTTTCCATGAGAGCCATATGCAAATTTTGCTCCAGGCTTGTGAGTACTATTGCTCTACTCTATTGTAATACATTTTAATCATACAGTATTATACTATGTCGCTCTGTTCTATTTTCTAGAACCATCAGATGTGTGTTCCACCAATTGTATGTATTTAGGTATTTGGCATCGCCTTTTGGCAGGTGAATCAAGAAATGTTGAGAAAAATTTACGGGAGCTGATGTTTTCGCCCATTCATTTTTATTGCTCCCAAAATAGAGAAGAATTTAGTTATATGTTTGTTGTTAGACTCATGCATTCAGTTGTACTACCCCAAATCCCTATGCACACCTTCTTTAATCCCTTAAGGACACATGACATGTGTGACATGTCATGATTCCCTTTTATTCCAGAAGTTTGGTCCTTAAGGGCTTAAGCTAAAAATGTAAAATCTCTAACGAGATTCTAAGGGGGTGTTTTTCTAAAGATTTTGACTGGTAACTAAATGGGCAATTAGCACATGGATGGCCAAATGACAATGTTACATACAATTTGGTGATTTTCCGTAAATTGTGAATTTTGGAGGCACAAATGTTTTTTAATCTTGTAACTGTTTAAATCAAAAATTTACCCCCAACCAGAATCACTATAGAGTTACCCATTCTATTGATAGAACTGCATTAATAATGCTTTCACAGATACATCTTAACCATGGAGCATGAAGAATGTGTCAGTCAATCTTCTTAAAGGTGATAGAGATTAACATTGCATTAAACTGCAAAGCTTCTCTGACTGGTAAAAGATGAATGTGAGTAATGGGAAAATTAACAAATGTGATAGGAGTGAAATACTCAGAGGGAGCAAAGGTGATAATTATTTTGTGAGCAATAATTAATTGGAACTTGCAGTTGGATATTTGCAACATGAGTAATATTCTGTTACCATATTAAGTCTTATATATATCATTATGTATATTATAAGTCATTTGAGCCTCCTATTTCTATTTATGTGACAGCCTAATCCTTACATAACTAAAGAAGGTCCTCGCTAGTCCAAAATAAGTTACATAGTTGTCATTACTTCCCATACAGGCATAACAGACAGACATTTCACACTTATACAGCTAAAAAAACAAACAGCACAATCTGTATTAAAGGACCACTATAGTGCCAGGAAAACATACTCGTTTTCCTGGCACTATAGTGCCCTGAGGGTGCCCCCACCCTCAGGGACACCCTCCCGCCCGGCTCTGGAAGGGAGAAAGGGGTAATAACTTACCTTTTTCCA
>OW240918.1:43302955-43401561 GCA_933207985.1 Pelobates cultripes | reverse complement strand
CGAATTTTCAGTTAAAGTGCACAGTAATATACATTGTTGTTCCTTTACATATATGCAATACTATCTTAATTGTAAAATCTAGTGATGGCCACTAATGCAAGGACTGTTGTGAAATGTAAAGGGATTTCTCCTTTTAGGACAAAATGAACAAATTAGAAAATTCTCGTTTCCGCTATTTTCAACCAGCTTTGTTATTTTGATTTAAAATTCACGGTGCCATGGTTAGTTCACGACAATTAAAGGCAATCTGTCACAACAACACTACTTTTTAATACAATGATCCTTTCATCAAGTTTTGAAAGAAAATAGAATCTTTGTTAAAGGAAGTATATGTTAAAAAAAAAAAATGAGAAGATATATGACAGGATCCTTCAGCCATATACACACACTTTGCTATATGACAGGATCCTTCAGCCATATACACACACTTTGTGTCAGTGTTTGAAAACCTCTATATAGTCTCTAAGGTTTTCCCTGCTTCGCTCCCTGCACAGTGCAGTAACATCATCAGACCTACTAACTTTCAGATTCAACACCGTCTGACCCGAGGAACATGTATATGGCTGAAGGAACCTGTCATATACTAAAGGTAGGGATTAGTTTTTCTCATTTTGTTTACATATACTTCATTTAACTAAGAATCAATTTCCTTTCAAAACTTTATGAAATAATCATTATATTAAAATTTAGTGTTCAGTTAACAGTTCTCCTTTAATAGTAAAGATTAGTAGTAAATTCTATTTAGTAAATCTTTAATTAAGTTATATGGATTATATTTGCTTTTATTTATTTATATTGATGTTACTCTTGTTAGTATGGAACACTGGCTAATTGGGAATTTAGATCCATTTTTTAGCTATTATATTTGTATAAATTTATTTCACATGACAATATTACATTAGTAAATGGCCAACTTGGCAGTCATGTTAAACAAATACTCCTTGAGTCTTGTTATAATTAGCTCTTCTTAAATGGCCCACTAGATTCGTGAAAGCTAATTCGAGAGCAATGTGAGATGACAAAACAGCAAACCTTAATCTAAATCACAGTAAGAAGTCTCAGGATTAAATAACACTGTTCAGTCTTTTAGAAAAGTTTATAGCTTCCAGATGGGAGCCCAATTCTCTCCAACGGTGATTAGTTCAGGACACAGACCGGGAGACGTACCAAATGTGTTACCATTTTACATATGTCTTTCACGAGAAGACTGCTATATAAAGGGCTCCTATCACTTTATAGATGGCTATTTACTTATAATAAAAAGGCAGTTCATCATATTGCAGGATGGACAGTTCGCCATGTGTTGTACTGAAATCCACATCAGCGCAGTGAACAGCATGTTTTATATTTTAATTAACCCCTTATGTCCAAACTAAAAATTACAGAATTGCGTATTACTATTCTAAAGAGTTTATTAAAATTAACACATTTTTCTGTATTTAGTAGGGACAGTTAGGCCCAGATCCCTCTGTTACTCTTTTCAGTCCTAATGTCCCTCTTTTCTAGGAGCTCCATATTGTGTCTGAGTGTATAACAGAGCTCCACAGCTATAATACTTTCAGTAATGTGTCTTTAAACTACATTAAATTTGTTTAGAAATCACTCTGTGTACATAAGATACATTGTTCTTGTTCTAAATTACATGTTGTATTAATTGTTACTGATAAGTTACCTTACATTTTTCAGAACAGCCCCACCCTGGCCACAACCCACTACACCCCTAAAATTAAAATGTCCCTCTTTGTCTATTTGAAATGTTGGACGGTATGTTAATGTGATCTTTTTATAGAACATTTTTATTGGTCTTTATGATTAGGTTTAATAGTTATTAGTTTAGATTTTTAATAGTTAAATGATATGTCTTAGTTTATTAGTTTTATGATTGTAATGTAACAGCAATCCAAGTTCAAATATAACTAGAAGGTTTTGGAGAACTGTGATCATCTTAATTAGGCACACGAGTCCTCTCTATCATTGTCCCCAAGTGGAAGCAGTCTGGTCAATTTAATATTTTTTTTGTTAGTGTTTAGTGTTGGCAATACATACCTTTGGCACTTGAAAATGTTGAGTATTTAAAGGGACACTATAGTCACCAGAACAACTACAGCTTATTGAATTTGTTCTGGTGAGTAGAATCATTACCTTTAGGCTTTTTGCTATAAACACTGTCTTTTCAGAGAAAATGCAGTGTTTACATTACAGCCTAGTGATAACTTCACTGGCCACTCCTTAGATGGCTATTAGAGATCCTTCCTGGGTCGTGGCTGCCTAAAATGCATCCAAACATTCAGTATCTCCTCCCTCTGCATGCAGACACTGAACTTTCCTCATAGAGATTCATTGATTCAGTTCATCTCTATGTGGAGATGCTAATTGGCCAGGGCTGTGTTTAAATCATGCTGGCTCTGCCCCTGATCTGCCTCCTTGTCAGTCTCAGCCAATCCTATGGGGAAGCACTGTGATTGGATCATGCCACCACTTCTAATGATGTCAGCAGACTGCTTATTTTTCTGAGTCTAACAGCATGCAGAGTTACAGCTTCAGGCTTGAATACAGTAAGATTTTGCTATATTTATGGAGGCATGAGGGCCGAAGGGGGCTAGATGGTGGTTTTAACACTATAGGGTAAGGAATACATGCAAAAGAATAATAAGCGCTCTCTTCTCAGGGATAAGCTGCAGTTCACCAACAAGGTGTTCCTCTACCTTGTGATAAATGGACAGATAAAATAGAAAGGTGAACAGCGCTAAAAATCAGAAAATGATGTTTGTGTTCCTGACCCTATAGTGATCCTTTAAGCTCTACGGAAACTCAACGGAAATGTTTTAAATGTTCTGTTGCCATCTAAATAGGGTTGGCTTGCTTCTAAGTTCTTCAAAGATTTGCCAGCCATTGTAATTAGTTCTCGAAATTACTGAAAATATTGAGCTATTATTTTTCCAATGCCCGTTTTACATTACTGTCCATCGAGGAATTTGAAAGTCTCACGTTGTGTGGATATATATCAAGAGAATGTTTTCATTGCTCTATGTGACACTATCTTATGTATTTTCTTTGTACAGGCATCTCTAAAATGACATATAAAGAAGAATTTATTGACCTAAGAGACATATTCTCTGTGAAAATGAAAAGACGCCGTTCGATTGGACAGAAAAGGGGAGGCACCTTACTGGGTCTAACTGTATTTTTGTGTATTAGAAAAGGACGAAAACTGAAGCAAGGTTTGATCAACCTTCACAACTTAAGTGAAGATTACTGTGCTATATGGTTTAAACAATTAAAGGAAATTCTGAATGGTGAGTCGTAAAAAAGATTTTCTTTTATAAATGCAATTATTAATGTACTTAATATGGCCCCGTAATTTTTTTTTTCTTTTACTTTTCCTTGTATGGTAAAATATGATTATACTCCCTTCCTCACCACGTGCTTTTATTTATATTTCTTTTATTTTTCTTCTGTGCCGGATCTTAATATCTGAGTGCAACTATTTTCTGTGGAATTCATTTTGCTGATGGATTGTGGGTAAATTTGATTGGCAATTGAAACAGAAAGTTACTTTAAGCTCTGTCCATTTACATTTTTGTCAATTTGACAGTTCTACATGATGAAATATAGTCCTTACTTTTTGTTATGTATTAAACTCCAAGTTGTAATTTTTCTCGAGTCCTCTAATTTTATTTACATGACCACTAATGTTAAAAATAGATTTGTTTATTTTTCGAGATTTAGAGTCATAGCCTTTGTTGAAATAAAAGTAAAAAAATATAAACAATTAAACTTACCTGTAAGTCAAGGTTGGGACTGTGTCATGTTTCAAACCACTCTTCAACCAGTGAATTCATCAATTTTGATGACTTTTGTCCAATCCAGTACTTCTCATAGAGAGAAGCCTTAGAGATATTGAAAGCATGCATGGCAACCACGGTTCTCCACATTGAATTCAATCTTTCTCTACTGGAAAACCTTCGAAATGCCTTAAACACCTTCAAAATTACCATTGCTAGAGAAAATGGAAAGGGTCTACACAAAAAAAACAATTCATTGAGATATAGTGATGATGGTGTTTAGAGCTGATCCTGGGCTATGACAAGAGAACAGGGAAAACTCTCTATGATAATTTGATTTAACCTCTCAATATATTTCCAGGCCAGTACGCTGGCACTATAAGCTCTGCAACTCTAAAATTGTTTACTGGTAGTTGGTCTTAGGCAACCATCACAACCGTTACAAGGAGCAGATGTGCTCCTGTGTTTTCCACAGATATATATTTTTTTCATACAGAGAGCACAGTGATATGATGATATAGCCCAATGGTTAATTCACAGAACACCAGAGAGGGAAGATGGTAAACATCTGTGCCATATATTGGGGTGAAGTAATGCAAAACTGGTTGGGGAGCTGTCAATGATGCTGTGCATGTGACTAGAAATGCATTGTGGGTTTTGTCCTCCCAAAAAGTGTTTCTGTACCCCTAAGTTTGGTCTGGCTGACCAGCGGCCAAGATAGCCAGCATCCTCATAGCTGCTTATGTGCAGAGTGCTTGTGAAACCTTTTCATAGGGTAGGATGTCCAAAGATCATAACATGCATGTCTGTCTATTAATTACTCCATGATGCATATTTGTGCTTGAGAATTCTACATTTAACAAATTATGTATTTTAATTTATAGACTGGTATATCACAAGAGCACAGCCATAATTCTGTGTAGTCCTTTATGACCATGCTTTCAGCTTTGTTTTCACATTTACTTTCCCATACGTACATATTGAATGCTCTGTTTAGTTATGGATTTTGTTTATTAAACAGTGAGGCCATACGTGATTTGCTAACTGTTGGATAAATAAACATAACATTTTCAACTCACCCAAGACAGTTTTCAAACTCTGTGAACTAGAGGTTTTTTTTTTTTTGGTTTTTTTCAACCTCGATTACTATGTAACTATAATACTGTTGACTTTTCCAAATAGGTTGTCAATTCTCTAAAACTTGATGTTTAGAGCAGTGGTTCTCAACCCCTTAAGGACAGAGCTTCAGAAGCTTATCTTTCACTTAATGACAACAGCATTTTTCATTTTTTGTTGTTTGCGTTCAACTGCAATTTGCATTTTACTAATTTATTGCACCGACACATATTATACATCGTTTTTTTATAGGACAGAAAGGGCTTTCATTTGATGTAAGATATATATATATTTAAATGCTTATTTATTATAAAAAGAAAAACAGAAAAATGCAAAAAAAAAGTTTTTGCAATAATAATGTGTGCATAATTAGTGCAGGTTAAGGAAAGTAATTAAAAAATAAATTAATTTAGTTGTTCTGATTTACATAATATATAATGTGTCTGGGATTTTAAGTTTTTTTTTTTTGGTAGTTACAGGTCACAAAGGAGTAAAATAAACTTTTAATGTGGAGCGATTTTAGAATTTGGTATGTTTTTCTTGTAAGCTTAATAGCCATAAAAGAAAACAAAATTGCCACACAAAAGTATATATTTATACAAAGTAGACATCACGGGCTATTTACCTAGGGTTGTTTTGACACTTTCTACGTAGCCATTTCACCGCCAACCTCTGCTAAATATTGGAGTAAAATTGTGGTTTTCTTTTTGTTTTTGGCACTTATAACAAAGAAATTCTCATGTGTATTTTGTAAAGTTGGTGTGTGCTATTCCTGACACTCCAGGGTATCTCATAAGGTGCATATTGTGCCGTAACATGCCCCCATTTTTTCACCAATAGATGCCAAAGTATGTGGTAAAAAATAATTTTGTGCGTTTTTTACACATGGATTGTATTTTTGCTGGGCATTTTGTATATTTCACATGTGCCACTAAGTTCATACCCCCCAATTTATGCTCAGCTAAGTCTTCTGAATAAAATGACACCCCCATTGTATGTCTTTGGCACTATTTCGTGAAGCTACAGTGCCATATGGGAGACCAAGCCATATCCTTTTTTACCGAACTTTGAATTTTTAAATTTTTTTAAAATTCTTTATTTTTGCTGTGCAAAGAAATATAACAATATGCGCGGGGAACCCCGACGGCATTCCTCACGCTGATTTTCAACAGTTCTAACAATGGGGTATACAGGGTTGCTTGCACATTTTTAGTTAATTAGTTTTAATATAACTTAACCCCTTAAGGACCAAACTTCTGGAATAAAAGGGAATCATGACATGTCATGTGTCCCTAAGGGGTTAACATGTCTAGTAACATCTTGACAGTATAGTAGCACAGATAAGCATATTTAAGTTAGACATTGCTTAAGTGAAAGGGTTGCTGACTTCAGGTCTAAGCCTGAGGTGATGGGTCACTGATTATAAAGTATAGCATTCTAGATTGTTAAACATATATGTAGTTAAAAAGCAAGATTTGGTAAGACCTCAGCATCTGTAATAGTGGGATTTTACCCCACACTCACATCCACCAGCGTGGCGAGGTACCTGGCATTAACTCTGGAGCTAATGTAGCAGGTAATCGCCCGAGAGGCACAAGCTTATTGACAGCTGCATCATAAAATAGAGTAGCATAAGATACCAGAGTAAGACACATTGCTTATGTTGTGGGCTAAACCTGCTGGGTTGCGCTGCGGGATATGAATAGTTCCAGGGACAGTTCAAGCTCACCCCCACCAGCTTTATTTACTTAGTGAGGTAGTCAGGAGTGGGAGCTGACGTGGGACAGGTTAGTGTCATTTTGCTAGGCTACTGTCGCGGTCTGTCTGCTGTGTGTTTCAAGGGGGGTCCATGCTTTTCTTCACGGGTTGTGGAGTACCCATCTCACCTCGCCGTTGAGGGGCAGACCGCCGAGAGTTCTCCCTTCTGGCGCCCTCCTTTGTCTTGGAGTGTTCGCCACCTGAAGTCTGTTTATCGCTGGTCCAGGCAATGTGTTGCAGCGGGACGTGGAATCCATGTGGTTTGCAGGAGCCGTTTCAGTGCGGGCAGCCGCCATCTTGGGTGAGACGTCCTCTTGTCTGTGTCCCTCCATCCGGGGATGTGCGTGCAGTTCCAGGTCTGCAGTAGTGCTGTGGTGGACCGGGATGACCCCCACCAGTCCAAAGGGGGGGGAGGGGGGGAAGGATCCGCGATGCCCTGCAGGACTTCGGAGCTGGGAGACCGGCCGCGTTAACCGGTCCGCATCAGCTGCTAGGCCGCTGGTCAGACCTGCCACTCGGAGTGCGTCTAATGAGTCCATAATATTCCGTCCCTGATCCTGCCGAGACCACGTGGGGTCAGTATGCTTCGTGCCCGGTTGCTTTAGCGGTGTCTCGGTTTTTGGGGCTTATATTCTGCGATTTGGTCGGAGCTCCGAGTGGATGCGACTACCCGACATGGCGGTCAAGCTCCGCCCCCCCGAACTTTGTATTTTGACGCTGGGCCTATGTGCAATTTCCAAGCATCTTAGCAGGATTTAAATTCAAAGGTATGTTTTGAACCTTAGCGTGGGATCATTTTTCTGCTAGCTTGTACCAAGTGTAGTGGTAATAAGTGTTTTTTCTGCCTTTTTGACACACAAAGTGAGTTTGCACAGTATATTTTGCAAACCTTATGTGTGCTACCAGTGTATAATACTTGATATGTTGCTCAGCTATGTCGGCTGAGTACAGCAATACCCCCGTATGTACCTTTGCCAGGTATATGTGGACAACGGAGGGGCACATTTGGGACACAGCCATTCCAGTTTTTTTCAAACTTTCAATTTTTTTTTAGCTTAATTTATAACTTTTTAAACATTATTTTAAAACTTTTTTTTAACGTTAACCCCTAGTTAGCCTAACACCAAATCGCCCAATTCCCCACTAACTTCCACCACCCCAGCTAGCTAAATATATAATTTTAAAATATTTAAATTAATTATTTAAATAAATTAAACCCCTGAGGGTTAAAAAAAAAAAAAAAAAAAAAAATTAACCCTCAGGGGTTAAAAAAAAATCAGATGACAGTAAAATGTAATCGGGGTGGGATTTTAAATAAACTTAATTTTTTTTTTTTTAATTTTTTTTTTTTTAAACAGAACCAGGAAGTGCAGGGAGGCGGAAGGTAAGTATACTAAGCACATGTGCTCGCTCTGACATGCTGTCAGAGCGAGCACATGTGCTGGGGCTGCACTATCGGGTGCTCCCGGTCTGCCTCTAATACAAAGGCAGACCGGAGCACCATTAACCCCGCGATCGCCGGGGTTAATTTTAACGGGTGACGGACGTGGTCCGTCACTCGTTGTTATGGCAATCCCCTGAGTGATGGACCTTGTCCGTCACTCGTCGTTAAGGGGTTAAACCCTAGGTACTGTTAAAAACCAAAACAAACAGGAAATAGCAAGTCCCAGTATAATTTTAGTGTGTCCCGTATGATAGGAGCAAACTCATCAAACTGTCGTCAAAATAGATTTTACTATAGCGGCATTGCCCTCCGTAGGGCAATGAAGACTTGTCAACCTAATTAAGCTGTTATAAAAAATGCAATCTAATTTTAATTATAATACATGTCAGTGTGGTTTAATATAAGAACAGTGACTGAGTCACACCACACAAAAACAAAAGTTTTAGACTTTAGAAAAACAGACTTTTCGAAAATTAGAATATGGCTAGAGGAGTCATTATCAGACTGGAGCAATTTAAATGGAGTCCAAGAAAAATGGGATTATTTAAAAGTTGCACTATTGAAGGCAACAGAAAATTGCATTAGGCTTGTCAGTAAAAGCAAAAAATTCAAGAAACCACTGTGGTACTCCGCAGATGTGGCCAAAATAGTTAAAAACAAAAAGTTAGCATTTAGGAATTATAAAAAAAACCAGAGTGAGGAAGACAAAATGATCTATAAGATTAGGCAGAAAGAGGCTAAGCAAGTTATAAGAGCTTCCAAATCACACACAGAAGAGAAAATAGCACAGTCAGTAAAAAAGGGGGATAAAACATTTTTTAGATACATAAATGAGAAAAGAAAAGTAAAACAAGGATTAGTTAGATTAAAAACAAAAGAAGGAAGGTATGTAGAAGAGGATAAAGGTCTAGCTGACTGCCTCAATGAATATTTTTGTTCTGTATTTACAGATGAAAATGAAGGAAAGGGACCTCAGTTGAGAAAAAGGATAAATGAGTCATTTATTACACGTGAGTTTACAGAGGAAGAGGTTCTATTTCAACTGTCAAAAGTAAAGACAAATAAGTCAATGGGACCTGATGGAATACACCCAAAGCTATTAAAAGAGCTTAGTGGTGTACTAGCAAAACCATTAACAGATTTATTTAACCAATCATTGTTAACAGGAGTAGTCCCAGAAGATTGGAAGTTAGCGAATGTTGTGCCCATTTACAAGAAAGGTAATAGGGAGGAGTTGGGCAACTATAGGCCAGTAAGCCTTACTTCAGTAGTGGGGAAAGTGATGGAAACCATGTTAAAGGATAGGATTGAGGAACATCTAAAAACACATGGATTTCAAGATCAGAGACAACATGGGTTTACTTCAGGGAGATCATGCCAAACTAATCTTATTGATTTTTGATTGGGTAACTAAAATTATAGATCAGGGTGGTGCAGTAGACATTGCTTACCTAGATTTCAGTAAGGCTTTTGACACTGTTGCACATAGAAGGCTTATCAATAAACTGCAATCTTTAAGTTTGGATTCAAATATTGTTGAATGGGTAAGGCAGTGGCTGAGTGACAGGCAACAGAGGGTTGTAGTTAATGGAATATATTCGAAGCTTGGACTTGTCACCAGTGGGGTACCTCAGGGATCTGTACTTGGACCCATTCTCTTTAATATTTTTATTAGTGATATTGCAGAAGGTCTTGATGGTAAGGTATGTCTTTTTGCTGATGATACTAAGATATGTAACAGGGTTGATGTTCCAGGAGGGATAAGCCAAATGACAAATGATTTAGGTAAACTAGAAAAATGGTCAGAATTGTGGCAACTGACATTTAATGTGGATAAGTGCAAGATAATGCATCTTGGACGTAAAAACCCAAGGGCAGAGTACAGAATATTTGATAGAGTCCTAACCTCAACATCTGAGGAAAGGGATTTAGGGGTGATTATTTCTGATGACTTAAAGGTAGGCAGACAATGTAATAGAGCAGCAGGAAATGCTAGCAGAATGCTTGGTTGTATAGGGAGAGGTATTAGCAGTAGAAAGAGGGAAGTGCTCATGCCATTGTACAGAACACTGGTGAGACCTCACTTGGAGTATTGTACACAGTACTGGAGACCGTATCTTCAGAAGGATATTGATACCTTAGAGAGGGTTCAGAGAAGGGCTACTAAACTGGTTCATGGATTGCGGGATAAAACTTACCAGGAAAGGTTAAAGGATCTTAACATGTATAGCTTGGAGGAAAGACGAGACAGGGGGGATATGATAGAAACATTTAAATATATAAAGGGAATCAACACAGTAAAGGAGGAGACTATATTTAAAAGAAGAAAAACTACCACAACAAGAGGACATAGTCTTAAATTAGAGGGACAAAGGTTTAAAAATAATATCAGGAAGTATTACTTTACTGAGAGGGTAGTGGATGCATGGAATAGCCTTCCAGCTGAAGTGGTAGAGGTTAACACAGTAAAGGAGTTTAAGCATGCGTGGGATAGGCATAAGGCTATCCCAACTATAAGATAAGACTAGGGACTAATGAAAGTATTTAGAAAATTGGGCAGACTAGATGGGCCGAATGGTTCTTATCTGCCGTCACATTCTATGTTTCTATGTTTCTAAACAATGGGTCCCTTAGCCCATTGTTCAACTGAAGAATTGGTCACTAAGCTCATACCTATGTACATTATATGAATGTACATAATTTGGGTTTAAAAAAACCAAAACAGGTTTAGGGTTTAAAATGTGTTTGTTTTTATTGCATTATTTCACCATTGTGTTCACATGTTGGCATAATTTAATTTGCAATTGCATTTTTGTTACTAGATCTGTACAGCCTTCAGTGTTGAGTTTGCACAATGCCCTGTATTAGTTAATGCTGGTAGACCTGTTCTTTTGTCCTGTAGCAGGCAGGATTGATTTTCTCATAAAAGGAGGAAGTTCAGCATATAAAGGATGTTGAAATGCATATAATGGGCATAGTGACAATGGCAGCCATACACAATTACATTTCTAGCATTTTCTCCTGTTTGTTATAAACAGGTGAGAGATAGCAGTATTAGAGGGACACTATAGTCACCAGAACATCTACTGCTTATTGTATTTGTTCTGGTGAGTATAATAATCCCCTTCAGGTTTTTTGCAGTATACGCTTTCTTTTCAGAGAAAATGCAGTGTTTACATTACAGCCTAGTGATCACTCCACTCACCACTCCTCAGATTGCTACTAGAGGTGTTTACTGGGGCAGTGCTGCACAGTGCCATTCAGTGTCATCACCCTCTACATGGAGAAATTGATTTAATGTATCTCTATGAGGAGATGCTGATTGGCCACATAAATTTACACATAAAGAGGACTAGATCCAAACATCCTGGGCTTTATCCAGATAATGAATATATTCTGATGTGACACACTAGATGCTCTATGAAATGTATTAGGGTTTTTTTTTTTCACTTGGCATTGGTGGCCATGAACATGCCTTGTAATGTTTAGACTTAAAGTACCAATGGTCGACAGCCTTTGCAAGATCAAACTCCTTCACTGATGGTCCATTCATATTGATCATTAAAGGGACACTGTAGGCACTGTATCTGCTTCTTTTCATTAAACTGGTCATAGTGTATGGAGTCCCATGGTACCATCATATCATTCAGCATTAAATGGTTTTTAATGTTTTTATGCTTAACAAGAGTCCCCTGCAGTACACCCCCTCTGTTCTGCTTTGGCTATTGATGAAGTATTAACCTGGGCAGCAATGGGCAGCTGTAATTGGCTAAGAGTGTCAGCTGACTTCTTTCAGTCTGTCAGAGCTCCAACTGATGGTATGAATGAGTATGACAACAAGGAAGTATGTAATCTCTGCCTTAGCCACACCTTCAGAAGGGGCTGGACTGTGGGTGGCCAGGGACTCTTATTAAGTGTTAAACTGCTCGAACATGTTTAAAAATGAATGGAGGGACAGTGCCAGGGACTCCAAGCACTATAACTAATTCAAAGAGATGAAATTGTTATTGTGACTATGTTCTCTCTTTAACAAATCACCAAATCTTTCTTGCTGCATTGATTATCTGAACTTATTTTTGACAAAGTTTATTAAAGGACCACTATAGGCACCCAGACCATTTTGGCTCAATGAAGTGGTCTGGGTGCCAGGTCCATCAGAGAAACTGCTATGTTTACATTAGGGTTAATCCAGCCTCTAGTGGCTGTCTCATTGACAGCCACTAGAGGCGCTTCCGTGCTTCTCACTGTGAAAATCACAGTGAGAAGACGCTGACGTGCACAGGAAAGCATTGAGTAATGCTTTCCTATGGACTGATTGAATGCGTGCGTGGCTCTTTCCGCACATGTGCATTCAGCGCTAATGTCGGCAGAGGGAGTTGATTTTCCCTGCTCTTCCTCCCCCTTCAGCCCGGCGGGAGTGGGACCCTGAGGGTGGGGGGGACCTATTAACACTATAGAGCCAGGAAAACCAGTTTGTTTTCCTGGCACTATAGTGGTCCTTTAAGCTGAACGTTCTCTCACAACATGTGGGTGAGACAGACAACACAAACACTATGGACAACAAATTTCCCAAAACTGGAAATCTGTCTGTGTTGGAGAGTGCCAAATCCAGAAGTTCACGTAGTTTCTTTTCTTTTCCAAGGACTTCAAATTCATACCATTCATTGTGGATTGCATTCATGTATTTCAGGCAGTGAGAGTTGTTTCTGAAACTGCTTAGCCAGTGCTGTAATGTCATCAGTAGTCTTGTGATGCTGTTCCTGATGGCCAGGCAAAGGTATCAGACAATGCCGTGGCAAGTTTAATATTCCTCTGAACAGGGGAGGGCTGGCAGCCTTAGGCCTGGGGGGCAAAACCAGTCAAGTGGCCCATTGCACCACCAAATCACTTCACCATCCATGCCCACCTTTTCCTGGTTTTATAACGGATATTGATGTTATGCTAATCAGTAGCTCTTTGCCATACCCGCTCCTTCACGGCTCTGACTTTCAATGTTGTCAGAGCGCAGGCTGAGAATCTCTGAGCCTTTGCTCTGACTCACTAACTGAGCGCCGGAACCATGAGGCAGAGGATATAATCTGACTGCACCTACTGCTGGTGCATACCAGTGGACCACCATCAAATCATTTAAATTGAATATGCTGGGGTCCCCAACTTGTGAGCTGTGTTGGTCGCCGGGCGCCTCTGTTGTCATGGCACCTTGCGTGACCGCACAGCGTGCACACCCCAACGGCTGGCCCTGCTAATACACACTGATGTTACTATTTAGAAATCCCTCAATATTAATACAGACATCAGAGTAAACACCAATAAACTGTGGAAACAGAGCTGATACCCCCAAATTTATAAAGATTTGCTTAGTGGATTTGTTGTAAGATTAAATCATGCCTCCACCTCTCTCTCTCCCATGCGCTGCTCTGTAGGCTGGGAGGAAGTGAAGAGTAATCACATTCTCCCAGCACAGCGCCACCTGTGGCTGCATGGGGAACAGCTGTTTAATGTAATGCTTGCAGGACGGCCAGCTGCCGCAGAACCTCTTTGTTCCCGTCTCTGCAAAGGGCTCCAGGCACTGCTTGCTGTGAGTGTGAGCCACTGTAAATTAGGGGCAGAGGGCACTTGCACTGCGGTAAAGACAGGTCTGGGCAAGAGGAGAGTGCAGTGCAATCAGTGTACTCACCTCCTGTGGGTCACCAGTAGACTGGTGCACCTGCCCAGGATCAGAGCCGGTGTAAGGATTTTTGCCTCCCTAGGCAAAAGAAAAATTTGCCGCCCCACCTATATGATCTGCCATATGAACTAATGCCAATGCTGCACACTGTGTGTGTTTACATTAAAAAGCCTGCAGGGACCGGCTATAGACACCAGAACCACTTCATTAAACTGAAGTGGTTCTGTGGACTATAGTGTCCCTTTAATGTGAGGTAAATTATAGATTAGTGTCACTAATAATATACTAGATTGTCTACTTACAACCAGATGAGGATAATGATGGGCTGCAGTTTGGCTCCACTGGTCTGGTGTAGAACAGGATCTCTGAAGGCTGTTTGTAACTGTGGTCACAAAATTCAAAGTTCTAGTAGAATGGGAAGCAGCTCAATTTTTTCGGGGCCCCTTAAACAGCTCAAGGTCTGGGCCCCAGGGCCTGACGGTGAGTATGCCCATAAGGCTCACCTAAAAGTCCACCTACATGTTCCACCCATGAGTTCGGTCACAGGGAGTGGAGTGTGTGGGGGATGTGTTATGTGTTATTGTAGAGGATCTAATGTGTGTGATTATGGTATGTAGTGTATAGGGATACCAGTTTGTGTAGGTGATGCAGTGTATTTGTAGTGGAAGCAGTGTGTGTTTGTGTATAAGCAATGTATTCTGTGAATCTGTGTTTGTATGCATAAGGGATGCAAGGTGTGTGTCTGTAAGTGTGTGCATGGAGTGTGTGTATGAAATGCATTGTGTTTCTGTGTATATGTAAGAGAAGCAGTGTGTGTTTGCATGTGTGTGTAAGGGTTTGCATTGTGTGTTTCTGTGTATGTGTGCAAAGGATGCATTGTCTTTGTGTGTAATGGATGCATTGTGTGTTTCTCTGTGTGTAAGGGAAGCATGTTGTGTTTCTGTGTGTGTAGGGATGCATTGTGTGTTTCTATGTGTGTGTAGGGATGCATTGTGTGTGTGTGTGTGCGCGTAGTGTGAAAGAGCGCCCTGTCCTGCACCCTGTCCTATAGAGCTCTCCCCTGCCCCTTAGTGGTCTCTCCTCTCCATACCCCCCCCCACCACTAGAAGTCACTTCTCACACCCACCCACCCACCCTCCCTGTGCTCTTCTCATCCCCCCCCAAACCTCCAGGGTGGTTTGCTTTTCTCCCCTCTCCCCCAACCCTCCGGTGTTCTTTTCTCCCTCTCCCAAACCTTCTTAATCACCCCCCCCCTGTTCTTCTTAATCCCCCTTGGATTCAGCTGCTTAATCCCCCCACCCCTCCCTGTTCTTTTTAATCACCCCCTGTTCTTCTTAATCACCCCCGTTCTAGCTTCTTAATCCTTACCCCTCCCTGTTCTAACTGTAATCACCCCCCTGTTCTTCTTTCTTAATCCCCCACCCCCTGTTCTTCTTAATCCCCCACCCCTCCCTGTTCTTCTTAATCCACCCCCTGTTTCTTAATCACCCCTGTTCTTCTTAATCACCCCCTGTTCTTCTTAATCACCCTACCCTCCCCCCTTCTTCTTAATCCCCCCTGTTCTTCTTAATCCCCCACCCTTCCCCTTCTTCTTAATCCCCCACCCCTTCCCCTTCTTCTTAATCCCCACCCCTTCCCATGTCTTAATCCCCCACCCCTCCTTCTTCTTATTGAATTCCCCTACCCCTCCCCTTCTTCTTAATTCTCCCCACCCCTTCAATGCTTAATCCCACCCACCTCCCCTTCTTCTTAATCCCCCCTCTTTTTATTAATTCCCCCCCTCACCTCCCCTTCCCTGTAGCGTGGCCGAGCTCCTCTCCGGTCCGCGGTGCACTGCGGACCGGAGAGGAGCTCGGCCACGCTACAGGGGAGGGGAGGAGAGGAGAGAAGCAGCTGCAGCTGCCTGAGGCTCTTAACAGAACGCTCAGGCGGCTGCAGCATTTAAAGGGCCGGGCCCGCCCCTGCCTCTGAATGAGAAATCGTTTTTCCAGATATTTAACACCATTCTGAATCAAATTGTCTTTTTCATGCTAGATAGAAGAAGTTGCAGCATTGCTGAGTCCATGCAACTGTACGCTTTGATACAGTCATTTAAGTGATGTTCCAGTGATAAATCTCTTCTCATGTTGTTTTGGAACATCTTTGAGCGAGTTTAATGATAAAATAGAGTTTTTCACATGCAACCTAATTTGCTTAAGAAAAGCTCTTCCCTTTTAAATAGAAGGGAGTGGTTCCTAATAATTTCAAGGTAGTCAAGCAGAAAATGGAGCATATGATGAATTTAAAAATCAGTTTGTTTTTTCAACAAACCATGTGCAACTGAAGAAGCACAGTCTTTTTCTGCAGCAACACTTTCAAGGTGTACTGTCACACATTTCCAGTCTTTGACAAGTGCAGAGAGAACACTGACTTTGCATGACAACCATCTTATGTTATGCAAGCTCTAAATTTTCTAGATTTGTGTCTGAAAACTATCAGCTACCTACTTCAGCTGTCACGTTGTCTTGGGTGGATACTGGTAAAATTTGGTACCGATCCTTTAAAACACAGTAGAGGTAGTCAATGAATTTTCCTTCTTTCACAGAGCTTGATACACTTAAATTTAATCTGTGTGGAACACAGTGAATGCCAATTACATGGGTGAGATGTTGACATATTTTCAGCTCCAATAATGCTGGCAACACCACCTGTACCAAATCCAATCTTCTGGTTGAAGAAAGCCAGTCTAAGAGACCATGCATCTTCAGGTCTTTAGTGATGGTTTCTAAGTATTCATCTGCAGTAGCCATTTTGAGAGGTAGAACTGATAGATTTACTTATTTGATCCTATTGTTCCTGATGTATCTGACATAGAATAATACCTCTTCTACTCCTTTGTCAGTTGATCCATCTAGCATCAAACTGACATATTTCACTCCTTTATCTAGCAGATGAGTTCTTTCCTGACTACAACTGCAATATGTGAGATTAATTATTTACATCTCTTGTCATTTGCATACTCCTCTGCCACAGCAACTGCTTGTTTCCCAGTCCGCTCTAGCAAACCTTCAAAGTCTGTATATCGCCCGTTGTTTTTTTTCAATATTATGAGCTACATTAAGTAGAACTTTCATGTGGTTGAACATCCCTTGATCCATTTTCTTAAAGGATGCGGCCAGTTACTTCTGGAGCCAATAAGGCATGTTTGGCATTTACACATTTTTCATCTGGAGTGACTTTTCATGTTTTTGAAGGTCTCCAGTTTAAATGGCGCTAAAACCCCTTTCACAGTTTTAGATGCTTGATCATCAATGCCAGGGAACAGGGCACAGATTTCACATATGGCTATACCCATGTTATGATTTTAATTTTAAGCCATGTGAGTTCCTTGCACCAAACTTCCTTTTCCTGCATTTTGAATTTGATTTGTTGAAGGGGACTCCTCTACTGGTTGTTCTTCTCTTGTGCAGTTTGATTCTGCACTAACAAGTTCCACTTCACCTTCCAAACAAGAGGTCTTAGCAAAGAAATGTATCATTCACAGTTGCTTTGCATCTTCTGGTGTCACGTTTAATTTTTTTTGTTGCACGTTTAATTTTTTTCTGAAGTCCCAAAAAAGGATGTTTGGATTTTCTTTTTTTCTTTTTTTTATTCAAGGTTTTTATTGGTGACATATAATAAGCATTAAACATTGATACAATTATATACATAGCAGGTCATATAGCATCGCTGGGCAAGCCAGTAAAGTATACAGTTTTTGTTGCAGGCTATGGATGTACCTAGTATGCATTGTACAGTAGGTATTTTCAGCTACATAGTGCATTTCCTTAGTGCAGGTAACCTGCGGGGTGGGGAAGGTAATAAAAGGCAGCCACTTGTCGTGGTCTCAGCGGCTTCTGTGTTGTTGGCAGTGTGTTGGTCAAGTTATATGTCTTGGAAAGCCGAGCATGACGTTCGGAGGTGGGTGGAGGGGGTTTGTGGACAGCAGGGAGACGCAGTCTTGGGTTACCTTTTAGGTAGGTCTGTTCGTGGTCCGCTGGGCGGGTGGTAGGGTAGGGGGCAGTTGTCGGTAGGTAGGTGCGTTTTGAGGTCGAAGGGTCCGTCAGTTAGTTTCGTCCTGTGAGTGTGGTTGTCACGGGTGTCTCTTCGGTGATAGTTGCTTTCCTCTGGTGTCCATGGGGGTTCTTTCTTGAGTGCAGTGGCATTTAGTTGGTCTTGCAAGTGAGGGGGGGTCTCTACTTGGGTAGGTCGTGTTCCAGGGCTAACGTGTCGGTGGTGGGTCATGTGTTTTGGGGTTTGTTGGGGGGAGGTGGGGTGGAGGGATGGGGGGTGGGTTAGTGAGGTAAGGATATTGCAGGTGGGGGGGAGGGTAGGTGCAGGCACAGACGGGGGGAGGGAGTGTCCGGTCCTGGGTCTCCACCCCAGCCCCCCCAGGCCAGGGTTGGTCCCCCCCCATCACCCCCTGGGGTCATGGTCCCTTTCTCCGGGACGCGGGGTAGCTCCTGCTCCGCGTGATCATCTTGGCTTCCGCATTGTCATCAGTCGGTTCCGCCAGGGCCGTAGTGTCTTCCTCCACTGCCGGGTGTTGTGTGGCGTCCACGTTTGCTGCGGTGGAGGCGAGCAATTGGAGCCAGTGGTACCACGCGTCGTGGTAGCGTCGTATGCATCCCTCTGTGGAGTGGATTAGCTCCTCGATGCGTCTGATGTCTTCCACTCTGGTCATCCACTCTTTTGATCGTCGGGCCCGTGCGTTGTTTCCAGTGTCCCGGGATGAGGCTGCGGGCTGCGTTCAGTAGGTGCGGGATCGCCGATTTTTTTTTGATGGGGACCGGTGTTAGTTGGAGCAGGTATGTTTTGGGTGTGGGTTGCAGGTTTGCGTCTATTATGGTCGTGAGTATCTTGTGGACCTCTGTCCAGAAGGGCTGGATAAGTGGGCAGGACCACCATATGTGGAAGAGGGATCCCAGTTCCCTCCCGCATCTCCAGCATTCCTGTTCGTTTGTGGCTTTGATCGCAGTTAGTTTTTCCGGTGTCCTGTACCAGTGCAAGATCATTTTATATCCTGTTTCCTGGAATTTGGTGGAGATGGAGGCTTTGTGTGTGAGTGTGAACACCGTTGTCCATTGTTCTGCCGAGAGTGTGTGTCCTAGATCCCTTTCCCAGTACTTGGTGAAGTAAGGGGGGGGTGCGTTAGTGGGGGTGGTGGTTTGCATGCGGTATAGAATCAAAATTGAGTGTGGGGAAGAGGGGCCTCAGCAGCCCCCTCTGCAGTGTGAAACCCCCTAGAAGTGTAATGCCTCTCCCTGGCCACAGGTAAAAGGCAAGGAAGGGGGAATATATACAATTATTTGTTGATATATAAATAAATTGTATAAAATTATTATTATTTTTTTTAAGATTTTAGCCGACAGAATGGATTAGCCAAATAATCCTACCACACCATATTTATATACACATACACACACTTGCTCTTCCTCTCGCTCTTCCTTTCGCTCTTCCTCTCGCTCTTCCTCTCGCTCTCGCTCTCCCTCTCGCTCTCCCTCTCATGCATAAATTTTCTTGAAAACATAAACAATTTGACTGACTTGTATATTTTTTGCATTTACCTCTCAATAAAAGAAAGATTTACAAAAAAACAAATATTAAATCATAAGCATATTCAGTTAATGGCAGATTCATGTAGAAATAGTTTCTTTTTTTCAAAACTGTAAATGAACAGAAAATCTTTACCAGTTATGGTCTATCGGTCCCAAAGGCCAGTGACCGGAATTGGCCCTTAAAATGTAATATTAATCGATTCCTAGTGATGAGTATAAATGAATAATAAAAAATACATAGAAATAGGCGAACATATGAAAAAATAAAGAAAATAAAAATAAAATGAGTTTTAATAAATAATAACCATTTTGTTTGATGCAGGCTGTGTGAGTCACAGCCAGGGAAGGTGTGACTAGGGCTGCATGGACAGAGGCGAATTAACTCTTAAATGGCAGAGAATTGAGCAGTGAGACTTCAGAGGCATGTTCTATGCACTAAAACTGCTTCCTTAAGCTAAATATGTTTTGGTGACGCTAGTGTCCCTTTAATTTACTGTGTTATTATTTTTAAGATGTAAATATATGTTGGGGCGCTCTGTATGCCCAACAACCATCATTCTCTTCTATTTAACCCCCAAAATGTTGTCTTAAAACACAAGGACAATGTGTGTTGAACTGTACTCAAACTGACATAGAACCATTGGTATGGGCAATCAGGCTGTTCCATTATTGTCTATGTAAGGAATAATTGACGACAGGCCGTTGAATTATTAGAAAAATAATGCACACCTGAGGTGGTAATGCGGTCAGGACGCGAAGTGGAGTGGCCGTTACACCTCAGGTGTGCATTATTTTTTAATAATAATTAAACGGCCTGTCGTCAATTATTCTGCTTATACTACAGTTACCACACCTCGAAACATTGTTCAGATGATGTATTTCAAACTTATTATTTAGTATAAGCGGAATATTTAACTCCAGGCCGTTGAATTATTTTTCCGTTATTACAGTTGACTACGCAAAGTGATATGGAACTGTAATGCGGTCAAGACCTGTCTGGAACTACTAAAATAATGCACACCTTAGAACGTTCGTCAACCAATAAGATTCAAGCATTCAATGGCCTTGCAGTATAAATATCTTTAATGTATGTGTATAATATATTATCACTATATGAATTTGGTTATTACTCGAACATTTGAATATGTAGAAATACCAGCTTCAAACTGAATTAATGTGATAAAAGGACATTGTAAAATATCATCTGCAATATTTTCCATTTTCTTTTTTTCTCTTTATTTTTTTAGATTTTTTTTAATTATATGTACCACATCCTTTGAAGACAAGATGTCCATTGCAATATATACAGAGTAGTGATGAGTATAGAAAATGTGAATGTCCTTCATACAGTATTGTTTCACTTTAAAGGATGCTTGTTTTCAGATACAAAATTGGTTTGTTTTAAGAAAACATGCCTTACCCGGTTACCACTGCCAACTGCTTGTACTGTTGACACGTGACATCCATTTTACTCCAAAATCTTGCAACAGGATTGTAATTTGTAAGACCAGAACTGTGAACACGTGCCAATTGTCTCAGCTCTCTTTTATATGCTTGTAGGAGTAGAACCCAATGCTATATTCCATCAAGTTCAAGTTCAATGGGCTGTGTGTTCCAGGAAGCCATTCTGTACGTCAAAGTTGTAAAAAACAATTATTTGTGGTCTTTGAGCTTGAGGAAGCTTTGTCCTTTGACCTCTTTCATTATGATGTTTTTGTCCACAGAAAAGAGGCTCGTTGGGGTTTCTTTGTTCTTTTATATAATTTATATGATTCTCTAAGCTTGCAATGTTAGTGTGTAAATATGCAAGGGAACCAGCTGTTTCTAAAGTGCTGGAACCACCAATTCTTGCAGCCACTAGAGTCAAATTAGCCTACATCATTCAAAGTCACTATCCTAACTTTTGTAATAAGAGCCACTTAACCTCTGACCATTCATGTTTTATATATTGTGCCTTAGGATCTCCTGTTTGCCAAGAACCAACCAGTATACTCACACACAAGTTTAACCAGGCATATAGCTCTATGGATCTGCTTATTTCATTTCTGTGTGATAGTTTTTAGATGTTGTTTAGGTGATCCCCCACCAAATTAGCAAATAGCTAGATACAAATTCGCTCTTTTATTTAAGCAAATTTGCTCTCTGTAAAATTGTGCATCTTCCACTGTTGGGATAATTTTCTGTCTCAGAAGACAACAGGACTTTGTACAGAGGTTTTTACAGCCTTCGCAACATGTGGGGTAGCTAAATAACTGAAATGCATCTAAGATGCTCTTTCAGGTATTATAAACTTACATTGGATTACAATATAGCATATGGTTCCTAATGAAACCTTATTTTAATGTCCTTCGAAAGCTGTATAAAATGTACATAGCTGTTCTCTCCAGTATCATAGCTGACATTAATAAACTGAGAACATCTGTAACCTAATTCTTACAGAACGGTTCATCAGGTACAAGCTGTAAACAAATTTACCAAGGAGAAAACTATATGGAGACCTTGCAGTGAATCAGATATAAAGATATTGGTTTGAAAGCAATAGAATGTTAAGCACCATGCCCGCTTGTCTATGCCAATTATTTCAATCTAGATTTTCACTTTAATTTATTATTATGGTGTTTGCAGGCTGTATCTTCAACCATACACATTATCTCTTAAATAATGTAATTTAAATTTAGAGGAAAAGTAGCTTGGTTTAAAGGTATACTAAACAAATTATGACAGGTTGCCCATACATCCAAAATACATTGTCTAATAAAGTAGCAGAATTTCTTTTTCAACACACTGAAATAACAAACCCACTAAAAATAATAGTTTGTAAAAGTAAATTTTTTTTTTTTTTTTTTAATTCAAGAAAACTTCTTGTGGGTAATTTTGTAAAAAAACAAACAAACATGCAGAAGTAGGCCTAAAATCAACTCATGACATTAGGTAGGGAATAAGTGGACTAGTGACATTGGAGGGAGATGAAAAGCAATGAGGGAGGGCTTTAAAGTGGCAGTTTTTCACAGAGTCAAATTAGTTGCTTTGAGCTTCTTAGGGTTTATGGACAGGCTTCCTAGATTAAGTTAAATTGACAGAATCCTGGGTACTTTGCAAAAGCTGATGGGTATATAAAACAAAGCAAAAAATATACATTTAGGGTGATATCATTTAATACCAAAATAGAAAGCTGTATAATTGCACTCTAAAGATATGCATGACAATGACACCTTTAAATGGAACAAAGTTGTGTCTGCAAATCTCTAGTGGGTTGAACCTTCACATTTAATTGTGCTGCAAATATCCAAGGTTTGAAGGTCAAAGTGTCAGTAGTGTTGAAGACTGGCAGGATAGTGAATTTCAAATTTATCATTACTCTCAAAGCTACTTACTTCTCTGCCTAATGCAACATCGTGGAGGAGGCATGGTCTTCTCTGAAATGGTTCAATCCAATGCTCCTCATAGAGTGGACTTAATGTGCATGCATGGCGAGTGCTGGACCTGCATTAAAGCTTCTCAATAAGAAAGTTTTACTTTATACTGACAGCCACTAGCCTGCAATGTGTATATTAGTTTCTTAATAATGCAATGTTTTATAATGCAGGGTTAAAAGGGCAGGGGCACTGCACCGAGAACAGTTGTTTAAGTTTAAGTAGTCATGTGACTATAGTGTCCCTTTAACCACAAGGCAAACCGAGGCGGCCAATCAGGATGTTAGACATGGGCCCTGGAACCATTAATCATCTCTTTATGAAGTGTGTAGGGAGCCCGAAAAGGTAAACTGCTTAGGGCCCCAATAGATCTTTATAATTCTCTGGATAATATAACCATTTTTCAGGATAAGTGGGTAGATTTACAAGATATAGGGCAGGGTTTCACATCATATCATGATTATATCATAAAGCATTAAAGGGACACTATAGTCACCCAGAGCACTTAATTTCAATCAAGTGGTCTGGGTGCAGTGTCCCTGTCCTTTTAACCTTGCTATTAAAACATAGCTCACCGCGCATGCCCATTATGACCTCAATGCATTTCTATAAGTAGCACTGGATTGGATTGGACTGATCTGCACAAATAAGTAAATCTTTATTTTTATTTGAATGCACCAGAGCAGGAACACCGGAATAAGAGCGGGGGCAAGGACACTATAGCGTTGGGGATACAGATTTGTATTTTTAAATCTATAGTGTTTCTTTATCTGGGAGGTTCCTGTCTACAAGGAACGTTGTTCTTTTGGACATAGTACTAGTTGTCAGTCCTGCTAATGTTGGACAATTGAGATAAAACCTGTGTTGCCCAACCCTTGATGTATCTGCTGGGAGTCAGAAATTCTTTATAGCTGCTAATAATAATCAGAGAGCAGAACTGATTAGAGCCGGCAAAATAGGAAAAAGAAAAGGTTTTGAAGTACAAGTAACATCTGCAATTGGTGCTGCTTTTAAATAAAGATATTGCCTCTTAATATTTTAATATTTTACATTTAGGACTAGGGTTAAATGTAGGCCTAAACTCAAATCTCTTTCTAATTCTAGCCACACATGCAGAACGTGATATGCTTCACCATATTGCTATTAAGTTTATAGTCTCAGCATGCCAAACTTTGCGGATGGTTAGCTTTACACTAATTCACTCCTTGCAATATTTGCCCTTAAGCATCCAAAAATTGATTGAAATCCAGACCAATAATTTTAAATAATTTTGTGATATTTTATATTAGCCGCATTGTTAATTTCTGTCAAACAAAATCCAATTTCTTGGGGATTTTGGCAATTAAATTCTCAGTTCTATAAAATTAAAAACCTTGAAAACAAAGCTCATTGTTTTGGGATATATGGATGGATAGATCATTTTCTGTTGTTTAATGCCGGAGAAATAAAGAACTTTGAGTGCCTTGCGTAATGTGAAAATGCTCTCTACATCGTTATATAGAGTAGTGGCTTCCAGCCTAGAACCTGGACATTTGCCAGTTCTGTTCCAGTGGAGATACTGAAAAACCTGCAGTGTTGATGTGTCTTAAAGACCAAGTTGTGAATAACTGGTGTAGAGAGAGAGGGTGATGCATTTGTTTTTTTTTGTGCTTTATAGGTTTTGAGATATAAATGTCCTAAAGTCAAAAATATAACACAGTTCATCTCAGATCAATTTAGTTCACTGAGTTCCCTAATAATATTTTTAGTCTAGAACTGAGAAGCCAGATTCTCCTTGGTAATCATGTCTAGTAAATTGCTTATGAAGGTCCTTTGGGAACTTGTACGATACGGTCAAATTATTACAGAATAAGTCTATCCATAGTAATTACAATAGGAAATAAAATGCCTTTGTTTCGATGCTTAGATTAGCCCTATTATTCCTATGCTATTGAGCTACTAGAGTTACTCTCCCAGGAGACTATCTATAAGCTGAATCAGAAGGACCACAATTATTCCTTGTTAGGCTCTGCGCCCTTTTGCTTATATCACATGTGCTCTCCCAAATCTCTGTGAGTGTGGTGATTAAACTATGTTACAAAATATAGCTGTATTACATTTATATTCCGTATGATTGCTAGGACCATATGCATTACATACAGCTGTAGTTTTCAAACTAAAAACAAAACATGGATCTGGTATCATACAAAATAAATATGCACAGTTATTTATAAAACATTTCGTCACTATAGGTGTCCGATGTGTTCTTGAAAAAGTAGTGCTGTTTTTAATCTCTTAAAAGCCAGTTTACAGTATGTTGTCATAATAATCTGTTAGTGGCCCTTCTCCAAAACTGATGGACAAATAACTACTATCACCTGTGTGGAGCTGAGAAGGCTTTATAAGCAGAATATTCCACGATGGCATGAGGTCTTTAAAGAGTAGACAGCAAAGTGTACGTCCGTAAGGTGTTAATATATATAAATCTAGGTAGAAAAATTCTACATGTTTTTAAGGTACACTGTAGGCACTGTGTCTGCTTCACCTAATTAAACTGTTTATAGTGTCTGGAGCTCCCTGGTACCGTCATTTCATTCAACAATAAACATTTTTTTAATGTTTTTATGTTTTAATGCTAAACAAGAGTGCCCGACAGTCCATCCCCTCTGTGCTGCTTTGGCTAAGAGGAAGTATTAGCCTAAGCAGCAATGGGAAGCTGTGATTGGCTGAGAGTGTCAGCTGACTTCTTTTAGCCTACCAGGGCCTCATATGACGGTATGAATGGGTATGCTGCGAACAAAGTCTGTATTATTTGCTTTGGCCACACCTCCAGAAGAGGCCTGACTTTGGATGGCCTGGGACCATTATTTAGTGTTAAACTGCTTGAATATGGTTTAACACTGAATACAGGGACAGTGCCAGGGGACTCCAGGCATATAACCAATTAAAATAGATGAAATAGTGACTACAGTGTCCTTTTAATTGAAGGTTTGTAGCAACTAACAAAATAAGCTTAAAACATTTAACAAGTGAAACTCTCCCCTATCTATCTATCTATCTATCTATCATTATTCATGATTAAAGAAATGGTCTTTTTGGAGATAGGGCATGCATTAAATAACACATGCTTTTTTAAACTCTTGCTTACTAAATCATTAACCAAATGTCTATTTCTTATGTAAATTTTGAAATTTTAGTCAGTGAAGTACTTTTTTTTTTTTTTTTTATCGGTCCGTGTTTCCTCAATTTATTCATTACGTCGAAGCTGTGGGGACCACTTACACTAAATTACATATCCTCCTTGTAGCAGAATTATAAATTTCATCTTAATTTCAGACGTGCATCTGGGGAAAAATAGAACAATTATGTAAATTTTTTACTTTTAAACCGAAGTCATGATATCGTGTCAATCAGTATTTTTGGAGCAAAAAAAGGGAAAACCGTAGCTTCAGCTGGAGAAACAGAAAGTGTACCTAACCTACACACTGCACCTAATGTTTGGGTGCCCACAGTATTTTATGCATGGTGTCCCCCATTTCTTTATTTATGCTACTATAGACACTGCAGCTCATTAAAGGGACACTTCAGACACCTAGACCACTTCTGCCCATTGTAGTGGTCTGGGTTCCAACTCCCACTACCCTTAACCCTGCAACTGTAAATATTGCAGTTTTCATAAACTGCAATATTTACATTGCAGGGTTAACTCCTCCTCTAGTGGCTGTCTATTAGACAGCTACTAGAGGGCACTTCCTGGTTTATAGCACAGATTTTCTGTGCTATAGCGTCGCTGGACGTCCTCACGCATGCACATTAGGTCTCCCCCACCGCCGGCCGCCCATGCGCAATTGGTCTCCCTTGGGGGGAGAATGTTACACTATTTGTATAGCATCTGTAAGAACAGCTAGCTGATAATAGGCATTTCTGACCAGCTTCTTTCTTTCATTGGTAGTCAATCATTGTAAATTATACCTAGTTTTAACACCATGTCATCAAATAGCCCTTTTCCCTTAATTATTAGATTCTTTGGTTGTGTTTTCTTTGAGATTTGTTTAATTTTTACGTTCGTATTTTTTTCTAATATCAAATGTATGTCCATTACTCTTATAAATGATACAAAGTGTACTAAAATAGTGAAGTTATAAATACAGCTGAATTGGAGCGTTTGTGCACAATTTAAACATGTTTTTAGAGTTAATTGTTATATTCTAAAACTACATTTTTTTTTTTTCATCTCACAGTTTAGTGAATTAATCCTTGTTGTAAATCTCAAATTAGTTGATACATATTTTTTGTTAAAACAAACCTGAGTGATTTTATATTGCATTTATAATATCAAAATAAGCCAGGCCGTGTTTTCTTCATTTGTTTTTTTATGATTTGATCAATGTGATACATTAAGCTTAGATTATTTTTATTACCGGATATGTTTATATAAGTTGACTAAGCAATACTTTGCTCACCCCTTCTGGCTTTAATAGAGTTAAAATGTACAAAATGCCGAATGACACCTTTTGATTAATTCATGCTTCTTATCAGGTTTCTAAGAGTACAAATTACCAGATCTCTTTTTTCCGGGCTGAGTTTTAATGTCACTATGCATGTTTATGGCAATGTTTATGTTATTCATTAACTTTGATGGTTTATCATTAACGTTTATAGTTTATCCATCCTTACAGATACGTTTATTAGCTACTGAGGAAGAAGTTTGTTTATAGTAGTAGGGGGTGGATAAAATGGTATGTTCTGAATGTTCTAAATACTAATGTGAATGATCGCAATATTCTTCAGTGTTTTGTTTTTATCTGATCGGTCGTTTTTTTTGTTTTTTTTAAGACATGAACCGATTTGGCATTAAAAAGAAGCTCTAAAACTGCACAGATGTGAGTCTGCAAGTAGCGTCTATGCTGCCCTATCAGCTTTTGTTTTCAGAACACCCTGATTAACCCCCACTTTTCATGGATCACTGATTCACTGGTAGATCAAGTTTAAACTAGCACATATTAGTATGTTTGCTACTATGAGAGGAACAGTTGGCCATTCTCTTCCTGACTGCTGCCTCTCTACAGTGCTGAATACTGAAGAGAAAGTAATAGAATATGAATTGCAAACTTACAATGGGATTTAAATATTATACTCAAGTTAGCGCTCAATCTAGCATAATAGCCTTAGAAAGACTAAACAATACAGCAACAGTGTACTTTGCACTACTAAGAAGCCGATTCTATCACTACACATACAATTTATTTTATAGACATAGTAAATAAAGAACTGCTTATAAAGAAAGATCAGATGATCACTGGCTAAGTAGGGATGTTTTTGTGCAGAATCGCCAAATACATCCTATTTTTGTTTGTACGGCATTTAATTAAAAAAATATATATATTTTAAGCATGTCCTTTTGTTGATGCATCTTCACTAAATATAGGCAATGGGATTGCAAGCATATTACTATGGAAAGAAAGCTGTAATAATTAATATGGCTTTACATATATTTGTGATGCTCACTGCCGACAGCAAATTAATTTAACACTTCAATTCATACAAAACATGTATCATTTTAACAGATTAAATGGTGAGCTGTCCCAGTGGATTAAAATGTAATGGTCAGCTTTACCTGTAGATGAATAAGAAACACCTGTTTGCCTGTCATGCATTATTCAGTATTGTAATCAACAACAACAAAAAAGCGCACTCTGCTAGAGGGAATTGAGAGTTGAAGCAAGCAAAAGATTTTCTTAGGCAGGAGATCCCCTCTTCCCTATGGAAATTGTTGGTGGTGAGGGTACAGCTGGGCAAGGTTGCCTAATAGAGACGGCCTAGTCAACACATGTCAACTGATGCATCTCTTTTTAGTGGGCTCCCTTATGCCTTCAGACAAACTATCAAACAATTCTGTAACACTGTAATATACTAAAGATTACAAAAATCTTTTGTGATGGAGCTTCCGTACTCTGATTGAGTTCACTTCCTCACTGCCACAGCGGACTCTTGAGCACTTAAGCCGCAGTTGCTGAAGCTTGACTGGGGTCCCTCCAGAGTTCTACCATCCAATCAGGCTGCAGCTCCCTTGTTTCAGTCAGGTATTGTCACCTCTGCCTCTTCAGTTTCTTTCCCAGCCAGGTATCAACACCTATGCTTATAGTGATTCCAGCACCTTTAATTACTTCCTTTATAAAGACAGTTGTACCTCTCAGGCAGAGCTCTTTTGCACTTTTTCCGGGCTAGTTCAAGGGACCATGCAGCCAGTCAACCAGTCTGAAGATTATGTCCCTGAGATCCCTGAACAAATCCACACTGGACACAAAGTTCCAAAAGGAACTGAAATACAATAGTTTTTTTTTTTTTTTTTGTCAGTTCCTTTTGGAACTGACAAAAAATAGCCTTTGGGGACTAGTCTGTACACATGTGGTGACAACCATAAAAATATAAACAACATACATAAGGTAAGGAACAAGTAACAATACTTTCTCAGATATATACCGTTTATACTCGAGTATAAGTCAACCCGAAAATAAGTCGAGACCCCTAATTTTACCCCCAAAAACTGGGAAAACGTATTGACTTGAGTATAAGACTAGGGTGGGAAATGCAGCAGCTGCTGGTAAATTTCTAAATAAAATTAGATCCCCCCAAAATTATATTAATTGAATATTTATTTACAGTGTGTGTGTGTATGAATGCAGTGTATGAATGCAGTGTGTGTGTGTGTATGAATGCAGTGTGTGTATATGAGTGCAGTGTGTGTGTGTGTGTGTATGAATGCTGTGTGTGTGCGCATGAGTGCAGTGTGTGTATGTGATGCAGAGCCTTGGTGGGGAGTGGGCGTTTTTATTTATTTATATTATTATTTTAATATTTTTATATTATTATTTTAATATATATATTTTTTTACATTATTTTAATTTTTATTTATTTTATTTTCGTCCCCCCTCCCTGCTTGATACATGGCCAGGGAGGGGGGCTCTCATTCCCTGGTGGTCCAGTGGATGGGCTGTGTAGTAGGGGGCTGGCAGAGAGCTGTAACTTACCTTTCCTGCAGCTCCTGTCAGCTCCCTTCTCTCTCCTCTGGTAACCCGTGGCAACGCTCTGACCCCGCAGCTCTCGCGAGACTTACAGTGGAGGAGAAGGGAGCTGACCGGACCGGAGGAGAGAGAAGGGAGCTGACAGGAGCTGCAGGAAAGGTAAGTTACAGCTCTCTGCCAGCCCCCCACAGGACCGCCGGGCTTGTAATGAGCCCGGCGGTCCTGGTCTGTATTATGGCAATGTAAGTTGCCATAATACAGACACTGACTCGAGTATAAGACGAGTGGAGGTTTTTCAGCAAAGAAAATGTCCCGAAAAACTCGTCTTATACTCGAGTATATACGGTAACATAATTACAACTTTCCAAACTATGTAAAAAAAAGATATATATAGATGGAACATGTCATCCTTGCACTTTTCTAATTAGCATATTATAATTATACAAATAAATGCATTTCCAGTTTCCACCAACAAAGGGCATCAGAGAGCCTGAAAGAAAAGGGGTTAAAAGCCGACTGAATGATCCCCGTGTACCTGCCTCCCAAAACAAAACCTCATTCCAAGCCAGGGCCCGTAGTCGGGGATGTGGAGGAGGCTGACCTCGACCTAGAAGACTGAGAATAATGTACCTTAGTGCTGATACAGATTAAAAATTATGGGATTTCACAGTTCTGTCTTTATGCAGAATTGCAGGAATTTAAAGAAATCAAGGGAAGAGAACTGTATTTATTGAGACTGACATTGGCCGGCTGCCCAGCATCCCGGTGGGCCCTGTGGAGAGACCTCTGTCCCATCTCCACTGCCTGTTGTGGTTCCTCACAGGACCAGTCTATGAGGACCCCTACTTCGGGTTCCTCCGGCCGCCTCAGGGGAAGATGGCTAACCTCCTCGGATGCAGCCTCTACTCGGCTGCTGTAACACTCCTTCCGCTGAGCATACTCGGTCTCTTTTGCCAGCCGGAATTCTCGGTCGAGCCTTGTGTTTCGCTCGGCCGTGACCTGGTTCCAGATCGCCTGGCGTATCTCCATGGGTACATCATCCCACTCGCTGCCTCATCTCGGCCAGCCAATCAACTTCAGAGCCAGAGCCTTCCATACCTGTCTGCTCCAAGTTGCTGGATACCTCTGCTCCCATGGGCGCTGCACGAGTGCTAGCGTTGCCCTCAATTTGTAACTCCAAGGAATGGTGTTGCCCTGTAGCTGTCCTTCTGGGCTGCGGGAATGATCCCGCCGCTTGTGTGGCGGAACCAGCTTCACCACTGGCCACTGGAGGAGCCTGGTTGCTCGCCTGCTCCCTTTAGACTATGGCCCCATGTTTAACACTGTTCTTTTTCCCTTCAGAAAGGCTGGTTCGTGCTTTTCTGCGGACTGTTAAAGTCACTAACACCGCTGAGCCGCCGACCTCCTTTCTCCTACCTGCAGTCAATTATCCGAACACCGGTCCATTCGGTACTTTACTGTTTAAACCATGCTACCCCAGATAGCTATGCCATGGAGCCCAGCCGTATACTGAAAGACTGTATGAAAGACTTTGGCTCCATGGCGATTGAACTGTATGTATGTGATCTGAGCGCCATCCGGTAGTAATGGGAGCTCAGATCTAAGCTATCTGGGGATAGGTAGAATGTGTATGTTCTATGTGATAAATGTAACAGTATGTAATTTTATATCTTTTATTGTCCTTTGTCTGCCATGTGGTTTATGGAGTTTTGCCTCTGTCCTTGGAGATAATTGGATTACTTCCCAATTATCTCCAGGACAGAGAGGAGGGATTGTGATGCATTGTGGGATTGTAAGCTTGTGATTGGTCAATGTGCAATATGTTTCCCAGTCTTCCATCTGGTCCCCTAGGGGAGTGTCCACCAGGTGGGAGACCTGCATAAAAGCCGGGCAGGCAGCCCCAGTAAATCAGTTCTGCTTGACCCTCAAACGAAGTGTCGTCTCATTCTTGGGGGGAATTGGATTGTATGCTGTTACAGTGCGACTTCCAGGAGTGTAAGCTGTTCGTATGGTTTTTCCCGTTCGGCTGTTTAACAGCATTCATGTGTTCGGGAGTTGGTGAATTTGTGTGGTTCCGGTTCGGGAGTTGGTGAATTTGTGTGTTTCCTGTTCGGGAGTTTGAGTATTCATGTATTTGCAATTCGGGAGATTGGTGCTTGCAGCAGCTCTTCGTGTATTTGTAAGGGGAATGTCGCCTAAACTGATTTTAACCCCTTGTGTGATGAAACGGTCCGTTACACTTGTTATAATCTTTGAGTTTTATTGTGCAAGATAGAAGACTTATAAGTTAAACATATTTATTGCATGACTTATAGAGGCCAAATACCCTTACCAGGTTTGCCGAGCTATGTTCCTGCAAAATAATGAGATTTTGCAGTTTATTGTAATATTTTTTTATTGAACTAACAGAAATTTGTAGTGTGTGAAAGGGACAAGCTTTTGGGAGTTCCTCCATTTATCAAGCTTATAGCATGACAAACTATGTTCTCCAAGCTGTTGAGCTGCAGCTCCTATTACCATACTATCAATGGACCATAGCTGAGCAGAAAAGTACATGGATCATAGTACAGTAGTGCAGAGTTCAACACCATAAAATATATGGTTGTTGCTTCTGGGCACTTAATTGAAAAGATGGGATCATCAGAATATGTTTGCATGTATGTGTATATGTGAAGTGAATAACATTGATTATATCGTTACAATCACACCTGTCAAGGGGTGGTGTATATTAAGCAGCAAGTGAACAGTCCGTTCTTGATTTTCACATGTTGGAAGCAGGAAAAATGGGCAAGCGAAAAGATCTGAGTGACTTTGACATGGGTCAAATAGTGATGGCTAGACGACTGGGTCAAATCATCTCTAAAACGGCAAGTCTTGTGGTGTGTTACCAGTATGCAGTCTTTAACACATACCACAAATGGCACGTTTTAGAGACAACTGGTGAACTGGCATCAGGGTCATAGGCGCCCAAGGTTTATTGATGCACGTGGGGTGCAAAGGCTAGCCTGTCTGGTCTAATCACACAGAAGCTCTATGCATATGGGGCTGCGTAGCTACCGACTGGTCAGAATGCCCATTATGACTCCTGACCACTGCTGTAAGTGCCTTCATTATGGATGTAAGCATCAAAACTGCACCATGTGGCAATGGAAGAAACTTGTCTGGTCTTTTAATCACGTTTTCTTTTAGATGAACGTTTTCTTTTAGGATGGCAGTGTGTGTCATTTACCTGGGGAAGAGTTAGCAGCAGTATGCACTATGGGAAGAAAACAGGCTCGCGAATGCAGTATTATGATTGGGGCAATGTCCTACTGGGAAGCCTTGGGTTCTGGCAATCATGTGGATGTTACTTTCACACGCAACATCTACCTAGAGATTATAGCAGACCATATGCAGCCCTTCATAGCAATGGTGTTCCCTGATGGCAGCGGCCTGTTTCAGCATGATATTGCATCCTGCCACAAATTTTCTCAGGAACAGTTTGAGGAACATGACAAAGAGGTCAAGGTGTTGCCTTAGTCACCACATTTCCAAGATCTTAATCCGATTGTGCATCTGTGGGATGTGCTGGAACAACAAATCCAATGCATAGAGGCTCCACCTCACAAGTTTCAAGATTTAAAGGATCTGCTGCCAATGTATGGGTGCCAGATATCACAGGACATGTTCAGAGGTCTTGTGGAGTCCATGCCTCGTCTCATCAGAGCTGTTTTGGCAGCACAAGGAGGACCAACATGATAATAGGCAGATGGTTTTAATGTGTGTGTGTATATATATATATATATATATATATAATATATATATACACACACACATAGTAGGGTTGCACGCACCTTGTCATGCATGCATTGTAAGGGTGATGCTGGGGCCAATATATATATATTTGTATGTGTGTGTTTGTATATGTTTGGAGTTTAGGTTTTATGTGTTTATTATCCCACTTATGTTGCCTAAAGTTTGGTCATTTAATCATGTTAACATTGAATTCCCTTTAAAATTGGTAATGGTTTTGCATTCACAAACCAAACAAACAGTGCTGTTTAATGACACAAGGTGACATTGAGTATAAATATGAGAAATACTCTCCCCCACTGCACTTCTGGACAGCAACTTCATGAGGTGCTCTGGAAGAAAACAACATATGGGTATCTTTTTTGCATCATTCCTTGTGTGAGCATACCAAATCATGGAGCAACCGTGGGAATAATGTAACATTTTCAATTTGCATCAAATGCCAAGCTGTGTCAGCAAGCCCTGAAATTTGATGCATATATATATAAAAAAAATGTATCTAATGTCCCTTTAAAATTTCTATCTATGGTCTATCTAATCTTATCTAATTGTATGTATAAATAAAACATGCACTGCTTGTGTTCACTATTAACCTCACCTTTACAAAACCGGATTTAGGTGTAAAGAAAAATAAAGTGTGTGGTTTTGAATATAAAAATATATTTAGACAATTTCCATGAAACATACACTCTAAAAATGTTTTATTTTTTTCAAGGGTTCAGAATAGTGCTAGATAAATAAATACATAAATAAATGGAGTGTTAGAAGCTCGGCATTTAATATGGGTTCAGCTGGCAGTGTAACTCTCTCACTGTTGATTACCTACACTTTCCATGCTAATATAGCTAATTCCTTTACATCTGCTCTCCAGAGATGGTATTAAGAAATGCAGTCTCCTATATAATATGCCAATATTGCTACGACACCTACGAAGATTTAAAGAGCGTAACCAATATTTATTAAGCAATGCTTTTCCTTGTAAATAAAGCATGGAGGACCCACAAGGGATTATACTGTTGAGTTAACGGCACAAGATGCCTATATTTTCATAAAGTGGCTGCATAGACTTCCCCAGAGCTAAATTTGAGAGTCGTTGCTTTATTTTAATGAACATGAGCTCATCTGGAGTTTTAATTTATGCTAGTACTGTGACACTGTAGGTAATAATTTACTGTTTAGAATGATTACCAGCATGATATTTGTTTAATCAAATTTAAAAGCCAAACACGGGGAACATTTGTAATTATTTAAAAAGAGAAATTACATGGCTTAAAAAAAAAAGTTCTACTAATTATGCATGAAACCTCAAATCAAGTTATTTCTAGTAACACTGATCTATAATAGAAAACTGAAAAAATATACGTCAATACTAATGTAATTAATACACCCTATTGGGAAAAAAATAGATATGTTCCCAAACATTGTAAAATCTTTTATTTATTTATTTTAAAGACCCGGTAACTGAATATTAATTGTCATATCTCAATCTCACAAGTCAATTTCGTATAACACCAACTGTTTTGGTTTAATGATAATTTTATTGAAGTTGTTTTGCAGAGAAATAAATTAAAATTAATAGGGCAACTGACAGTGGGTTGTTAAAATTAATTACGTTGCCATTTTCTATCCTTTTGGTTTACAAGGCTTGGTAGGAGTAGTGAATTTCCTGAGCACCTGCTCCTGCTGTGGCTAAGTGATATGGAGTTTACAAATTCAGAAAATTGTAGTATCAAATCTCCGTACCAACTGTGCAGCACCTCTCCCATTAAATCCCTGCTGAGAGGCGTTTCCCATCAAATCCCTAGAGGATATTTTTCTTCTCCCCTTCCATCCGTTTGAACTTTGACCTAGACTTTTCTCTTTGTTACCATCACATTATATGCTATAGGTGATCTTGTAATGGTTCATCATTGCTAAGTGTACATACTCATGGACTCATCAGCAGGTCAATAATTCACTAGCCCCAGGGCTGTTTGGGTGTCCTTTTCAGTTTGTCTCATACAATCACTACTTGTTTTGTTACTAGATTCTCAAAACCCATTCCAAATTCGAATATATATATACCTTTTTTTTTTTTTTTTTTAAACCTCTTATCCGTTGTAAAGCAACACTTTAAATAAGTGCATTAATCCTGTATCATGTTGAAATACAATGTTGCAGTTTGGCTTTATTTAATTTTTTTTTGTCTTTTTAAAAAAAAAAAGTTTTTAAATATTCCTTTAATTGCTTTCCAATCTATAAATTAAACAGTTTTTTTAGGCAGACTGTGTAGGAAACTATAGCAAAATGAACAGCGATTTTATAACTTAATTTGGTTTAATGAATCTGCAGTATGTGCCTTTTTTTGACAACATCTAATGATTTGATTATTAATTTATTCATATATTTGCACTATCCTCATGTGGCACTGGGAGCTATAATTAGAGCATAATTCTATAAAAAAAAATTAGGAAAATTTATTTATAATCATTGAAATATATAGATATACATTTTTTTTGTATTTATTTTGAATGTAGCATGGTGCATTCGTTTAACTAATTTATATATAAAATCATATATAATGATTATGATAATAGTCATAAGTCAAAATAACAATATAATTAATACTATATACATTTTCAATGTACTGCAGCTTTGTTTTGTTTTTTACATTGTGCAGGCTAAATTGCTAGCAGAGCTATAGAAATACTTAATTGAAAGTAAATAAAAACTCCACTGTACATCTGTCCACCCACAGTGTTCCTAATGTGGGCATTTGGTGGTATAGCAATATTAAATAAGTAGTACAAATGTTTTTGTCATACTAGGGTTTTATGTTTAAGTCATACAATACAGCCCACCAACACCAACTTTGCAGTAATACATCAAAAAAGTAAACTTATAGAAGGGGCATTCAAAATTGTGAAGAATGTTGTGACACTTAGATCAGGTGACTTCAAGTGATCATATGATTTGAGTAATCAAGAGGATGTGAGCATAAAAATAGGACATCCTGGATAACTGACGATATCATGTGCTGGACCGTTTATTGAGACTTTACAGGTTTATGGATTGTGGTTTCTGGTATCCTCTTATGTTACCAGAAAGTGACTGCTCACTATATATTTTATATATTGGACTCACTGATATAGCAGCATGCATCTTTTGTGGACAGGCAATTGAATGTACGTTCTTATAGTTGGAAATGATAGCAGACAATTTAAGCAAATTGTATTGTTTAATCTACATATTTTACTAGCTATCTGTACTTACTTAAAGGGAGCCTCGCCAAGCGCCATATTTTATGGATGTCCGAGCCTATTTAATAAGCAATGCAAAATATATCCACACAACTGCAATATTTAAAGGACACTCCACTGATGAAATACAAAATAAATACAAAAAAATCACTGTTTAGTAGATATACATCAAATGTAAACTTGCATGATTTAATAATGCATTTATTCATTTAATTTTTGCATTTTGTCTGTAGCTGTCCAATCACAGACTTCCCAGTGCAGCACAATGAGAAGTCTTTGCAAGGCAGTTACTGTTTTTTGGGGTTTAGCTCCACTGCGCTAACAAAACCAGTTAGTAAAAGTAATCAGACGGTTTGTCTGATTGACAGCCTAGTGTGCATAACCATGTTTATTTATAAAAGTTTCAATTTCTTTTGAAATCTGCACTTTTTTTCTAAATGAAAATATTAGGACACACTCTGCACACATAAAGCTTTTCAGCAAGCTAAAGTGCTTTAGAGGTTTGGAGTATCCCTTTAAATGATACTGTAGTTTTATTTTATTGAAATATGGCAGGTGATTATGTTTAAACTGTATTATAATTTTATTTGGGAGAATTATGGCAGTTGACTCTATATTGTTGTATGCATTTGAATTTTATTTCGTGACTAACGTTTCTAATGTAGCTAAATGTTATTTGCATTTTTTAGGATTTCCAAATAGACCGAAGTCTTTAAAGGTAATAATTAACCCACATAGCCATAAAGGAGAAGCTACCAATATCTATAATGAACACGTTGAACCTCTCTTCAAGCTTGCCGACATCCAAACTGATGTTACAGGTAAGTTTGTTTCAGTAAATCAACTAAACAGAGGCAGAAAAGATCACTAGGCAACCAAGACAGGCTGAATTTTCAGTTAATCCCTGTGGCTTTTAGCTGCAGTTTAAACTACACTAAATCAGGTTACATATCCTGTATATTTATATTGTTCTATCTTCTCTTGTGCTGCAATCAGTTTACTTTGTTCAAATGTTTCTTTTCATCCAAATCTAACGTATTATCTAAATTATATGTAAAAACTTAACTTTTTCAATTTTGATTCAAATGTAAACCCAAGTTTTGTTTTCGAATGCTGCAATAAACCCATGCTTTTTTGTTATTTAATATCTTTAATTTACAGTACTGTAGAGATGACAGTCTGTTCATTTTTTCAGTCTTTATTTATTCATGGTTAGGTTTCTAGCATTGGATCAGCACTCTGACACATCATATCTTAATATGAAACACGTTCATTCCTTAATTATCCTTATTACCCTCAAGCTGTTTCACATCTAAATGACAGTATCAACCTGAACACGTAGGGATTCATATATATTCAAATATGTTTTACTCAATCAGAATCTGTAATATGCCTTAATTTCCATTCATTCTATATGCATTGGATAGATACGGTGGATTATGATTTTAAAGGGAAACTGTTACTTCTCTAGACATGACCGTTCCTTGTTCTGTCACCCTAGAAAATTATATTTCCACATTTCTGTAGTGAACAAATCAGCAGGGATAAGTAAAGGAAACAAACAAAACATACAAACATACATACATATATGTGGGCGACTTCTTCTCTGTGATGACTCAGATGTGCATGACATCTACACAGTAATACCATGCAAACACATACACACTCAGTTACATATGCTTGGATGCGGATGGTGCAGATAGATTTATTTTACTTGCTGTGCCCGGTGTGCCTGGGGACAGGCGTATAAATTAAGATATAAAGAGGTGATATATAAGGAAGAACTCCTATAAAATGCTAACTTTTAAGTTAGCTATTCGTTGTTCAAAAATCTCACAAGTTACAGTTCTTCTTTAACAGAAATGTATTATATCGAGTATTTCTTGGATACTATAAATTAAAGAGGAAAAAAAAACATGCCATAACTCCATGCTCTTGAATTCTTTGGTCTTTTCTGATAATATATATAATAATCAGTAGACATGCGCATTATTGCATTTCAACTTCTTCAAACGAATCACATTCCTTTTAATCTACAGCCAAATTATTGCTCTATATGGGCTATACCTGTGGAATAAGACTCTACCAGTAATTCCTGGATGGATTGATTCGTTTGGGCGTAGATTAAAAGGAATTTGATTCGTTGGAACCAGCTGAAACACAAATCTAATAATAAGCATACATTAATTAGAGGTTCAAATGGTTACGTGTTCACCCCATGTCAATGTTTAATGAAGATTTCATATATGTACATCCTCTTAAATTAGGGTTTTATGAATGCTAGTTGGGAAAACCTAATATGTCTATGTATATAATCTGGCATCTTTTTGTTGTCAGATTGCCTTGACTCTCGTTAGCCATAACTGTTTCTAAGTTTGCCTTGTGCTTTGTCTTGAAGCTTTTTAGATGGTGTGGATTTCATACAAGAAACAATGAATACTAGTTTTTGGCAATTATACCTATAAAAATAAAACCTAACAGCAGCTTAAAGGGACACTATAGTTTTTAGCTTAATGAAGCAGTTTTAAAGCATAGATTATGCCCCTGCAGTCGCACTGCTCAATTCTCCACCATTTAGGAATTAAATCACTTTGGTTTCTGTTAATGCAGCCCTAGCTACACCTCCCTTGGCTGTGACTTACACAGCCTACATGAAAAATACGTTTTTTTTTCAATCAGATATTGACTTGCTTTATAAATTATCTCCTGTTCTGTAAATTAAACTTTAATCTGTTAACAGTGCAGAAGATAAGAAATTCTAAAATTAACAGATGGTGCTATACAGGAAGTTTAAACTTTACAGCTTCCTTTATAAGAAGTGTTTAGGAAGGCTGTGTAGGTCACATGTAGGGAGGTGTGACTAGAACTGTACATAAAAAGTGATTTAAGAAGTGAGATTGTAGGGACATAATCTATTAAGCTAAAGTTGTTTTGTGACTATAGTGTTAAAGTTACCAGCCACCCACTCACGCTTATGCCTAAGTATAAAAAAAAACTATGGGATAAAAAGAAACCGCATTTCTTTCTTTTACTTATATGAGCGAGAGGATGTTTTGGATGCTAATTGTGCTTAATGAGTGTCATTAATTTCTAAGAACTGTGCAAACCCATTTTGCAATTCATCATTATTACACACCAACTTTGAGTTTGTCGGTTCTGCAGTCATTTATTTGCACATGTACATGGGATTTAAATCAGGTGAGAAAAAAGGAATTGTTAACCATCAGCAGCTTAAAAATACGTTTACAGCAGGTTATGATGCTTGGACTAACCTCTTAAGTATATTTAACCCTTTAAGGACACATGACGGAAATTTTCCTTCACAATTCCGTATTATTGCAGAAGTTGTGTCATTAAGGGGTTAAACTTTACTACCAGAGCAGTTCATGTGATACAGCTGATTTTAAAAGTACATAGATGCGGCTTTATATTATTGTTAATATTATAGATCATAATATTAATAAAGAAGGGACAGCCTTATGTGTGAATTTTGAAACTCAGGCTTTTAAATTATAAAGATGTGCAAATTTATTGTGTTTTTCTTTTTGTTTTTTGTTTTTTACTTATTAAATCCTGTTCTGGTAGAAGTCATTTTGTTCTATATATTTTTTTTATTTTTTTTTTGCCTGTGGTGCATTATGCTTGATGACCATATCCTTTTAATGCTTGACAGGTTTCTCTTGGTGACTGTGACACCTGCTGGTCATGTTATTCAAGAACGATACAGAAACATCAGCATTTAAATAGCTTTTTTTACGTTTACCACAACACTTTAACCAACGTTTGTGGATAAAAAATGATAATTATACTAACACACCAATACCAGTACTTAAAGAATTCAAAATTATACAGCATATATAGATGTAGATATATATAATTCTTGTTATTTGTATTCAGGATTCTCAATTGCTTCACTTGTTAAAATTATAAAGAAATATCTAAACATTTTGCAGAATTAGAGAAAAAAATAAGACAAATGGACACACTCTTCGGTCCTGCAGATGTTTTTTTTTTTTTTTTTTTAAATACAGCCCTACTGTATTGTGTTTTTTCACTGAAATTGAATTGTCAAGTTGTAAATGCAAATTGTAGATTATGCTAATGCAGTGTATCTATAATCTTAATTTTATTAATGACAGGAGGCAAATATTAGTTAGCTAAGAATTCCAATTAATTAATATTAAGAGATTTAGTAATAAAAATTACAGTAAACACAAAAACAAAGTAACATATTACCGAAATAATCACATGGACAAATACCCAAATTTTTATTGAAGTAACACCATTAAAATAAAACAGGGAGGGGAGAAATAAGGGCAGGAAAATATTTGCTTTCTGTCATTGATAAAATTAAGATAATAGGTACACTGCGTTAGCATAAAATACAATTTTATGACAGGAGGCTTTATATTTTGTATTTAACGCATCATGCGTGAGAAACCTAACGGAAATAAAACACACAGAATGTATTTTATTTAGTCCAGTCCGCAGACCATAAGATGTCGGTAAGTAAAGCACCTGCTGAGAAAGCCTGCGACGTTGCTGCGCCCCGGCCGAGTGGGCACCAAAAAAGTATCTACGTTAAATAGGGGGAGAGTGGAACTCTATAACTTAGTCCCGGATGGTCTGGAGGATCCAGGAATCCGTGGAAATCACTTCTTAATTCTGTGAAAAGAGTAACAGTCTGCAAGCGGTTACATTGGTAGTAAATTTCAGAGAAAGTTTACTCACCTGCGGAAAGATTACCACGTCCTCTGCTGCGTGGGCCCCTGGCTCAGGACGTGCCTCGGCTGAAGTTTGACTTTGCTGATGGGAAGAATGAGGGAGGTACTAGGGCTGGTGAAGCCCAGACCTGACAGGGCCAGCAACTAGTATGGTGGGATAGGGTGGGAGAAGATAATCTAAAACAATATATATAGCACAGAGGGTGGAAAGGCAAGGGGACACAGATAAATAATAAATAAATCTTCTGAACAAAAGAAAGGCAAAGTAAATAAGAACAATACTAATAATAACAATAATAATAATAAATAATACAACATCAGTGCAAGAAAAGGGGAACAAGTTACTCTGACCTGTGCAGCAGGAGCAGCAAAGAATGAGGAGGAGTTAGTGGTGAAGGCCTTTTATACCATCTTACAGTGTGTGTTTTTTTTTTTTTTTTGATTAAACTTTATTGTTAAAATCTGTGCTGCTAGGAATTCAGTAAAGAGTTTAATGCAAAATATGAAGCATCCTGCCATGTTATACAATCTTAGGGCAAAATAAATGAATTGCAAAAAAAACATTGATAGTTTGCAGTTTTAGCTATTTTAGCCTAAAATTTACAATTCCCTTCTTCGGAATTTCTAGTTCAGTCAATAAACTACTCATCAAATTAGCAAGACAAAAATAATTCAAAGTTTACATTGGTGGATTTCGGTATAATATTAGCATATATTTAAATAAAAAATGTGTTTTTTACAAATGGTGAATCACTTTCAGGTAGGTATATATTCAAGCAATGCATTTTGGCAATATCAAATGTATAGATTAACCAATTTATGTCAGCAGGTTATGTCAGCCGCCAGTCTCTCTGCAGAATTGGGCTATATATTTCTGGACTTCCTCGTATCTCAGGCAGCTAGTACCCTGGTGCTGCCGCTATCAGCATATATTGGCAGCATTGCCACCAATGACTTTAACTATAAAATGGCATCCCATTACTTTGACATAGTGTCAGGCAGGCTCTTGTCGCACATACTCAGTGAGACTGATGAGATATTTATGTAGAAGTAACAAGGATTTGCAGGTTATGACAACCTTCTCAAAGTGGTTAAACCGCTATCTTTGGGAGTTGCTTAGCTACATAAACTGCTTTATAACATCAGTAAACACAGATTCATTAGTATGAAAAGGAAACAAAATATCTTTAAATCAAATTTGCAAATGAAACCGAGGCTAGTATAATGTTTCCATTCTCTTGCGATCCTTAACCCCCTGAACCAAAACAAAACCTAGAATTTGTGCTATGTGCTTGTTCCTCCATAATTTCTGAGTTTCTTTTAGTGCTCCTATATATTTTTATTATTTATTAAAGGACAGAAAGGGCTTTGTTTTAATATCCTATGTGTATATATAAGATATACCTATCTTAAACTTACCCCTATCTTAACCATACGCTATCCATTACCTTTAAACAGCATCAACCCTTACTTTATCCTAACCCTATGCTAACACTACCTCAAAGAAAACCCGCTGCTAATATCAGTACTGGTATTAGCAGATGGATTTCAAAGTTAAATGGTTACTCCAATCCTTGTTATCTAAAGTGTTTTTGTAATTTAAAATGCCCTAATACTTGTTCCCTCCCTCCCCTTCCTAACTAATTTAAAACTTACCTGGTCCAACACCTGACAATGCTCATTGCGTTGGTTTCCACTTCCTGTTTAATGTCACGCATGCTTCTTTTTGAGAAGCAATTGAATGGACCTTTTCACCAGTACAGAGTGCATGAGTCGTGGAGGGAAGGAGAGGTTGGAGATTGGACTGGAGAGGAAGGGGATTAAAGGGATTCCATAGTGTTAGGAATGCAAAGTTGTCAGTCAGCACTGCTAATAAAGGCCCAAATGTAATGTTTTTGGAAAAGCTTTTCAAATGATTTAATATTTTTAGGTAAACTCTGAAAATGTTATATTTTGAACAAGATTTTCCTATATTTTGTGGTATATTGATTTTTTTATGTTATTTATTTTTGATATTTTAATTTAGTTTTTTGTTGTTGTTTTTTTAAAAAAAAAGGTTATCTAAAATATTAAGCCAATGTGCTAATACAGGGCTTTACAAATTTGCTTGGAATCTAGGAGCCTGCTAAGAAAGTTAGAAGACAAGTTTTTTTTTTGTTTTTTTTTTAAACTAACAAAGCTTTATTTTCATTGACATAAAATACAACTCTTAAAGGGACACTATAGTCACCAGAACCAATACTGCTTAATGTAGTGGTTCTGGTGTCTGTAGCCTGTCCCTGCAGACTTTCAGTGTTTACAAAGGCAGTGTTTACATTGCTGCCTAGTAAAATCTCACTCAACCACTAGAGGTGCTTCTTAGTCCAGTGCTGCACAATGTGCAACACCTGCGTTCAGTGTCATACTCTGCATGGAGACACTGCATGTTACCCCATAGAAATGTAATGATTCAATGCATCTCTACGAGGAGATACTGATTCCCATCGATATGTATGTGCAATAACCACCCAGTGCTTTCCTATGGGAAGCATTGGATTGGCTAAGATCATCAAGATTGATTTTTCTCAGCCATGGAGACAAGGCCAGACATGGCAAGACGGCATGACGTGAGGAAATAAAACGGAGTAAAAATACCTTTTCCATGCGATCAGAGGGGGTCAGTCACACTCAGACACACTCACTCACTGACAGACAAACACACACACTGACAAACACCCACTTGCTATGACAACCTGGTGCCTGGAATTTGTTGAGCCCTGTGCTAATATAACTATGCATTTCACAGGCAAAATGGGCAACAACACTGTGCCCCTCATGAGTGAATGATTTGTGCCTTGGGTAGCTGCCCCTAATGCCCTTTATTAAAGATTACTTTAATTCTTAAGATAGAATAGACTAACAGACATAATTGTTTTTTTTTTTGTATTCACCAAGTAACAGAGTTAATATTAAACGGCTCATTACTTTTTCACTTTAATTTTAAAATAATCTTGAAACCAAAAAAAAAAGGTTCCAAAGATTTTGAAGTGGTAAAAATACACAATGCATTATTAATGAATGTGTTAGTAATCTGTGTGCGTATGGGGGCAAATATACCTTCTATGCCATTCTTATAACATAGTCTAACTGAAAATAGACAAGCATGAAAGATTTATGTAATCTTGCATATAACTGTGCACATTCTTACACAAGGCATCCATCTGCAAGTGTCATGTCAGTCAAGAGAATTGTTTGATGGTTTTATACAGCTGTGCTGTCTCTTCTGGCGAAGCTGCCCTAGAATATTCTGAATGTTGTTATGATGCTCTCTGCCATCTGCAGCATGCCTGCCCTAGTCTACACTGGCATTTAAACCACTTCACAGGGCATCACAAGAGGCAAAGATGGCAATCTAGAGTGACAGATTCATTTTCTCCGGGGGATATGTATTCTGGTACACTATGTGCCACCCTTCTCTCCTGGATTTGGCAATTTGCTACTGGTATTTGACTTTTTTAATGGCAATTTCTGCTTTGAATTTGTTTTGTTTTTGTCTGATGAATACCAAGTAGGAAATGATGGAATTCCATAAGAATTTTAAGCAGAGATTTAGCGCTTTAGATTTTCAATCGTTTTCCCCAAAATGAATCAATATTGCAGTAAAAACTATAGGAGGATATTAGTACCTTCACCCCTTTCAAATTTAGAACTGGTTACAAGCCATATACAGTATTAATTTTATCGTTGCATGGATTTAGAATTTAAAACCTGAAATATGATTATTGCTGCAATTAACTTTTTTTATATCTGCCTGTTTACATTTTCCTACAATAGTCTGTTCAAATTACGATTTATGACAACATTTTCATTAATTCAAATTCAAATGTCTAAATATACATTTTGGTTTATTGCCTATGTGTATTGACACTTACTAAAATAATATATAAACCAAAGTTTGTATAATCATTTATTTGTATTTTCTTTTTTTCTCTCTAGTAACAAAATATGCAGGACATGCTCTTGCATTGCTCAAAGAATGTGATCTTCAAGAATATGACGGGTATGCTTTTTAGTAATTCTTAGATGCCTTTGTGTTTTAAAATATTCTAAATACAATTTCATATTCCATAAATATTTGGCACATGGGTAGTAAAGCATGAATTTTAACAATGTTTTTAATTGTACTGTGAACAGACATGGAATGTCAAAATGTTTTTCATGAAATAATAAAATACATAATTATGATACTTCTGATGTAAAATTGTACTTAAGGTCAATGATTTTAGGATGCTGTATCTAATTTGTCCATATATACTTTACAATTTACTAAATAGCACAGTATATGTAGAGGTGTAGAGAATGTCCCTAAGCTCAAGATTTCATGTTTAAGTGAAACCTTAAGCATCATAACAATTTTGAATAATTGCAAAGGTTGTGGGAAGGGATTCGGCACCTTCCCTCTACACTGAGAGAGACTTTCAACTGTAGGGAGGCATGGAAAGCAGAGCACATGTTTGGGAAAGAGGCTTAAGAAAAGGGGTGAGAAATAGTAGTGGGCAAATGGAGGATAGAGTGGAATGAAGGGTGTGGAACAAGGGAAAATACCGCAGGCCTAATTATTAGTAAAAAAAAAAAATTACTAAAACCCAACATGTACAAAAATGCAATTGTGTTGACTATTAAATAAAGATGGACGACTGGGTGGTCATGTTGTCTGCCCTGAGTACTGTAGTATTCAGGCAGACATGATACAGTGGATATGGCCATTAGCACTGTTTTATAAAACGCCAACAATGGACACATAAAAAAATAGATGCCAACCAAACACCTGCTGAATGTGACTTATTTGATTTGTGGAAGCAGAAAAAAGGTTTATGAAATAACATAACCCCCCACCCCATACTTATGCAAGTTAGTAATCGAACTACTGATGCAGTTGCCTGAGAAGGGGAAAAAACGAACTAAGCAGCCATAGAGACCGATGGACTGCACAGGCCTGTGTTTCCCAAGCAAATGGTTATTTGAACTACAGACAGCCTAATCAACTTAAACTAGAGGCTTTATTGTGCACCCTTGTACACCACTTTTTATAACTACAGGGAGAGAGTATGTATCAGATCCTGGAAATAGTAGAAAGTGATGTATAGAATCCCACAAGGGGAAACTAACATCAAGAGAGCTCCACTGGTATAAGAAATTAGGATAAAAAGGGATATACAAACAAAATGTATAACTTGAAAAATGGAGATCAAATATGGGTGGCTTTGGGGAAAAGAGACCCTGGTTTAGCATTATCAGTCCCATTTATGATGGTCTTCGCTTTTAGAAGACTGCCAGTCACTCAATGGGGTACCTACACCCAGGGAGCAACTTAATGTATATGCTGCTTGCTGGATCTTCAAGGAACAATGTCTGACCCCTTCCCATCCTCCAAAATTATTAGTGAACATTAAATAAAATGTTGTATGCTAAAGCAGGCTCCTTCCTAGCAGCAGAAGGGGTGCTTCTATTTATCTGTTCCCTGTCCTCTCTGTTGTGAAAGAAAGGGTTGGTTAATGCTGTTGTGTCTCAATTAGGAAATAAGTCACATATTTATATTTTAATTGAAGCGGATCATTTTCTTTAGTTGCTGGAAAAAAAGAGTTTGGCCACATGAAAAAAACAAATTTTGTAAACTTTTAATGTCTACAAATATCTTCACTGAATATATTTTTGAATACTAATCATATCTGAAAATTATATTTAAAACATTTTTTTTAACAGAGGCTCAACAGAATATTCTAAAAATATTTAAGTGTGCAAATTCTATTTTTCCGTTGTATTCTGTGAACTTCTTTTTCCATTTCCTAAGAGCAGGGCTAGAGATTTAACCAGTGTTCAATGTGTTAAATAAATGTGAATGTATATTACGTAAACCTGTTTCTTTGTTGTTTTTTATTGTATAAAGTTCACGTCCGGTAAACTCTGTATTGCAATACAAAATGCTTTTGTTGTATAAACATTTTTTTTAAATTAATGATTTGGACAAGAAAATTAATTAAACCCTTTTTTGCAGCCATTAATCATGTACAAAATAAATAAGATACATATGTTAAAATTTTATTGTTTTGCACATATGCTCACCATTGATTCGGCTATTATTGTATTCCAAGTATTGTTTTACTTTTGTGCAACATTTGCAAAAGCTTGTTTTGTCCTCTCGTTATTTTGTATTTACATATTGCTGACTGTGTTTACAAGGTCTGGCAATTTATACACAAATAAAGGTAGGTGAAAATTTTAACAGTTTATAATTAAGCCGAAAATTCAGTCTAAAGCAAAAAACACTTGTCTTAGAATAGAAACATTAAAAATATACAGAGAAAACTTTTTCACACACCGAGAGTTATGATAAAATTGGTAGACAAAAAAATGCATGCTAATTACCTATCAAGAGGTATAAATTAAACCTTATTAAAAAAAGACTTGAAGCAATGAAATAATGTTCTTAACATTATTTTAGACATTAAAAACGGTTTTCCATAGTAAGAAGAAAGTGAAAAATAATCCAACAAATAATATAATAATGTAAGTATACAGGAAACATCAATCTATTTCTCAAAAGGAGAATAACCTCTACTGGAAAAATATATATTTAGTTTTGAATATCTTGGTAGATCGACGATCAATGTGTCATCATCAGTATGATCATGTCCAAAATGGATTTGTCTTCATTACCGACTCTACACTCCCCACTCTCTTTATGTAACCATTTGCTGGCACAATATAGCAGTTCTGGTTAAAATACCGCTGGTATTTTAAAGGATTGTGCACGTCCCTCTTACAGACACCAGCATACAGCAACTGTTCCAATTTTGGCCCAGCATGGACGAGAACACAACTGGATAGCACCCTTCTTAACCTCCTGCTGATTGTTTGAGATTTAGGTGGAACAATTGTAAACTCTCTGCTTCTTAGCTCTTCTTAAGAATTTTATAAATCAGCCACCTGTCACCTTGTCTCAATTTTAATGTGTTTGGGTAAACTCCCAAAGTAGTTGTCTAAATAAGCTAGTTTAGGAACTCTGCTAAAATGTAAGCCAACATTTTCTATACACCTGACTGCGAGGATAAGGAATTTGGATATCATTTGACCCAAGTCTTTGGGGAGGTTGACACAGTATGTGGGCCAGGCAGATCTGGAAATCCCTCGTTCTTGTGTTGTATGTTTGTGCGCACTAACCCTTCTGTATTAGGGCCAGGGAGCATCGTGTCCCAATTTACATATTCCTACATCCCATTGCATTACCTGGACACATGAGGAAAGTATGTGAAAATGGAGCTGATTCGATCCAGGTTTAAACCATCAGTTGGTCATGCTTTCTTTGATTAATAGATCGTCCTGGAAACCCTGTTCTGTGGTTTGTTTGTTTTTGTTTGTTTTTCTATTTAATTGTCATATATATATATATATATATATATATATATATATATACATATATAGGGTTTTTCTGGTAAAATTTGACTGAAATATTTCAAGGTTACTGGGAGTTTGTTTTTGTAGGAATTTTTTGGTGTTTGGGATTTTTTCTGAACAGAAAATTAGCACCCGTATGATTTAGTCAAACAAGTACAAGAATAGATAGCACAGAAAATCTTAAATAAAATATGTTAAAACTATCTAAAAATAAATAAATAAAATCTGTTCAAAGATGTAAAATATTTGTTAAGATATATCATTCTGAATACACAAATGCATTTCAGGGCAAGAATAATGAAGCCAGAAAAGTGTATTATATTTACCACATTTTCATTTTTACAGTAGCATGCCACACTGAAAAATCAATTATGCATTTGGAAGTTTCAGTGCCTGTTGCAGGTAAATTGATGAAAGAATTGTTGATCGATACAAACCACAAGACGGATAGTTTGGCATCAAGGAAGTCATTTAGGTTGGCAGCAGGGAACATAGTTGTTCAAAATTACATTTTGCTGATGGTGATGATGTTAGGTGTACCGGGAATAGATTTGATCTTTCTGAAAGGAGTTTACTGAACAACTTACTTTCATAAAGTGACAAATCAAAAAAATGTTCATCTTATAATATTAAGCAGAATCTAATATATGTAAGCCACTGATTTTGCAGTTATTATTTCCCAGAATACACCAAAATAATTTTGGTTATTCTAATTATTGTATCTAGCTAATCAATATTTCTTTAGTGCATTTCAAAAGCGAAATGTTTTTCCTACTTGCTTAAACATCAGTCAATTTTCTTTTGTGTGAATAGTATGTTTGCATTTAGAAATAATACTGTTTAAATGATGTCTAGCCTTCTCTTAGTTTTTCATTCTCTCTTTGTGTGTTGAAATTCGGACTTGCCATTCTATAAGTCTACACTGCCCAGATAAAGTTGCAATCAATTTTAATTATTAATACAGTTAATGCAATGTAACTATTGCATTGTGCCTATCTTGTGGAGATTCTGTAAAAATCTGGAATGTTTGAACGTATATTAAAGGGACACAATTTGTCCATTACTACAGCGGTGAAAGGATCCTTGTCTGTGGTGACTTCAGTTTTTATGACAATATATGGGTTCTTCTGATACCAAAACCCCTCTACCTCTGTTGCCATATATAAAGTGATTAATTGTACTGCCTCATTATCTATATAGCTGTGGATGGTAATAATAATCTGTAAATAACAATAAACTTACAATGGCTTTGAGTTAGGTATTCTGTAAAACAACAGTTGTTAAAGGAACACTATAGAATTATGTATACAAACCTGTATTTCTAGGACTATATTTGGATGCCCCCATTTTCAGTGCCAAGACCCCCATGATGCTGCTGTTCAGCCTCCTACAACCTATCCTGTGAGCTGCATTTGGTCACAGGACTAAGTCTCACTTGGTTGCTGCAGAGTGGCCTGGATGAATTTAGAGGTCATTTACATGAGAAGAGCTTGGGAATAATTGTAGACAACAGACCAGGCAACCATGTGCAATGCCAGGCAGCAGTTTGCTGATGTGCTTTATTTCTGAAGCGAGTGCTCACTTTTTTCATTTTATAAAAGTGCAGTTTTCTATTGAAATTAGCACATTTTAATTCAATCTTGTTACACCTCTCTGATGTCAATCAGACAGCTGGGAGGTGTCTCTTCCAGCTCGCTTAGCTCCCTGGAGCTAATCACAAGTGGCAAGCATTTGCAGAGAGTTATCAGTGAGCTGTAATACATCTCCCTGAGATATCTATGATTGTACGTACAGCCACACACTGGCTAGTCTGCAAATCCTGCCATTGAGAAAACAGTAATAATCGCTTAATGTCCGCTCTCTAGTCTCTATGGTGCTGGAGGGGAAGTTATATTCCTGTCTATCTTCTCTTCCTCTCTCTCTCTCTATTTCTCTCTCTCTCTTTCTCTCTCTCTCTCTCTCTCTCTCTCTCGTTATGCAGCCATGTCCTGACTTCTATATGCTGCTTCTGATCTAAATTTCAACATTTGGGTTATGGGCCCAGAGTAGAAGCTGCAAGGATGGCCACATACTGCTGGATCTGTGCATGTCTGGGATCTGCTATGCCTGTTCTCATATCTACAAACAACCTGATATGGAAGTTTAGAATGCAATATAAGCACTGGGACACTGTGGAAGAGTCCATACCAGCAGATGATTCAGAAAAAAACCCGGGGGTGGGGGGGAGGGGAACAGAGAAAAGCAAGAGCCAAGATCTCTACTTATGTGAGTAGACACCACATTAAAACCTTTAAGACAGCAAAGGAGTTATGGGACAGCTTATAAGAATTGTATGGAAGTAGCAGTCTAAATGAAAGAATTTACCAAGAATACTGTTCAATATGAAGCTGTATGAAGGAGAAGACCTAAAGAGACATCTGAATGAATTGTTACATTTAATTAATCATTTAGATTCTATTAGAAAGAAACTTGATGAAGACAAATTGATTCTGATTTTATCAAATCTTTCAGGAAGCCACACAATTCAATTATTTCTAGTACTAGAAACTAGAGACAATCTCTCTGTGAAATACATTACAACAAGCTCTCAAAGAACTGAAAATGCAGGAAGTGATGACATACAAACATTTGCAATACAAAACACTGAGAAGCATATCATAGGAAGCAAATTGGCTTATCATAGAAGACAAAGCAATACATTTGCACACAAAAAGAAAGAATTTAGAGATAATCTCAGCTCGCAAGAAACTGCTTTTAAAAAAAAAAAGGCTGCCATGGACAAGGAAAGGCCTCTGCATGACAGAAGAAAACACGTAAAAATGCATTTATTGTTCAATAAAAGGCTGATACAGTTAGCAAAAATTGTTGGATTATCGATTCAGGTACCAAATCGCACATGCAAAAATCATAGTTTCTTAAACATTTGACAATCATTTTACTGAAATGCTAATATCATTGCTAATGTCAAAGAACTACCTATACAAGGAAAAGGAGGCGGTTTCTTGAAATGTCTTGCAAAAGCAGAGACATTAAACAGCAAAGTGCAAAATGTAATATACTTACCTGAACTTAGAGATAATTTTCTCAGGTCTGGCCATAATGTGAACTTCAGTTGCAATTAATGTAAGATAACAACAAAATCTGTGGCATAAAATAATTGGACACAGAAAAATTGGACACTTTCTGGTGAACAGGGTAAAGGTTGGGCATAAGAAATAGATGTAAAACCTTGTCAAAAGAACCCAACAGAGAAGTTGTGAATGTTGTATAATAGGTAATGGTAGGCCCCCTATACCCAAACAGAATTAAAGAAACTCCGTAAAGTTTCTTCAATACATTCCCTCAAATGGCCCAATACAGCCAATGTCATGTGGGCATAATAAGTATATAATAACATTGATGATTATTACAGATATTATATGACTTATCTCATTACAGTCAAAGAGAAGTTGCAGGGCATACACTGAGAAGCAAATCTGCCCGACAGTGGTGGTGAGTTCATGTCACACCATATTACTGCATATTGACAAGAGCGAGTAATAGAACACTTGCATAGAGTACCATTCAGAACAGAATGGTGCAGCTGAAAGAAAGAATGAATCACTTGTTAATGTCACGTGCATGCTGACAGATTCACAGTTGCCAATAAGTAATGGGCTGATGCAGTTATGGTGGCTACATATCCACAAAGCAGGCTTTCAAAAAAAGCTGCAAATAAAAACCTTGGTTTGAACTTTGGTTTGGCTTACATTATACATATGAGATCACTTGGGTCCAAAGCTTATGTATTTGTCCCAGCTCATAAAAGGTTCAACTCTAGCTACCGAGATAGGCATCATGATTGGATATGAGAGAGGATGTAAAGGCTACAGAATCCAGAAACAACAGAAGTAATAGTGAAAAGTATTGTTTGTTTATTTTAAAGAAGTGGAACAAGCAAAAAGTGACTTTGATCTTAAACAATATGGAGAAGGACGGACTAATTATAGGAGCTGCTTGTGCAATGGTCAGATGCAACCAGTCTGCAAATACAGGGTTCACAAGCTAAATGAGTTCCAGCTAATCAACTATCCTAAGTAGTAACATCAGCATCAACTAATAAACCCTTTTGTTGGATTGATATTCATAAACCTCCTACTACAGAAGTCACTAAGTTAAAGGGATCGCCAAAAGAAGAAAATGAATCCTTATTAAAAAATAAAACATGGATTCTCACTCAGTAACTTAAAGGTAAAAGGCGATAGCTTGCAAGTAGATATTCAAGCAAACGATGGCAGATGGAAATGTAATCCGTTACAAAGCTAGACTAGTAGCAGAAGTATGGAAAAGACGGTAGTCAGAGAATGGAGCGGTTGATCACACTGAAAGGAAACAAAAGGAAGTTAAAGCATCTGAAGTGACAAGATATCCACAATAATAACCACATAATATAAGCAAATGCCATTCATTAATTAACACATTAACTTAACACGATTTAACACTACATTTATCTAACTAAGCAATAGTCTAAAAGTAAAAACTATATATAACCAAAACTAACAGCTAATATATGTCAGTAAGAAAAGTGCGAGAAATAAAGACCCAGGGTGGGAAAATATTCGCCTCCTGTCATTACTGAAATTAAGATTATAGGTACACTACGTTAGCATAATCTAAAATTTTACCACATGACAGGAGGCTTCATATTTTAAATTTTTAACGCTGAGAATTAAGAAAAGTGAAAGAAGCATGAAAAGGTTCTCTAAAGTAGAAAACACGGAAAGTATTCTTCCGCATCCAATCTGCACATTTCATAATATCCGCGAGGGACATCACCGCCAAAAAGGCATGCGACGCAGCCACGCCACGAACCGTACGGGGACCGAAACAGGATTCTACCCCGGCCATGAACAACAACTAACAAATCCACCTTGCCAAAGTCGTGGTTGTGACTGGTTTGTGTGGCTTAACATAGGAAATAAGTTGTCCTGATTGTGTAGTCCGTAGCAAAGAAGTAACCGCTACATACTTTAACAGCGCATCTACGACGCATAGCTGTGGAACCGTTGGAAAAATGTGCACGAAAAAGTTAGAATCTGATCTAGTACACCGTGAAATAGAAAACACCTGCCGGAGAGAGAGAAAAACTGTCCATGTCGAACGCCTGAATGTCCGAGATCCGAAGGAAATAGATGAGACTTAATAATAAAGTCAGTTTAGCTGATAGTTGTCGCAGGGACAAACTTGCAGTGTCCGGCCAGTCTTGCAGGAAACGTAGAACCAAATCCATGTCCCAAAGGCGAGAATATTTGGGTGCCGGAAGTCTTGACAATTTAATACCTCTGAGAAGGCAGCATACCAGAGGGTCTTGTCCCACTGGAATGCCCTGGATGGGAACGAGCGCTGCCGAGATAGCTGAGCGTACCACGTTAATAGATCGGTAAGAGTTCAGAATGAGTTGCGATAGGCGTTGTAATGGGATCGGAATCCCTCTCCAAACACCAACTGCTCCAAGCATCCCAGGTCGAGCTATTGCCGAGGAGTCCCAGAGAAGATCCTTAGTCGTTCGCGATAATCCGTGTGGACCGACCAGGATTCCCGGAAATCGTCCAAGCTACTAGGTCCATCCTTTTCTCTACTTTTAGAGGGTGGAGGAGTTGATGGTCATACAAGAGTTCCAGAAGATCCGGGAACCATGGCTGACTCTGCCATAGAGTAGTGATGAGTAGTAGGGACACTCTGTGTAGCCTTGATTAGTGGAGTACTCTTGCCAGGATGGAGAAAGGTGGGAAGGTGTATGATCCCTGAGTCTGCCAAGGCTGGAGGAATGCTTCCACTGCCTCGCATTCCAGATCTGGTAGCTAACTGAAGTACCGCTGGAGTTGTCGGTTGGTCCTGGAGGCAAATAGATCCACCTTTAGCTGCCCTTTGAGGGACATCAGATCACCGAAAATCAAGCCGCTTGCCCCCAATCGCTGGTGTCCCGCCAGTGGCGAGAGAACCAATCCACTGTGAGGTTCGAAGTCCCTGGTAGATACTCCACCTGAAGGGTGATGTTGCGGGAGAGGCAAAATTTGTAGATGTCCTTCGTAGCCCCCCTAGGTGGTTGATATATTGTACTGCCGAACTATTGTCCATGCAGAGTAGAATGCAGCAATTGAAAAAGCCCTTGGTGAGGCTGCGGATAGCGAATAAGCCTATCAATTCCAGGCATTTATGTGTAACCCTGTTACCTCTTCTAACTAGGGACCCCAATGGAGCGTTTTGAGCAGTGGGTTCCCCAGCCCCAGAGACTGGCGCCCGATTCTACCATAAAGTCCGTAGAGGGGCCAAATATTGCCTTGCCTTTCCAGACTTCCATGTACTGTAACCACCAGCAAAGTTCTGACTGCACCTATCCGATGGTCGTAGGAGTAACCTGATCGTAGGTAAGTGGCCTTCAACCTTTGCATGGCTCGGTAGTGTAGCGGGCCTGGAAAGATCGCTGGAATCCAGGAGGAGAGGAGGCCCACAATGCGGGCAAGGAGACACAGAGTAACAAAGTCTTTTTGTAACTCTTTGCGCAGTTCCTTCTGTATCGAGGAAATCTTCGAGGTTGACAGGCGTAGAACACAGTTCACCGAGTCTATCTTGAACCCGAGGAACTGCACGGTTTGTGATGGGATGAGTGCTGACTTTTGTCTGTTCACCACGGAGCCCAAGGACTCCAGAAAGTGAACGACAAGTTGCACCTGAGAGCACAGTCTGGACCCTGAGCCGCAAAAGATCAGAAAATCGTCCAGGTAGATAAGGCAACGGATGCTTTTTGCTCTGAAATGGGCCATTACTGGCTTCAGCAGCTTTGTGAAGCACCACAGAGCTGAGCTGAACAGCAGACATGTGAACTGACAAACCCGTCGCCTTCAAACGAACCGTAGGAAATGTCGACTCTCCCGTGCGTTGGGAACTGAGAGATACGCGTCCTTGAGATCGTGTCATGTGAACAAGTCATTGGCCAGTAGGAGGTCTCGAAGCATGTGAATTCCCTCCATCTTAAAATGTCGGTATACCACGTAGCCATTGGGTTGACGAAGGTTGATGATGGGTCTGTAGTCTCCTGTCTTTTTCTGGACCAGGAAGATGTTGCTGAAGAACCCAGTTCTGTCTGGGAAAAATTGGACAGCGCCCTTGTCGAAGAGAGAACAAATTTTTCTGTCTATAAGGTGACTGTGGTCCTTTGACACATGTAGCAGAGTAGGGCGGGAAGCCTGAGTGGGCCATGTATGGAATTCAATAACGTATCACTGAATGCACTCCAAAACACATGCGTCTGTGGTAATGGCCTCCAAGTTCTGAAAAAAGAGGAACAACCTGCCTGCAGTAACAAGGCTCACCAATGCAAGGCTCACCTGTCGAGAAGCGACCATGACCTCGTCCTCTAGCGCTTCTTGCTCTGTTCGAACCTCTGTGATATGAGTGTCTTGATGAGGACTTTGGGAAGAATGAGGAAGATTGCAGATAGGACATGCGGCCCGTAGACCAGAAATGATTGGTGGCTCAGCCCAGTTGCCGACCAGCCCTCCCAAAAACACCCCTCATGGGTGGGGAACGGAATACTTGCTTGAGTGAAGTTTGTGCCCTGTTCAAGGTGGTAAATAAGCCCACATGTTTCTTCAACTTCAAAGAGAAGCCCATTTGTCAGAGGTCCAGGTTCTTTTGAGCCAAGGTCTATTAATTTGGAATCAATTCTCAGTAGAGCCAACTTGCGTCTTTCGGAACATAGCGCTGCGTTAGCATTTCCCAAGATGCATATGATGCGTTTTGCCCACTCGCGCATGTTGTTGGGATCTGAGTGCCAAATCTGCGAAGTTTAACATTTTCGCCGATGGACCGAGTAGGTCCAGTAATTTATTCTGTACCGACTTCATTCCCTTCTCTATGACCTTCTATGGGTCACGGCACGACCTAGACATGAACACCACTACCGTGGTATTGAACTCGGGTGTGAGTGCGACTTTGTCAGGCAGGAGCGGGTGAGGGCATTCTGCTCTGACCTTGGCCCGCACTTCTCTCTCCAACTGTTTGCAAAGCCAAAAGTGCACAAACTGTGCCAGATGGTCGGGGAGGGAAAACTCAGAAGATCTTGGGCGTCTGATGGTACGCGGATCGAACAAGGTTTTCCCCCAGGTTGTCCAAGAAGACTCCCTCTTCCATGCTCTTAGGCGGTTGGGAGTCCTGCTTTCGTAGGTCATCCCCTATCACCGTTTCCTTCACGTAACAGGAATCTGACTGAGGCAAGTCCTGCCATTCATCCTCTTCTGCAAGTCCTGCCATTCAACCGCCAACGATCAAGATGGGCAGGAGTCCTCTTGTGAGAAGTGGGTTGGGGTAGGTGGTTACGGTTTTTTGGTTTTCTTAGAGCGTTTGACTGGAGCTTTGCCCTTAATTCTGGTCACTAGGGAACTCGTCCCTTTCCAGTGGTGTTTAGGACCCGCCGGTTCCCTGTCTGGTGACCCATTGTCAGTGGATTGGGGCAGCACCTTCATGAGGGCTTTTTCCACCGAGGCCGCAACCGCAGCGTTGATCAATGCCTTGTGTCGGTTGGGGGGGCTGTCACTCATATTGATTGAGCAGTCCTTTTGGGGAACAGGGACAGTTAGTGGGTTTGCGCCACCTGCATGAAATACACCCCACGTGATGCCAGGCTCCTGGTACAACTGGGGTTCGCCCAGAAATGTTTAATGCTGGGTGCCCCTAGGCGACACTTCAGAGACGTTGGTGCCAATATGAGAGGGGCTCACCCTCTAGTGTACGGAAGGCAGTTTCCCTTGCGTGAAATGGGAGACGTGGAAGTCTCGTATACATATAGGGGAGGTACCCCTGATACTCCCAGTGCGGGAGGTGGTACCACTGAGGGTTTTACCCTCTTTAGAGATGCCAGGTGACGTATATGACAAAAAAGGGGGTTCACCCCAGTTTTACGTCCGAGTTGTACCTTCGTGGTCAACAAGTCACATATCTGTAGACAGTGTTGGTGAATTGGGCTGTATAGGTACCATGATTAGGGGCTCATCCATGCCGTGTCTGTCTGAGCAGAATCCAGACCATATATAACTGGGGGATCACTCACGTCGCGCTACTGGGTTAGCTGGAAAAACAGGCAAACACACAACCCTGAGGTAGGAGACAGTACACAGAAGGGGGAATGTAAAGAAAAGTCTAAAATCAGTCTCAAGAGTGGTAAGTAGGTAGTAGTGAGAGTGGGGAATAAAGCACAACAATATATCACAATCCTAATGATTCTCAAACATTATTATATACTAAAAGACATGTAACAAGTATAGAGAATCACTAGGTAAAAGTACTCTGACCTGTGCAGGCTGGAGCAGCAAAGAAAGAGGAAGTGATCAGACTGGCAGGGCCTTTTATAGAGTTGGATATTTTTTTCTGATTGGTTGTTTCTGTTGTGATCTGTGCTGCTGGCTTTTACAGTAAAGAGAGTCATGCTTAATATGAAGTCATGTGGTAAAATTGTATAGAGTGGATAGTTGATACATTCTCATATTTAATTAATATAACAAACATGCCATCAATAGGAATTTGCAATCCATAAACGGTAAAACAAAAATGATAAGATGCTGGGAAAAATATACTTACCTGAACTTACAGATAATTTACTCCAGTTTGGACATAATGTGAACTTCAATTGCAATTTAATTTATTAGTCTGCTTTATAGTCACATATCAAACACACTACTATTTATTTATTGTGAAGTGTTAATTCAGCTAGCATTGCTCCACAAATATTTGCATCACCATTTACTGTGCATAATATGCAATACATAATGCATATACAATACAACTAAAGATGGTTTCTTACAGATTACTGATATTCTTTTATTGTGTGCCCCAGTGTATTTATAAATGATTAGTTCTATTTACTAATTCAGGAATGAGTTTGTTTTTTTCTTTCAATGTCTAAATTTTTATTTAAATGTTTTTAGAGATAGGATAAAAGGAAAATCAAATCTGTGACACGATACATGTACAATAGCATAGTGAGCGTGCATAGACATATGTAGATGCACAATTATTATTATTTTATTATTTATATTATATTGCGCCAGCAAATTCCATAGTGCTATATTATTATTATTATTATAATTGTGTATATTGCGCCAGCACACAATGATCCACAATTTTATCACATGACAGGAGGCTTTGTATTTTGCATAATCTTTCTTTACTAACTCCATAGCAGCCAAGAAAAGAGTGACAAAACTTAGATCCAATCACAATGTAGTATAGGGTATAAGAGGCGTGACATATGACATCATTTTCTCTTTCTTTGCTGCTCCATCACAAGAGCTAAGTACACAATTTTTCTCAGTCATATTTGCTGAACTATGATTTATACATATTCATACTATCATTGTTTACCTAACTCTGATATTGTCATAAACTTTGTATTGCTTTCTATTGATTACCTCTACTGTGGTGGGGGCTACCCCTCTCCTTTGAGGTCTGTTCAACCTCCCCTCAGGGAAATCCCTTTCCCCCCCCCCCACCCCTGGCTCCTGGGGTATTTCCCGGTCCCCAAGAAGGATTTTGGGACTCCCCAGCCGTTTATTCTCAGTGCCATTACTATTCCCACGGGCTTCTTCTTTACACCGTGCGTTCACGGAACTTTCCCGCCTTCTGTTCACCCTTTCGCCTCACGTACGGCACTAAAATTTTGCCGTGCGTTCGTGGAAGGACGTTCACTCCTTTCTACCGAACGCTAACTGTTCGGCAGTTTTACGCGATCGCCGCTTGGCGCTCACATTCGCATGCTCGTTCGCACAAACACCGAAACAGCATTACCAGAAAGCTCACGTTCGGCTGTTTGTGCTCACAAACGCCTGCATTCATGCAAATCTTTGATTTGCCGCCCAGACTAAGGGAGGTACTATTAGTCCGGCGGCCATTTTAAAAGGATATTGCTACCAGACAAACTGCCTATCTCTACAGCAAACCTGTTACTATACCCTGCCTGTTTTTTAATCAGTGGGACCAAATCAGGTTAGTGTCTAACACTTGGGGTTGGTTAAGCCAGTTGGGTTATCCCTTATTCTGGCTGGGGTGAGCCCCCATTCATGTGCTGCTGAATGGACCTGTTTATGCAGGACTCTGGTTACCTGGGTGAGCCCCGGTGACAAGCCCTCTCATCACTTTCCTACGACTTACCGGTCCTATAATCTCCTGGTAAATCATTACCCAAACAATACCACCACTGGTCCCCAGGCCTCTCCAGCTAACGTGCCCACGCATAGTTAATCGGGTGAGCCCTGAGTGTCAATTCCAGAGCAAATGGAGGATTCACAAAACCCCTCGGAGCTCCAGGCCATGATCACAGCAGCTGTAGCTGCAGCTATGGAAAAGGCCTCCTCTAAGTCCTTCCAGACGGAACAGGGCGCCCCTAAGTCCATCTCCAAACGGACTCACTATGGTGCAGACTCTGACTCTTCCAGGGAACGCTCTCATCGACCTAAACGCCACTGGAAAGGTGAGGCTGCTGCACCGCGCAAATTAAAAAGGAAAGCACCTGCTAAACGCAGAACGACCACGACCCGTACGGTCCACGAACCCACTCAGATTTCCTCAGGTGAGGATGACGCGGGGATGAATGGCAGGCGGTGGTCTCCGAACAGGAGGACTCAGACAGGGAGCAGATCCTGGGTGAGCCCCAGGACTCCATGATCACATCCATGGGTAACCCACAGGAGGGTACAGAGATTTTCCTTGACAGTTCGGGCCTCCAAATGTTTGACCCTAGAACCATCCGTCATCCCCGCTCGGAGGAGTGGTCCCCTCCCGAACATTTAGTCAGATTTATGCACTTCTGGCTCAGAAAATCTCTGGACAAGGAAGTGCGGAAACAGATGAAATCAGAATGCCCTCGCCCAATTCTGCCAGACAAGGTGGCACACACCCCCGAATTCGACCCACTCATGACCACTTTCATGTCCCGAGGGGGTCGGGACCCATGCAAGGGCATAGAACGTGGTTTTAAGGGAGCCCAGGACAAGCTGCTAGATGCCATTGGGCCGGTAGCAAGAATTATGGACATGGCGGATGGCGCCTATGAGAGGGCTGACGATTTTACCCCAGATACGGTGCGTCAGTGGGCACGAGATACCCTAGAATGGGCACAAAGGTGCTTGTCTACTTGTCTACATCGATTCCACCGATTCAGGGGATCAGATCGTGGCCGCGGGGGCCTACCACGCAACATCACGCTGCTGGCAGAATATCTACCGGGACAATCCAACATGACGGCGGACTGGTACTCACGCCACTGGCGAGATGCCAGCGATTTGGCAACTAGACCCTCATGTTTTCACAATACTAGATGCACAGAGGGGCCCTTTCATCCTAGATCTATTTATTTTTCTTAACCTCTCTATTCACAGCCGGAAAGTCTTATCGGTCTATCAACGTGGTACGATCAGCTATCTCAGCGGCCCATACTCCGACCCACGGGACTCCTGTCGGTCAGGACCCGCTCGTGTGCAGACTCCTCCGCGGCATGCGCCTTCGACGCCCCCAGAACCCAAATATTCAAGCAGATTTGTCAACAAAGATTTGTCACTCCACCAACTTACCGCGAAATTCACCTTCTTGCTCTGTGTGGTTTCCTTTCGACTGGTTTCTGACGTACGAACCTTCAATGCCGACGCATTTACCTTTTGCCCGACCGGGGTAACCTTTCAGGTCTCACGACGCACAAAGTCCAACTCTTCCTCTGTCTTCTACCCCTTCTTCCCTTCAGACCCACAACTCTGCGTGGTCTCTACTCTCCGTCACTACGTGGAAGCCACTGCGATGTTGCGGCAATCTTCCAATCGTCAACTTCTCATCTCATACGTCCGCCCTTATGGTCCAGCTTCGGCCACTACGTTAGCCAGATGGGTTAGATGGCTACTATCCCTTGCAGGTATTGACCAAACTTTTGGGTCACATTCCGTTTGTGGGGCCGCAGCCTCTTCAGCTTATGCAGCAGGTAAAATGGAAGTAAAATGTTATTTCAGACATCTTACGGGCGGCAGACTGGACCAGAGAATCCACTTTTTACTTCCGTCCTCTTGATAATCCAGCTTTTGCTCTACTTTCCCAGCGTTAAAATTGCAAAATACGAAGCCTCCTGTCATGTGATAAAATTGAAGATTATGTTAGCTTCAGTGTACTGATAATCTTAATTTTAATAATGACAGGAGGCGAGTATTTTCCCTCCCTACTCTCTTTCGTTCTTTCGTTCTTCCCTCCCTATTAATTTCATATCGATCTATGGCATTTTCTCATATTTTTGTATAAATACCTAACTTGGTAGCATTTGTTTTAATGCCTTACTTACGTTCATTTGAAGATATTTATACATATACTCAATATGGGTGGGATATTTAGTTAACACCGTTAGACGGGAGGACGTTTTGTTATTATTATACTAAATGTTATTAAGTTAAATTAAGGGATAGACATTCATTGTTTTACACAATCATTTTTTGGAATCTAATACCCTTTATACTCTCGTTTCAGCTTTATCAGAAACCACAAGGAAATATTAAAGACTCCATGCAAGGTTTCATCATCATCACACCATGGAACCTTATCATCAAGTCATGGGAGATCATCGTTTGAAAGCAGGATGCCTTTGTCTGCATTCTACCTGTTCCTGTTCAATTTATTCATATTAGTTTTCCATTATCTTATTCTATGGACTTTTTTCAAGTTGTTCTATTATTATTCTGCATTTATGACCTTGTGATGTCGCAGTTTTAAAGAGGAAATGATGTCATATGTCACGCCTCTTATACCCTATACTACATTGTGATTGGTTCTAAGTTTTGTCACTCTTTTCTTTGCTGCTATGGAGTTAGTAAAGAAAGATTATGCAAAATACTCGCCTCCTGTCATTATTAAAATTAAGATTATCAGTACACTGAAACTAACATAATCTTCAATAATCATATATTTTATAGGTAAAAATAGCCAAACTGAGAAAAAAGCTGAGTTGGATTTATTTTTTTCCTTCAAGCTATGTTGGCCTAAAGTTGTGAATCTTTTGATAATTCTTTAGAGGTAATACCGGTTTAGTGAATAGGTCTATATGCTGGTTTTCTGCATTCCTTTTATAGTCAGAAAAAGCACTGTTTCTTACTCCATCTAGTGGCTAAAAGCTACAATTCACCATAGTACGATTTTTAAGATGTAAAACATTTATGATAATAAACTCTGCATTTGTAATTGTTAATTTATGTATTTATTCTACTCTTTCAAAAATTTAATGTCAAAGTGATTTGTATGTCATAAACATATAAGAAGTAAATAATAATTTGGAATAGAAGCAATTCGACCTAAACTGAATATCCACATTCTAGGCAGTAATTGCTTCCTCTGCATATTAATGTTTATTAACAACTCCTTAAATTATCGCAATTTTATTTATGTGTCATTTTTAGCACTTCCTTTCTTTATTATAAATTACAGTAGAGTAGCAAAATCCAATGACAAATCACGGCATTTGAATGTAAATCATATAACTCTATCTCCGAAAAAGTCAATATAAATCTTTTACTTTTGCAAAAAGTGAAAACTGTATACATGTATCAGATTTATTTTTATATTTGTTAATATTTCAAAACTTGCAAATGTCCTTTTTCCATTTAATCTTTAATTGTTAAGCTATGAATACGAATTTCTGTTGAGCAAATTTGTATTTATTACATTTATTTTATATAGAATACTGTGCGTTGGTGGTGATGGATCAGTTAGTGAAGTTACCCATGGTCTTCTTCTGCGAGCCCAAATGGATGCTGGGAAGAATACAAACGCTAACTTCACACCTGTCAGAGCACCTTTACCTCTTGGCATTATATCAGCAGGTGAGAAATGTTATTTGGGTACCCATGGCAACAACATCTTGAACATGATTCTATTAATTCAGTTTAAATAAAAGTAGTTGTTCAATGCCTGGTGTGCCTTCACTCACAATATGTTATTTATTACATACTGCCAACTGCCTTTGAAAGAATCAATTAATCTCAGCATACCTAACTATATCTTATTACAAACATAAATCCTTATCACTTACATTCAATGTGCAAGTAATATTATCTCCAGTATTGGCTTATCATTGGTATCTTTAGATTAAAGGCTACAAGATAAACATTGGAATGCTCGGAAGTAAATTAATTTTAATTTCAGCTGGACATTCTGAACACTTTTCCTCTTCATTAGTATTTTCTCTCTTGAGACACTGCAAACTAATTTACATAGCAAGAATTTAATAAGTCCAAACCAAGCGATATTGGAAGTTGAGACATCTGACTTTATTTAATACACTGATATAAAAATAGAGTTTAGAGACATGATGCCTTAGCCATAACTTTAGCATGGGCTCGGGGTGGCCAGCGACCCTTATATAGTGTTAAACTGTTCCAAAATGTTTTAGCACTGAATGGAGGGACAGTCCCAGGGGACTCCAAGTGCTATAACCAATTCAATGAGATGAAATGAATATAGTGCTTACAGTCAGAGGTGTAGGTTACATGTCACGCTGGGTGGGAATGTATTTTGGAACTCCCCCATGTAGAATTTTTTTTTTGTGTCTCATTATGCACCCCTAACCCCTTTTTGTTGGTTAAATCACACACATGTACTTGGCTTAATTTACATTCTTATATGTTCATATTCATATTCACAAATACTTACATTCATATACACACACACATACATTCATACCCATTGATATACATACACACAGACATGTAGACACATTCATTAACCCACAAACTCGCACGAAGACTCATATACAGAAACGCACGTTCAACTACATTTACAGACATAAACATGCCTTTAAAATTTTAATTGCAAAACTCTTGATTATGGGTAGTCCTTCACAATAATTTTAGACATGCTTCACTGGAAACTCATTACATTACATTAATCTCTTTGGTTTGGAATACATTAACATCCTTATGAATATTCATGTCATCTAGCTAATTAAGTTAATTGTTCTTCAGAAATGCTTTTTTCTTCCAAGGGCGTCTTTTATTTTTATTTATTTTTTCCTTTGCAATTCTTCATTTGCAGCAACATCTTTTCTGCATTGTTCAATAATGTATATTTAGTCTAAATAAAAAATAATTTTTTAATCCAAGAAAGTTGAATGAATGAGTGTCTCTGTGAAACAGCTAATTCATTATATAAGGTTTAGATTTACCATTTGTCTCCTGGTGTTAAAAAACCCAAAAACATTTAATGTTTTTTTTCATATTTAACAATCAAGTAATAAACGGTTTGCTTTAAAATGTTTACTTTTTTAAAAAAACTTTAGAATTTTTGATTGGCCCTTTTTAAGTTTTCTAACACATCTAAACAGTTAAATTTAAATATTTGCCATATGAAAATAGAAAATTGAAAAATGAATGTTTAATATACCATGTTTTTTTCAAAATAAACATTACATATTATACATATGACATGTTTATACCCATAAGTGGTAAATATATATAATTTTTGTGTGTGTATTTCAAATACTACTTATGTTTGTTCCAGTGAATAAAGTTATGAAGGAAGCTGAATTCTTGCCAAAAATGTTGACTATTTTTTTTCAGCCTTGGGCAATGCTTAAGGGGCAAGTGACAGTGGAAAATAAATGTACAAACTCTAAATCAAATTTCATTGTTTTGCATAAAAGACAACTGAAAAATAATCAAAACAGACCTAGAGCAATTGAGAGTTATGTTTTAAACTATTGGAATGCTGACTTTTATTTACTTCTGTTTACTATGATAGATATTTTTTTTATCTGTCCTCTATTACATTTCCAGCCATTTCTGCAAGTCTTATCAAGGCATTTCTGTGCATGTAATAAAGTGTCATAGCTTATTCTCCAAGTTAGAATCTGAAGAGTCTTCGCAATTTGCCTCAAATCATCCATCAAGAAATATTGTATAAGCATGTTAATAATAATGCTCTTTGTTGCTTGTGGTACAGGATTAAGCAACATTTTAAATGTGTGTTTGTTACCATTTTTTTATTTTGTGTACTTAATGGTGGTTTAATTTCAATTTGGAGAATTTCACCATGTTAGTGCTTTTTTAATGCTAAATGTTTATACAAGCACTTTTTCCCTTATCAAAATTTTGTTGGGTTTAAATAGAAAAGAAGATTAACATATTAAAAATAATAAGACACTAAATTGAAGGGATACAATAGGCATCAGAACAATGTTGGCTAAATGAAAGAGTTTGTGTATAGATCATGCCCTGCAGTCTTACAGCTAAATTCTTTGCCATTTAAGAGTTAATTCATTTTTAAAAATTCTTTATTTATGAGTTTTGTAATTTTATAAAAGCACAATATACATTCAGAGTATGCTTCAAATCTAAATAATAGAAGAGTACGGAGGAATTAAAGTTTCACATTGTTCGTGGTCTAGAACAGATTTATAGGAAGGTAACCATGTTGATATAGTTGCGTTTAGTTACATAAAGCTATATCTCGACCAACATGTCACATAATGAAATATAGATTACTATACATATAAAAAACATATAAATAGAAGGGAATTTGTAGGAACTCTGTGTGAGGTTAGAGTTCAACCTTTGAGGTCAGACATTGTGTGGCGAGGTACATCATAAGGGCCCTATATATGCTATGCCACGCTACGTCGGGAAGGTAAACAAAGCTTCCTAACATCCCGCAGCAATGGTGTGTGTCACTCTTTGGGATGAGGCCAAGGTCTGGTGAATTTGTGTAATGCATTGTTGCCAGGGGCGTACCTAGAGCATTTGGCACCCGGGGCGGGTCCTATTTTTGGCATCCCCCCCTTGCTCCCCCGCTCAACTTTAAATATATAAACAACTAAAAAATGTTTTAATGTATTTAGCACTAAGCAGTGTTTGTGTTTTTGAATGTATGCATGTTTTTGTATGGAGTATATGTGAGTGAATGTAGCGGTGTGTTTGTATGTAGTGTTGGCGTTTGAATGCAAGCATGCATTTGTGTGTTGTGTGGTATTTGAATGCAGTGATGTGGTTATATATAATGGTGGGGTTTGTATGTAGTGTTGACGTTGAAATGCAAGAGTGTATTTGTGTGTAGTGTTGGCGAGATTTTTAGATGTCTGCACATATACACATACACGGACATACACACACACAAACACAGTCACACACAGATACACATTGACACACATGCAGACATCGTGGCGACTCTAGGAACAATATATATGGGGGGGGGGCACATAAGATACCACAGTCAAAACAGGAGGGCGAGGTGGAGCAGCAAAACTTCTCACTAGGCGATGGGGTAATATGCTGCCATTGGCTGTCTGATGCCAGCATGCTGTGTTCTGCATGCTGGCATCTGACTACACATTTGCATATAATTCACATTAGCCACCCAGATTTCTTGTTGTGGGCTGGCTGACACCTCTTAATTTCAATCTTTGTTTAGCAGATAACTCCTCTATTTGCTATCCTTTGTGGGATTGCCATATTTAAGGACACCAAATAAGGTGCTATCTGCTAAACAGCACCCTCATTTGGTATCTTTAAATATGGAAATCTCACATACGGGCACCAATTTAGGGAATGATCTACTAAACAGCTAAAGGATAAAAAAAACGCCCTTTTCTTATTTTCAGTTATTTAGTAGATAAATCCCTTATTTGCTATCCTTATGTGGGATTGCAATATTTGAGGACAGGAAATAAGGGAGCTATCTACTAAACACATACGCAGAGATACACACAATCACACACATAATCACAGATATACACAAGCACAATCACTGACCCACACACATACAATCACAGACACACAATCACATACACACACAAACATTACATACATACACACATTTAATAATTTAGAGGTCCACCCAGCCTCCCTACCTTGCTCTAGAAGGGCTGGAGTGGATCCTCAGTCCCTGGTGGTCAGTAGTTGCTGCTGGGATCTCTGTGGTCTTTCTGCACAGCTCCAAGGCCGCGATGACATCATATCCTGGCTGCCGGCTCACTGCAGGACGAAGACCATCAGACACAGTCAGATGCACACAGTCCCACAGACAGTCACTCACACACAGTTACAGGCAGACAGTCAAATACGCAGGCAATCAAACAGGCAGACAGTCACACATACACAGATTCACAGACAGTCACACACACAATCACAGACAGTTACACATACACAGAACACAGTCACAGAGAGTCACACACGCAATCACAGGCAGACAGTCACACACACACACACAGTCACTCACACACACACACCCACAATCACAGGCAGACAGTCACACACACACACAGAGTAACACAGACAATCACAGGCAAACAGTCACACACAGACAGTGACACACACAATCACAGGCAAACAGTCACACACAGTGACACACACAATCACAGGCAAACAGTCACACACACACACACACACACAGAGTAACACAGACAATCACAGGCAAACAGTCACATACACACAGTGACACACACACACAGTGACACACACAATCACAGGCAAACAGTCACACACACACACAGTGACACACACAATCACAGGCAGACAGTCATACATACATACATTTGGGCAGACTAGATGGGCCGAATGGTTCTTATCTGCCGTCACATTCTATGTTTCTATGTTTCTATACATACACATAACACAATCACAGACAGTCACAAACAATCACTCAGACAGTCACACACACATAGTCACACAGACAATCACACAGACAATCACAGGTAGACAATCGCAGGCAGTCACACACACACCCAAGCAGACAATCACACACACAGTCAAAGACAGTCACAATCATAGTTACACACAGCACACACACAGTCAAAGACAGTCACAATCACAGTTACACACAGCACACACTCTCTAACTTACAGTCAGCTTGGGCTGGAGGAGGAGTGGATTCAGTCCCTGTTGTAGTTGGGGAAGCAGGACTCCTTCCTGCTTCCCCTCTGTGTGCAGCAGTATGAGACTGCATTTAGCTATGCCCCCACATCCGGCTTGGCTCCGCCCCCATGGCCGATCTGGCTCCGCCCCCAAATCTCCGTGCAGGTCTCCTGCTGCTATGGAGCCCGGTGCAGCCACACAGCTCACTGACTCCTAAGCCTGGCCAGCCCTGGTGGCACCCCCCTGCCTGATGGCACCCGGTGCGGACCGTCCCCCTTCCCCCCCCCTTAGTACGCCACTGATTGTTGCGAAAATGTTTTATAACCCCAGCCCTCGGGGCCAGCAGTGAAAGTACCTACAAAGAAAACCTATGGTTTGTGTATCATTGTTGCGAAAATGTTTTATAATCCCAGCCCTCGGGGCCAGCAGTGAAAGTGCCTACAAAGAAAACCTTGGGTTTGTGTATTGGGATATATCAGGGTGGATGTCCTCAAAAGAGGTACATAAATGTCTAAAGAAGAAAGAAGATCGTAAGTAGAGAATGTAAAGAAGGCAGCTAAAAAAGTGTAGCATGAGGATGGGGGGGGGAAGGGTGAGGAGAGGAAGGGGTCCTGTGATGGAGGAGGGTCAGGTTAAGAAAGAATGTAGAGTAAGTGTGTGGTATACAGGAAAAGGAGAGGAGGTCTCCTGATCCTCTCCGAAGCAAAGACCCCTTATGTTGGTATAGAGAATTCAAAGCTTCAAGGGTCCCAAATTTTGTTAGTGTTTTGGAGTATTATTGATTAGAGCAGAAAGTTTGTCCATTTTCATGGTCTTGTCTGCTTTTCTTTTAACAACGCATATGGAAGGAATGTCTTGAGGCTAGTGCAATCCTAGCTTTAAGCTTATTTTGCACTCTAGGGGTGTCTTTGTGTTGTTTAGAGAGAAGCCAAACCCATGGGTTTAATGGAATGTCTGCATGAGGTGATACCAACACCTTAGATACCAACTAAGAAACTTGGAGCTAGAACTGTGCAATATGTGTGCATTCCCACCAAAGGTAAAAGTAAGTGTCCTTGCTCCCATAGCCTTTCCAAAAAAGATCTGCATTTGACATGCCAAACTGTTTTAGCCTGAGTGGGGTGAGATAACATCTTAGAAGAGTCTTATAGGCTTGCTCTTTGTGGATAACACATGTGGAGATTGTGGCTGTGGCTTCCCAAATATCACCCCAATCTGATGGTTAGGAGTGAATTCATTTTTATTTCTATTTATGCAGCCATAGCCACACCAACCATGCCTGTGACTCACATAGCCTACATAAAAATAATGGTTTCATTCTTAATCAGATCTTAATTTGTTATATACTTTTTATCTCATGCTCCTGTAGGCTATTAACAGAGTAGGAGATAAGAAATTCTAATTTAAACAGAATGTACAACAAAGGAAGATTAAACATCTCTCATTTCAGGAAGTGTTTAGGAAACACTTTAATGGGATGATGTGGTCCGGGTGTCTATAGTGTCCCTTTAAGCTAAAATCGTTTTGGTGCCTACAGTATCTCTTTAATAACAAACTAGCATTTTGTACTATTGCCCCCCGAATTGATATTTTTTAATAAGCCTTTCAAATGATTTAATATTTTTGGATAAACTTTCAAAATTGTTTCATATTGTGAAAACATTTTAATATTGTGATATAGTGTGACATATTTTTTTATATATGTAATTTTTTTGTTTTCATTTAGATTTTAATACTCTGTAAAAATAATTTTAAAAGTTTATCCAAAAATATTAAATCAGTTGAAAAGTTATTGGAAATATTGAATTGTGGCCTATATTTGGTCCAAAAAAAAAGTATATTTTAAAAGAAAGAAAAGTAAAACAGGACCCATTTTTAAATTTCGTTAAATCTGTCTGTCTTTCACTCAAGTGAAAGTGAAGGTAGCAGTTAGTAAATTAACTGGTATGTGTGTCTAAGGATTCCAGTATATTTGAGATACTCTTTGTTCCTTATATCTGGTGGCTTCAACCCAGTCTAATTTAAACACATATGCTTATTTACTTAGGTAATTTGTCAGGGTTTCAACTATGACAGATGTGAATCCCGGTTATTTTCATTTGTCCTGTCTATGTCTTTTTTTTTTATTCTAGGCTCTACCAATGTCCTGGCGTATTCACTTCATGGAATTTGTCATCCAGTAACTGCAGCACTGCATATCATCATGGGTAAGAAAGCATATGTATTGTGTATAAATAAACATACATCAATTCACATACTCTTGGATCAGCCAACTCTTTAAAGTAGACCTGTCATGTGCGAATCATATGGATGACACATTCTCATTCAGGTAGTCTTAGATGGAATATTACATATCAGCCGATCACGTGTGTAGGGCGTTTTTCTGCTCCCGATAACCCAGTTAATGGTTCAGTTCGAATTAATTCTTGCAGTTAAATTCTCATCGGGAGCAGAAAATTATAATTTCGCATATCAAATCCAAGGTTTATGTTTTACATTGAAAAGATAGGGCTCTGCTATTCAATTTCATATAACTTTAAATGGGGCCTATCTGGTTCAGTACTTTTTGATCGTTGGCAGGACTAGAAATTAGTTAAAAAAATATATTTTAGGTGAGTTACTGCTAACAAATTTTTTCAATTATAATGTAATATAGAACAAGAACAATGTATCTTATTTACACATACTGATTTCTAAACAGATTTATTGTAGTTTAAAGACACCGTACTGTGAGTATTTTTGCTCTGTTAAACACTTTCACACCAGCAATATGGAGTTTCAAGAAAAGAGAGGCACTAGGATAGAAAAACAGGGACAAAGGGATTTTAGCTCAAAAAATGGATAGTCTTTCCTATAATGGAACAGTTGAGAGATATGCTGTGTTGTTAGCCATGTCAATAGTCAAGGAAGGTCTGATTACGTAAAATATAAAATCTATACATTTCAAATTTGATTTAAAGGCCCACTATAGGCACCCAGACCACTTCAGCTTAATTAAGTGGTCTGGGTGCCAGGTCCATCTAGGTTTAACCCTTTTTGCTATAAACATAGCAGTTTCAGAGAAATTCCTATGTTTACCTTTGGGTTAATCCAGCCTCTAGTGGCTGTCTCATTGACAGCCGCTAGAGTTGCTTCCGCACTTCTCACTGTGATTTTCATCATTATTGAGAATGCTTTCCTATGGCCTGGCTGAATGCGCGCGGCTCTTGCCGCGCATGCGCATTCAGCCGATGACGGCGAAAAGGAGGAGGAGAGTTCCCGCACTGAGGGAGCCTGGCGGGGGAAAACAGGTAAGATTTAACCCCTTCCACCCCCTAGAGCCCGGTGGGAGGGGGGCCCAGAGTATGGGGGGCCCTATAGTGGTCCTTTAACACAATGCACAATTGATATGTTGTGCTTTTTAACCTGCCACCAAGTTGTTGGCTATGAGGTGCACTTTAAAAGCTCCAACAGTTAATCTTTGCAGATTATGAGATTATGATATATATTTTCACCTAATTAAAAGATCATTATCCATCACAGAATAATATGATCTTCCAGTGTATAATGATCATTTTTTACATACCTTCTAGTCAACACACCTCCTTGAAAAAGAGATATCTTTCTTGGGCCTTGTTATTGCTAATTTAACGTTTATCCATCTTCACTCAGTATCCTTAGCCTTTCATCAAGCTAGCATTTTCACCTAACCGTGCAGTATTTTATGCTACTGACACATTTATTACAAAATCTGTAATTAATTATATTAAGGTTTTAGATGAAATGGAATACTGACAAAAAGGTTCAAGTTAAATCATTGGGATTTGCCTGTCATTGCAGGTAGTGATAAGGTCTGCAGGACTCTGGGTGACTGAATCTGTTAAGTAGACAATCACAGTGCAGAGAGAATCAAATCGTGGTCAGAAACATTCTCACATGAGAACAAAGTAATGACACCCCCTTTCTGCTATAAAATGCGAGCATTCTGTGTGATAAAAGTAAAAATACATACTACAATTTTATACAGCCATTTCCAGACTGTGCTTATGTACATATAACAGAATTGAATTCTACTATTAGTGCCTAACAAATGCCATGCTTACTTTTACAACAATGTGTTTAGAACCTTCTTTAAGTTAAAAATTTTTGTTGAATTTTCAGGAAACATCCAACCGGTCGATGTCTGTAGTTTTAGCAGTAACAGCAAGCTTCTCCGGTTTGGTCTTTCATCGATGTTTGGATTTGGAGGAAAAACTCTAGCTATTGCAGAAAAGCATCGATGGATGCCCTCCAGTCAGAGACGAGATTTTGCAGTTGTGAAAACACTTGCAAATTTAAAGTGAGTTCATTTTGTCTTATCTCTGTTATCGCTATCTATTACATATATTATATTATAGACCTAAATAATGATTGTCTATGCACTCATTCTCAAATAAAAATATGGTTTATATATAATTTAAATGTAAAATTATTGATTGTTTTCATTCCGTTACAGCAATACAGTGGCAGTTGTACAGCTTATTAAAATACTTTGCAAATGCATAGAGAATATTAATTCTACCATACATAATAATTTGCATACTGTTTATATTTTATGTAAATGAGTAGACTTATTCCCTTGAACAAAATGTTTACTTTCTAATATCATTATGTGAGCATTATTTTCCTACCAATAGAGTATTATTGTATACTACACCCTAATAGATGTAATTATTGAATTCTAATAATTATTTTTGTGATTATTTAAAGTAAATACCTGTCCAAAACTTGTTTTATCTTTTATAACTATGAGAGGCCAAAATTCCCAGTCTGGAAGGAATAAGGCATATAAAAAGTCCCCTAAATATCATGTGAATTTCTTGGAGAAAAAAATAGCCATTACCCTTCACCAGTAATAATACAGTTTTTACTGGAAAATGAATATATAATACATTGATGAGTGTTGTATGTAATAAATAGCAACCCACCATTCTGGCCATGCTGTGACCACATAGCTTAATTGAGCGACTTTTCTAAATGCAATGACACACGCTAATTATTATGGGAACATGTAGGCTCATTTTGCAAATTTGTGTCATAATACTAAATGACCTGACCATTATCATGCTGTACTTCTAAGAAAATATGAAATGTCTGCCCCAGATATTATCCTTACAATAAAAATATCGATTTACACATTCAACAGTCACCCAGCGTATTCAATTTTACTGACTTTTTCTATCAATATTGCCCTACAAGCAATTTATTCAGTTTCTTTTAATGCAGAGTATTCATTGCATTTGTAAAAGATTTGCAAATAAGAGATGTTTATGTTTTACAGACCAGATTACTGTGAGCTGTCGTTTTTACCTACGAGGGATTCTGAATTCACTTTCCATAGAGATAGCAAGTAAGCCGCTTATAGATATATAAAAAAAGGATTTTATTTATTTTAATATAAAGAAGACATTTGTTGTGAGAGGGTCATACATTGTAATTTTAAATGCACATTGAAATCTTATCTTTATGAAGGTGCAATACTATACTAAAGCATTACTGTGTGATTAAATGTGCCAAGTGCCCACTAAGCCTGGGTGCTCCAAGTCTCCTTTTTGTTTGGGGAGGGGAAAGTGGATGAGAGCTAGATGTCTCAAATGTATTCGTGCAGGAGGGGGGAGTGAGAAATGGAAAAATTATGTAGAGTATAATCAGGCAACAATGTAACTAAGACTGATGCCAAACCCATGATTGGTGGGTCATACGTAGATCCAGTTGATCAATAAATTTATTTGGGGGGATTTCTCTCCTCTTCCTCTTAACTTGCAATTTAAAGGGGGAATCTATGCACCAAATCAATACAAAACATTGTTCCTAACACTTTAGTGTTCCTTTAAGTACATTAAAAATATATATTCTTGGCAAGGCAACCAAGCTTTCTCTTGCAAAAAGGTTTTGAAAACCAAATGTACCAGAACTTTTTAGGTAAGTTATGTGTTTTAACAGAAATATGGCAAGTATGCCAACATGAACACTCGGGGTACTTGTAGAATATAAGTGCGTTTGATAGGTATAGAAGCTTTTGGCCTCATATTCATGCTGTATTTTACTCCACAGTAAGATATTTTTAGTTTTGCTGAAAAAAAAATATATATACATTTTAAAAATAGCAACTTTCTGTAGTATAAATCTCTGTTGGTTTGTCTATTTTTATTTTTTTAATTTTTTTATATAGGTATGTGTGTTCTAGAATACAAATTATCAGACAAATATGTCCATTTATATTGCAAATAATATGTTCTAGGTATTTCCATGTTACATATATGTTATTTAAGCATAAGCCCTTAGAACACGTTATATGTTGTATTATGCAAATTTGCTTAATATTTTGTAAACATTATTCACAGAAAGAAAACCGACAATTATGATTATTACGGTAAGTGAGAAACTAAAGTAAGAACATTTTGCTGTTACCATTCATCTCAAAGAGAAGCAATGCTTATAATTCTCATTAATTTCCTGCAGACGGCAAGGGTCAGTGGCGGCACATACAGGGCCAATTTCTGAATGTCAGTATTATGTCAATCCCCTGCCTTTGTTCCATGGCTCCAAGAGGCTTGGCACCTAATACCAGGTCAGTCGAAGATTACAAGAATTAAACTTCCCTACGTTGACAATTTGATTTTAAACCTTTCTTAAAACGTTTCTGCAGATTGCTTGTGGACTTGCCCTATGCCTAGGAAATGCACAGCAGTCAGTCTTAAGTATTATAATCCGTTATTGGATCAGTAAAATTAGGTCAAGTAGTCTAGCTAGAATATTCCAAGAATAATTAATGTAATTGTGTTACTGCAGGAGCAAGTCAGGTTAGGATTTTTTTTGTGTGTGTGAAGATAGGGGAGTGAAGCATTAGTCAGACAAATGTGCAGACAGTGGTGCAGACAAAATAGTGCAGCTTTGGTCTTAATACGTTCAAAGTCCTTCAAATCATAACCTAGACAGTGTATTTCTACTAATAGGACAGCCAAAAATGGCGTCGGTTTAATATGGTTGGATAAGCTTTTTAAATGATTAAAGGGACATGATAGTCACCAAAACTTAACTTTAGCCTAATGAAGCAGTTTTAGTGTATAGATTGTTCCCCCATAGTCTCACTGCTTAATTCTATGCCATTTAGGAGTTAAATCACTTTTGTTTCTGTTTATGCAGCCCTAGCCACACCTCCTCTGGCTGTGACTAACACAGCCTGCATGAAAACAAAATGGTTTCATATTCAGTCAGATGTTCCTTTAAACGTTTTTAACTCCTGCTCTGTAAATTTAACTTCGATAACAAACAAGAGGCTTCTGTAGGGTTTAGCATGTTAAACAGAATTTTCCATAAAGATAGAATAAAACCATTAGATAACTCTTTACAGGAAGTGTTTAGGAAGGCAGTTTAAGTCACATGCTGGGAGCTGTGACTAGGGCTGTATAAACAAAGTGATTAACTCCTAAATGGCAGATAATTGAGCAGTGAGACTGCATGGGCATGATCTATACACCCAAACTGCTTCATTAAGCTAAAGTTGTTTTTGTGACTATAGTATCCCTTTAAATAATTTTGTTTTCACCATTTTAAGATATCAAAAACATCATAAATGAAAAATAGCACACAATTAAAATAGTTTTATTAATATTAAATAATTTGAAAAGTTTTTTCAAAAATATAAAATTATTTGAAATGCTTTTCTAACAATATTAAAATTGATGCCAACTGTAAGAGAAAATCGGTTAATTTCCATTGGATAGCACATAGAAGCAATTTACCTTATTGCAGTTGTTGCTGTGTATAATTACCAGATTTTACTAATTTCATGACGTAAAGTCATGATTTTATAAAGCACACGGAGGCGCGTATTATGCTTATCTCTTTCTTTATTCCTCAGCAGCAAAAGAAAGGATATTGTAGATATTCAAAAAACACAATAAGTATTGGCACTCAATTATACAAGGTGCAGGTATTCGAGGTTTAACCCCACGACAACCTCCTAATCTAAATCCAAAAACAAATATGAATACCGCACTCAAAAAAGATGATTCTTGTGAAATCTAAACTGTATTAAATTGCAAGAATATTTATTATAATAGTAATTCATAGGTTAATCAAGTAAACCTTAGTGAAGTTCATTCCAATCATATATACATCGATTATTTACATATATACACACAAAAAACCTCCCTGTGCTGAATTTCATGAACTATATATCTATATACATAGGTTGTGGATCCAAAAAATGCATGAAAATAAAATGTCCAGAAAAATATAGTAAAAAAAGAAAAAAAGGCAGAAAAAAAGCTAAAAAGAAAAAAAGAAAAAAGAAAAAAAGAAGAAAAAATGAATGAAAAAAATGTATATATTTTCCAGTCCTATTGATAGTCCAAAATATAGTGCACTATATACTTCATATAATTCATAAATTTATAGATGGATCTCACGTGAACTTGATAGTATATTCAGTAAGAGGGTGGTAGATCTTGTAGATGATGTATATTGAATCAAAGTGAAGATGGGTGAAAATGAGTTGTAGCTCAATGAGAAAGTAATCACTCGTTCCTTTTTGTAGTATCTGGTCAGTCTAGCAGGTCTTTTCCTGAGTTCGAAATCGTGGGTAGTCCTGTGAATCGGGCTGAAATGGGCTGCGCGCTCGGGACGTTCCTGTCCCTTCAAAGGCCCCTGTTCCTCTCCGTCCTGCCAAAGTATAAGCATATCACTTAAATATCCTCATTAGGCGGCAAAAAAACGCCGCGGCCACTCCTTGCTGTTACTTCCGCCTACTGACGTCAGCGTGCGTCGCCACGTCATTCTTTCTTCTTTTTTTACTATATTTTTCTGGACATTTTATTTTCATGCATTTTTTGGATCCACAACCTATGTATATAGATATATAGTTCATGAAATTCAGCACAGGGAGGTTTTTTGTGTGTATATATGTAAATAATCGATGTATATATATGATTGGAATGAACTTCACTAAGGTTTACTTGATTAACCTATGAATTACTATTATAATAAATATTCTTGCAATTTAATACAGTTTAGATTTCACAAGAATCATCTTTTTTGAGTGCGGTATTCATATTTATATTTGTTATTGTAGATATTCAATGAAAAATATCAATAATAAAACATCATTTACCCCTAAAGGGTTAACCACATATAACATTAACTTATGAGATTGTTCCTAGCACCATACTGTCCCATGTGACCCTAAGCCACTCCTCTTTCTTGATGTTGCCGATTAACACTGCCACAGACAAAACGATGTAACCAATAGATGTGCAGAAACCGTGATTCCAGGAAGACTACTGTAATGGAACTCCGGAGAAACTGGCAATCTTCTGCTTGAACGTGTATGGACAGACATGGACCAGTATGACAACCCAATTAGGAGACTGTAAGACAGAGAAAACGAAATGGTAAAATACGTTCTTGGATAGTATTTCCACATCCATATTACAACCTTAACCACAAACAAAGTGTCAATCCAGTAATAGTTAATCAGGTGAAATAAAAATCACATTACCACACAGTTCGTGCCCCATTACGTGACAGTATATTCACAGGGAGGGCTTAACTTACCTGGATTGGGTGGGATAATACTCGCTTCCGTGTCCTTTATAAAATCATAACTTTACGTCATGAAATTAGTAAAATCTGGTAATTTTATTAAAGGACACAGAGGCTCTTATTATGCTAGTTTAAAGCTGCGTGATCACTGAAGTGGAAAAATGAGAAACTGGACGAAAATAAAATTCCCTGAATGTAGATTCGCTGGACCAATCAGCTGCATGGAGGAGATCTTCCAGTCTACAACCTAGAGAAAAGGCTTTTGATGCCTTAGCACCCCTCACTGAGTGTGCTCCGTATGTGGAGGTATTAATGCCAGCCTCACTCTATGATCCACTTAACCCAATGAGATCTGTCTTGATAAAGTCCTTCATAGGGGACGAAACGCGTAGACGATCTGTTTTCCGTCTCCTCTGATTTTCTACCCAGTTTCATTTACGGTCCGGGAGGGATTTTCGGCAGCTGTTGAATTCAGTCCCACACATCTTGTCTCGTGGTAGGGAGTTGGCGTGCTCCTCTTACCTTACACGAAGGTTGGGTGAATAGGGTAAGTTGCTCTGACTTAATCCCTAGGTTTATAACACTGGGAGACTATTCATAGCGGCACCCCTCAACTTTAACTAGTGGTTTGGTGGGTTTATGAGCTCCCTCCCCCATGAATGATATATGTGTTTGAGGTCTGATATTCATTTTTTGATGTTCTACTATTTGATGTGCACAATCTTTTTGTTTTTTCAATAATTTTTCTTCTTTGATACATAATCCATATTAGTGTTGGGGGCCCCACACTGTGTATCTTCGAACTTTGGTCTGGACATATCTTTATGACCACTTTTATATATATAATAATATCTTCATGGTATTCATGTTTGATTAATTTTATAAATTTAATTTTATTGTTTATATATGAATAAATATTCTGTGTATATGTACAGCTTTATTTTATTCTACAGCTGCTGCTTTGGAGTATAATATTTCTAGTGGTCATATTTTATTTGGAGCGCTCACATACCCTTGTTGGTTTATATTTTATTTAGTTGTTTAGTCGCTCTTCTGTATGTGACGCAGCCCTCTTTACTATTTTACACAGAGTTATTGTGTACTCCAATTCAGATTCTTTTGATGTTTATTGTATTGGCAATGAGATATGGTAACTGTAGAAACCGGATGGTGTGGTTGTCGAATTGCCAGAAACAGATCTGGATACCGGGGATCACCCCGAACCGAAGCTGTCCTTGCTTCATATTCCTTAAGGCAGACTACTGGGCACAGATGAACGTTATGTGGAAAAGCTGAGTTGAAAACTGATGTAATGGATGTCTTCATACGTCTCAATATATCGAAGGAAACGCCTTCTGGTGTAAATAAGCGTGCCGCGAGGTCCAGTGCTCGGACATCTCAGACACGTTTACAGGAAATTAGACAAAACAGCATAACCAGTTTAGCGGTGAGCTGCTTGATCGAAAGGTCCTCATTCTTTGGCCAATTTTCAAAAAGTCAGAGAACGAGGCTAACATCCCACAAGGCTGCATATTTAGGTCATGGTGAGCGTGCAAACTTGATGCCAATTAGAAGTCGACATACCACTGGGTGTTTCCCTGCTTTTCCAGCCTTGGTGGCCCGCCGAAATAGCTGATATATAAGTTGATTGTACGATATGCCAGGCCATGGTTGAAAAGTGAAGTAAGGAAACTTAAAACCTGACTCACATTTGCAGATATGGGATCCACGTGTTGTTCCATGCACCAACTATTCCATGTGTTCCAGGCATGTAGGTATGACCTCCTTGTTCCTGGGGCCCAAGCCCCTGCCAGGAGGTCCAGAGTTGTTTGTGGAACATTTGGGATGTAGCAGAGTCTCCTGAAAGGAGCCATGCCAAGAGTTTGAGATGTCCCTGAAGTAGAAGGGGATGTGAGTTCCCGTCTGGGTCCAGTACGAGGTTGGTGACCACCGGTAGTAACCTTCGGGAGATCTATGGACATTTCCATGAGTGTAGGCAACCAGGGCTGAGACGTCCAGAAGGGGGATATAAGGATCAAGGAGGTTCGGTGATGTCTGAGATGCAGCAGAGTCTGTGTGATGAGAGAGAAAGGAGGGAAGGCGTAGTTCGGCCACGGTTGGAGGAAAGCGTCCATCGCCAGAGCTTCCTTGTCCGGCCTCCAGCTGAAAAACTTTGGCAAATGTGTGTTCAAGCGTGAGGCAAACAGGTCGATGTCCACGGGGCGCCAAAGTGAGTGTAAATGGCTGAAGATGGCAGGGTTCAGTCACCAGTCACTGGCATCTCGTAGGTGTCTGGAATTCCAATCCGTCACTATGTTGGTCATCCCCGGAATGTACTGCGCTTGTACTGAAATGTTGCGATCCAGACAGAATTGCCAGAAATCTTTTGCTAGTTCCGCTAGTATTGTTGACTTTGTGCCCCCGAGGTGGTTGATATAGCGGACCGCTGACATATTGTCCATGCGTAACAGAATGGAGCAGTTGGTCGATATAGTTAAGAGACTCCGTAGGGCAAACGATCCTGCCAGCAGTTCGAGGCAGTTGATATATAGTCCCTGTTCCTCTAGGGACCATTTCCCTCCGGTGGAGTTAGATCCGCAGCGCGCACCCCAGCCGAGCATACTTGCATCGGATTCCACTATGATGTTCGGAGTGGTTCCGAAGATCAGTCGGTCGTTCCATGCTTCCATGTGTTGTAGCCACCACCTGAGTTCTTCTTTGGCAGTGCAGTCGAGAGGAACAGAGTCTGAGTACGAGTTCCCCAAACAAAAGTATTTGGCCTTCAGTCGTTGAAGTGCTCTGTAGTGCAGAGGGTCGGGAAATATGGCTTGGATTGACGCTGAGAGAAGGCCGACAATCCTGGCCAGTTGTCTCAAGGTAAGAACAGGATGTGCTAACATCCACCTGATTTCCTTTTTGATGAATTTGACTTTGGTTGTTGGGAGTAGGAGTGCTCCGTTCACAGCATCTATGGTGATAGGAATTCTATTGATTGAGAGGGTTTGGTGACCAACTTCTCCCAATTGATTAGGAAACCCAGGTTTTCTAGCAGAGTCCTCGTCCAAGAAAAATGTTTGTGGAGCAGACGAGGGTCCTGCACCATTATGAGGATATCGTCTAAGTATATTATGAGTTGAACTCCTCTGCTGCGCAGGAGGGCGATCACTGGTTTCATGAGCTTTGTGAAGCACCAGAGTGCCGATGAAAGGCCGAACGGTAGCCATTTGAATCGCCACACGGTTTCCTCCCATTGGAATTGTATGAATTTTTGGCAGTTTTCGGCCATTGGAACAGTGAGATACGCGTCCTTCAAGTCGAGCTTGACCATCCAGTCCCCTGTAAGCAGGAGGTCTCGGAGAGAGTGTATACCTTCCATCTTGAAGTGGTGGTATGTGACAAACATGTTTAGAGGTCGTAGGTTGATAACTGGACGAACCTGGTGTGAGAGGGTGAATTGTGGAAATTGCACCATTGGAGGCTAAGGCCTGAACCTCCTGTGATATCAGATATTGATTGTGAGTGGGGAATACCATGCGGTTGGGGGGCTGTATTTGAACAGGGTATTGTACAAAATCTGTATAGTAACCCTGGACAGGGTGGAGGACCCAGGCATCTGAAGTGAGCAAGCGCCATGCATTGACAAAGTGACACAGTCTGCCCCCCACCATTGTTAATGAAGACAGATGAAGTGGCATTGAACTTACCATAAGGTCGTCAGCCATAGGAAGAACCTCTGGGTTCCCGAGACTGCCATGGTCTGCCCCGAACTGGGAAGAACGGTGAGGTAGGTTTGAACTCAGGTGCTGTAAACCTGGACTGTATGGGGCCTCAATAGTCCTGGTATGAACCCCGGGGTGAGCTGCCGGGAAGACGGTCACGATATCTTCCGGCCCCGCCAAAAACTCTCTGGTGAAACATTCGTTTCATGCTGGCTTGAACTTCATCAAGTGCCGTAAAGGTGCCTACATACGTGCCTAGTTCTTTGACAAAGTTATCTCCAAACAGGCATGCTTTTGCCTGAGGTCCAGGCTCTGAAATAGCTAGGTTCACTAGCTTAGGTTCGATTTTAATAAGGATTGCATTGCGCCTTTCAGTGGCCACCGCAGTATTGGCGTTAACCAGCAGACATACGGATCGCTGGATCCACCCCCTTATGGCTTCCAAATCAACTGGTGTACCACCTGCCAGTGCGATTTCGATCATGTGGAACATTTTCGCAAGTGGCCCCAGGACATCCAGGACCTTATCCTGACAATTCCGCCAGGTAAAGTCTAGGCCCTTCTTGACCTTCCAACCTGATTTCCCCAAGAATTGGGCGATCTTTGGGTTGTCAGGGGTGGCGCATGCCATATCAGAAATTGTGGGGCGTGGGCATTCTGCCCGGAGTTTGTTTCATGCCACCTTGTCAAGTGGCTTTCTAATGCGAGCAGCGATATATTTCGCTACATGCTCTAGGGGATACCACTCTGAGGATCTCGGGTGTTGTAAGGTGTCGGGATCAAAAAGCGGTTCGCCCTGAGGGTCAAGCAGGGCGGAGTCGTCAACTCCATCTTTGGGGTCTGCTCCCGCTATTGTCAAGGAGCCGTGCTCCGGAAAATAAAAGCTGGAATCATAAGAGTCCTCCTCATCGGACTTGCTCTGTGCCTCCTCTTGCTCTGATTCAGATTCGGAGGATTCAATCAGGGCTTTTGCCCTCTTCCAGTTCCTCACCGATTTTGCCCGCTGGGGGGCTCTTAGTTGTGGTCCAACCACAAGTTCTGTGACAGCACATACCCTGTCTGTCTGTAAGATTTTGGAGGCATCCTCGTCTAAATGGCGAGACTTTTTTGCGGATTTATGCCCACTAGGGGCCACTGGTTTACCCTCCGGGGCGTTAGCAGTGAGAGTTGGTGGTAACTGAGTGGACCTCAGTTCACTGGTGATTGACTGGGAGATATTATCTGACATGGCCCCCATAGTAGTATAGATGGATTGTGTCACAGACTTCGTCATAGCAGCGTCTAGGAGGGAATGCAGATTCCATGTGCTCCTGTGACGCTTCAATTAATGTGGGTGGATTGGACCCTGATGGGGGCGTCGGGGTTATGGTAGTACTGGTGGCAGGGCCGGAAGCTTCAAACCCTTTACCGGACTGCATGGTTCAGAATTTTAATTGTATAAGTGACCGGCAGCAAAAAAACTATTTAATGAGGGCCAAGCACTACAAGGACTGTAGTGACAGGATGAGGAACTGCAGTGTGAAAAATTAAGGCTAATAGGCACAGTTAATCTTGTTAAATAGGCACAGTATAAACAATAAAGCAAGCTCACCGAGTGTTCCCTCAGGAATAAGCTCCTGGGGAGCACCGGTAGCCTGCCTAGCAACTCAGCCGTCTCCACGGCTTAATCCCGCCCCCAAACGAGCAGTATTGGCCACGCTAGAAAAAGCGCGGCAAGACTGCCAACCAAAATATGGCCGTCGCGAAGCACTAGCAGGAGGCAAAGCCGCGAAACGGCCGGGACCGCGGGAAGATGGTACCCGGTGCGAGGAGGTAGCCTCAAGGCTGAGGTTCCCAAATAGACAGGAGTTAATACCTGGTCGGAAGATAATCAAACCGACCAGGTGATGAGGGGAAACAGGGGTGGGGGAGGAAGGGAGGGAAGAAACAATAATTTACCACAAAAGTACAAGTAACAGTATAAGTGATTTGCAAACAAAGGTAAATTAAAGGCAAATGCACCCAAACTATACAGACATAATTAGACAATTTCCCCAAATTATGAGAGAGATGTAAAATTATACTTAGCTGAGGAGGCAGCAGCAAAAGAAAGAGGAGTGGCTTAGGGTCACATGGGACATTATGGTGCTAGGAACACTCTCATTGGTTAATGTTATATGTGGTTAACCCTTTGGGGGTAAATGATGTTTGTTATTGAAATTTTTCGTTGAATATCTACAATATCCTTTCTTTTGCTGCTGAGGAATAAAGAAAGAGATAAGCATAATAAGAGCCTCTTAATGTCCTTTAATAAAATTACTACCACTGAGACTTTGTATTGGACACCATGAGTTACACTTTAAATTTATACCAAACCAACTTGAGTTACAAAATATAAGATTACTCTGCCAGTGTACATCAATATTGTAGTTATGAAATAAATTAATTTAAAGAGAAATTGTGGATTCACTAGAGCCAAGATGGATGTTTAATTCATATTATGTATAATTGGTATAAGATGTCCTGGTTATAAGGGTGTTGAATATGAAGTGTATAATAATTCTACTATGAATACATCCACTCCAGGTATCACCCCCATCCCACAAAAAATCCCCAAGCCTTATAAAGAATAACAAAAAAGAAGACTGTAGGCACCAAAATCACTTCAACAGATTAAAGTGGTTATAGTGCCTCTGATCATGGGTTCCAGGCCCTGCTCACTGTTTAGTAGAGATTCTCGGTTCCCGGCAGCCAGGCCTTCAGTGACGAAATGAAGGTGGTATAGCTATGCCCTGCTTAATGACATACCAGGGCTAGTAGGCAGTGGTAGTCTGAGAATGTCAGATGAGTGCTCCAAACCTTGGTTTGAAGTGGCATGACACAAGGCACAAACATAGCTCCACCTATAGAAGTGGCTATGGTGCCTACGCTGTTCCTTTAAATGGGAAGCATGGCTTCATTAAATGCATAGTTAATGTTTCATTGTGAACCAAAAGGAATACCAGCCCATTCGGCGGCCAGCAGAAGAGTGCTTTATTCCATCCTTACAAGTACAACATTTCATTCATACATCATTTTAATGTCTAACGATGTTTGTGTTATTTTTTTATTAGTAGTAATGCTAATTCTGCTTTCCACTTTTAGATTAAATGATGGGACCATGGCTCTTATTGTTGTAAGAAATACTTCAAGACAAGAGTTTGTGAGACATTTAAAGCGACATCCCACTTTGAAAGACCAGGTACTTCCACTCCAAAAATAGGCTGGGGAGATTAGATTTATGTCTGCAATTCATTTTTTTTCTTCTGCAACTAGATATGATTGTGTGACGGATTTAAAATGATCTATAATCCCATTTAAATCAAATGTCTTGACTGATATTTCAGAAAACCGTTGTAATGTCAAAGTGGAGCTATATTAATATCAAATGGGGGCTTGTATGATGCAAAAAACAAAGGTGTATTAAATAAAATGTACTGTTTTGTTCTAATAACAAGCTAAGACATTTAGCTTAATTCAGGTTCTTCTAATTACACAAAAATGTTGCTTCATTTTGGTGTAATAAGAACTAAATTTGTGCATGGTGAAAAAATTAATTTTTTACAAACCATTCAGTCCGGAAATAAAACAAATTTCAGGGACAGAGGAATTTCAGCGGTTTGGTGGTTTTGCTCCCAAAAAAAAAAATGTGGTAAAAGAAATTAGTCTAACAATAAGTGTGTGAAAATGGACCAATCAGTGTACTACAAAATATAGATAAAAGTTGATGACGTAGGACGTTTGTGACGCTGCACAACGGGAGGAGGCAGAGGAATGGTGAATATCTAAGGAGAACGCGGTGAGAGGAACACAAGGAAAAATAGATTTGGTCCGAGTAACGAGACGCCCAACATCCCTGCCCCTGTCTGCAAGATCGAGGGAGAGCTGTGGAAGACCTGGAGGTGAAGTGAGAATAAGGAAGGAAAAAAGGAAGAGAAGTGAGAGGGACGTGAAGACGAGAGCTGAAAGTGGGGGATTGAGAAATTTATGGCAAGACAAAAGGCACTAAAGTAAGCGAAAAAGGAAATTGAAGGGAACCATTCAATGTAAAAGTGGGGAAAAAAACAAAAAACAATTTGTATATAGGTTCAGAAATTTGTGTTTACCAGACTACATTCAATCTCACTTTAAACGTTGTATCTAAGTTTGAGATATCGGTGTTAAGAAATTTTCGGTATAAAGGAAGGGAGGAAAATGAAAAAAGTAAAAAGCCGTTAAGTGAATAATCCCCTTGGAGGGGAAAAAAAAATGAAACTCAAATGAATGTGGTTGCCAGAAAAAGCAATTTATATATACATTCAGAAAGGCTTTGAAAATAGAGTATCTCTTAATATGCTTAGAGGAAATATGGATGCTGAAGTTTTCAGTGAAAGACTTTTTGGTGTATGAGGAGGGGGGCTGTCTCTAAAGGTGAACATTAGAGAGAATCCTTGAAAAAACTTTTGTGAAAATCATAAAACAAAAAAAAGTGGTTAAGTGAATAATACCATCTAAGAGAAAGAAAACAAGAAAAAGACCAAGGATATGGGAGGAAAGAAAAAAAAAAACAACAATTTGTATATATTTCTAAGAAAGTTTGGTTACTCAGAGTACCTTCATACCTACTTTAAAGGAAGCACTGAAATTAATTGAGATACCAGATTTTTTATTAGAAGGCTGTAAAAAGAATCTTTGGTGATAAGATTTAAGGAGGAATATCTATTCGCTTTCAAAAAGGGATCTATAGAGAAGAACCCTTGAGGGGGGAGAAGGGAAAGGATAAAGAAGGAGAAGAAAAAGAAAAAAGAGAAAAAAAAAATGTTAAGCGAATAATCCCCTGTGGGGGGAGAGAAGGAGAAAAAAGAAAGAAGGGGGAAAAGGTGTACTGCAAATCAAATACAATTAACTACGAGTGATTAATAAAAAAAAAATGGTTGTCTGAAAAAAACAAGACAATTTGTATATATGTTCAGATAAACTCTGTAATTAGAGTATTTCCAATTCCACTTTAAGGGGAGTATCAAAATCAATCAAGAAAGATGAGATACTGATGCTAAAAAAATATTTTCTAAAAGATCCCTTGGTAAATAAGGAAGGGGAAAGCCTTGGAATGTGAACACTAGAGAGAACCCCTGAAGAATTTAAACAAATAATAAAATAAAAATAAAATAAAAAACCCCTGTGCAAACACCAAAATTGAAGGGGAGAAAAAAGAAAGATCAAGCAAATAATTATAAGTTAATGTTCTAACTGAGATAAAAGTAGAAAGTTATCAAGGAGTTGTAAGATCTGAAAAAGAGGGAAGATGAAGGAGAAAGAAAAGGAGAGTAAGTATGAAAGAAGAAAAAAAGGAAGGAAGGGGAAAAAAAATTACCTTGAAGAAGGGAACTGATCCCAAAAGCTCAAAAAAAAGTAAAGAGGCGAAAGAGCAGGGATCGAATAAATCTCTGTTATCATATTATCCCTCTCCAAGTTCAGAAGAATATTCAATCTCAAGAAGAAGATTAAGCTCTCCACCCAAACAAAATAAAAAAGATACCAAAGAGAAACATCAATCCCAAGATGAATCAGAAACATTATGCCAAGTAAAAGGCAAGAAAAATCCCTAGTTAATGTACAAGAAGAGCAAGTACAAATTTCCAAAGAGTTTTTAACCAATTTATTAGAAGAACATAGAGATCAAATAAAAAAAGAAATGGTAACCGTCATAAAAGAAGTAAAAGAGGAATTAAAGAATTTGAATCAAAAAGTCCAAGAGAATATTGAAAAACTAGAGTCCATGAAATTTGATATGGAAAAACAAGAAGAAGAAAATGCGAACCTGTTTAAGAAGGTATCTGAGCTACAAAACAAAATAGCCGATTTGTAAGACCGTTTAAGGAAAACTAATCTCAGGATAAGAGGTGTCTCAGAAGATGTAAAAAATGAAGAAATAAAAGATTACCCCTACTTATACAGGGAGTGCAGAATTATTAGGCAAATTAGTATTTTGACCACATCATCCTCTTTATGCATGTTGTCTTACTCCAAGCTGTATAGGCTCGAAAGCCTACTACCAATTAAGCATATTAGGTGATGTGCATCTCTGTAATGAGAAGGGGTGTGGTCTAATGACATCAACACCCTATATCAGGTGTGCATAATTATTAGGCAACTTCCTTTCCTTTGGCAAAATGGGTCAAAAGAAGGACTTGACAGGCTCAGAAAAGTCAAAAATAGTGAGATATCTTGCAGAGGGATGCAGCACTCTTAAAATTGCAAAGCTTCTGAAGCGTGATCATCGAACAATCAAGCGTTTCATTCAAAATAGTCAACAGGGTCGCAAGAAGCGTGTGGAAAAACCAAGGCGCAAAATAACTGCCCATGAACTGAGAAAAGTCAAGCGTGCAGCTGCCACGATGCCACTTGCCACCAGTTTGGACATATTTCAGAGCTGCAACATCACTGGAGTGCCCAAAAGCACAAGGTGTGCAATACTCAGAGACATGGCCAAGGTAAGAAAGGCTGAAAGACGACCACCACTGAACAAGACACACAAGCTGAAACGTCAAGACTGGGCCAAGAAATATCTCAAGACTGATTTTTCTAAGGTTTTATGGACTGATGAAATGAGAGTGAGTCTTGATGGGCCAGATGGATGGGCCCGTGGCTGGATTGGTAAAGGGCAGAGAGCTCCAGTCCGACTCAGACGCCAGCAAGGTGGAGGTGGAGTACTGGTTTGGGCTGGTATCATCAAAGATGAGCTTGTGGGGCCTTTTCGGGTTGAGGATGGAGTCAAGCTCAACTCCCAGTCCTACTGCCAGTTCCTGGAAGACACCTTCTTCAAGCAGTGGTACAGGAAGAAGTCTGCATCCTTCAAGAAAAACATGATTTTCATGCAGGACAATGCTCCATCACACGCGTCCAAGTACTCCACAGCGTGGCTGGCAAGAAAGGGTATAAAAGAAGAAAATCTAATGACATGGCCTCCTTGTTCACCTGATCTGAACCCCATTGAGAACCTGTGGTCCATCATCAAATGTGAGATTTACAAGGAGGGAAAACAGTACACCTCTCTGAACAGTGTCTGGGAGGCTGTGGTTGCTGCTGCACGCAATGTTGATGGTGAACAGATCAAAACACTGACAGAATCCATGGATGGCAGGCTTTTGAGTGTCCTTGCAAAGAAAGGTGGCTATATTGGTCACTGATTTGTTTTTGTTTTGTTTTTGAATGTCAGAAATGTATATTTGTGAATGTTGAGATGTTATATTGGTTTCACTGGTAATAATAAATAATTGAAATGGGTATATATTTGTTTTTTGTTAAGTTGCCTAATAATTATGCACAGTAATAGTCACCTGCACACACAGATATCCCCCTAACATAGCTAAAACTAAAAACAAACTAAAAACTACTTCCAAAAATATTCAGCTTTGATATTAATGAGTTTTTTGGGTTCATTGAGAACATGGTTGTTGTTCAATAATAAAATTAATCCTCAAAAATACAACTTGCCTAATAATTCTGCACTCCCTGTACCCTTTGTGTCACTTTACCCCACTCCCTCTAGCATGTAAGCTCATTGAGCAGGGCCCTCAATCCCCTCTGTTCTTGTATGGCAAACTTGTCTGGTTACAAATACGTATCTGTTAGTCCACCAATTTTACGCTATGCAACTTGTTGGCGATTTATAAATAATAATATATATATATGGATATATATATATATATATATATAAACAAGAAAAATTATCCTGCACTCCATATAATTAGAATATACTTGCCCGGTGCTTGTCAAGCAAAATGTAAAAAGGAATCCAGATAGCACTCTCAGGACTGTTGAATCAAATAAAACTGTGTTTAACAGACTGAAACGTCGATTCTTTTTTTAAAAGCTCATTAAAAGCTTAGTTTTATTTGATTCAACAGTCCTGAGAGTGCTATCTGGATTCATATGTAGCAAGGCCATTAGGCCTGAATTTGTGGGAGGAGTAAGTCCCCTACTTAAACTCCCAGCCCCTACTCACCTCTGCCGCTCAGCTGATTGTCCCCATAGCAACCAGCACTTCCGGTCCAGCTTCCCGCCAGAACTGTTCCTGTTTCCAGCAGTCAGACGTCCTGAACAATCCACCGTCCGTTTGAGGTCCTTCCACTCGTTTTTTCCCGGTCGAGGTACCCGGCTTCCGGTAACGAGACCGGCACGTTCACGTAAGCTAGGCGAGGGAAATAGCGTTACGCTATTTCCCTCCGTTCGGGCCTAAAAACGTAGGGGTAGGCTCCCCCTATCTTATTTACACGAATACATGCTCTTCTTAAAAAGTATTCAGTGTTCGCGCCAAAACGGACGAACGCTCGGCACATTTACACATCATTTAAACATATTCGTACGGAAACTACCGAATCTATATATAAAGTATAACGCTCATATTATTATCTGTATTCCCTTATTTCCGTTCAGTCACTCAGTACCGACCTATTTCGTATGGTTAAAACACGAACACCATGTACTAATCCATATTCGGTTAGATCCTATTCAAACAGGCTAAAGTATGCACAAAGTTCAATTACACGAATTCTACTACATTTACGTATATTCCCTGTTCGGTCAGATAACTACTGATACCTACACGTCAGTATGGGGTTATACTAATCTGGTTTAACTACCAGCCTTTTGTTTTTCTATCTAGGCTAACCGGTTTAATTTATTTTACTATAAAAACTATTATAAACATACGGTTTTTCATACACATATTTTAACTAATAAAACTTCATCCTTTTTTAACCATGGTACATACTTTCATACGTGACTAATACAAATAATACTATTTTTCTAAATATACACCAGACATATTTTAATCTCGACACACAGATAATACGTTATTAAACACTACGTGCTACAATACCCGTTACACCAACATCTGTACTATTCCTTTTCCATATAATCACGCTGTCACATATTTTGGCTTTACAGATTGCATCGGTTTCTCGCTTTTTCTGCGCTAAAGTTGTTATTTCAAGGTCTTTTATTACAGGAACAGGTATTGTATCTTATCACTTTGAGTAATCGGGTTTTATTACTTACCATCACATCTGTCGCTAACTATGGAAATTTTCTTTGGTTAAACCCTTAGCTCTAGTATTATTCTAAGCTTCCACCGGTTCAACACAGTTAACCTGCTACGCTTAACGTAATCTCTGTACATCAAACCAAGGTATAGTTCACTACTCTTTTTACTACATCTCATACTAGACCTCACGCGGTCTCAATTTCATTACTGCTTTCCCACAGGCCTACGCCCACGGTACATTATCTCTTTACTATTTTTCTACCCAGACATTCGGTCATACGGCCATCAGGCTCTGAAAACACCAAAACCTGACCCGGTACTCAGCCATACCATCAGGTACTTACGTCCTTACCCAAGTACGTCCATTCGCCACTCCAAGGCCTCTTTCTGCCTTCTCACAAAATATCTAAATCATCCCATTCACACACCTAAACCTTCCAGATCCCTCAATGCAGGATCTCACGTTGCGCCCCTAACAAACCAACTCCCAATACAAATAATACGACACCACGATACGCATAAATACATCAACATCTGTCTTAAATCCTCAGGATTCTTCCTCAAGGACAGCAATAAGACAAGACTCACCACACTTATTACCACCAGAAGGTTCCAGATACCATTTGCGACCAGTCAAGGTTAGTATCCACACACCACTCCAGTCCTCTCACTTTATCCTTAAGCATACAATCAAACTGGCTACAGGGTCTAGGCTAATGCCTTAGCTCACCCTATCTGGAAATCTGATCCCGTGAGGCCTACCACCCCCACCCCACCTCAACACGGAGGTACGGCCCCATGCCCAAATTATAGTTATAAGCCTCGCATGCCCTACTACAGGGCTCTAGTTAGGGCCTCACCTGTCACGGCCACACGTTTTGATTTCTCTTTACTGTCACCGAGAGGCCAACATCCCGCCACCACGTCTGTGGCAACTACGTCATAAGCCAAATCATAGGTAGAGCCTCTCACCGCCACTTGGCATTAGCAAGGCCTCACCTATCCAAACATTCAACAGTTAAGTTTTTCGCTTCGGCTTCTAGCATTACAGTCCAGTTCTTCTAGATACACCATCCCCCATACCCCTCCTACTTACCTTACTCCCCTTCTAGTATATCTTTCACATAATCATTCCTTTTTAGAATGTCCCAAGAACCAATTCCAGCCGAAGAATTGACAGAAGAAACACCATTCACGCCAATCAGACCCGAGTCTCCAGGCGAATCACTCACTCTTTCAACCCCCACGTCCTTGAGAGCATGGACTATTCCCAAAATTAGAAAGGCAGAACTTTATAGGCTGCTAACCCCCCAAGCTCCCGAGCCTAGGCCAGGGACTAGCTTTCAAGGACAACCACCAAGCAACAGCACGGCCACCCAGGATACCCTGGCAGATATCTTGGCCAATCTTCAGACCCTCAATAGCAGGCTATCTAAGGTGGAGAGCGCCATCTCCTCCTCAGGTACTACCACGGAAGTCCCAGTCTCTACCACGGCTGTACCCGCTATACCAATATGCCCTCCTATACTCCCCACTCCAGCACCAGGCACAGCCATTACACCATTTGAGTCACCAGCACACTCCGTCCCAGACTCTATCAGGAAAGATATCCTAGACGGGAAGGACGTGTGTCTGGTGTCTTTGCTCATAGCCTCTTAGGATATACTCGAGAACAAGGCATACAACTATGGTGACATTTCAGTTGTGCTCAAGACGAGGGATCCCAGGCTCAATAAAAAATTGTCTATCCCCCAGTTCGTGATAGCTTTCGGGATATACCGCGACGTCATTTGCACGGTGTATCCCCACAGGAGAGAAGAGTTAGACATCTATCTTCACAAGGTGGTGGATCTAGGCATCAAGTACGGGGGCTTCTCTTTCTATGACTATCACAAGTCAGTTTCAGCGAAGGCGGCGACCCATCTGAAGCAGTTCAATATAAGAATGAACTGGGGTCAGATGGACACAGAACTTTTCTGTCGCCACTTCGCTGGACTCAGGCCCTCCGCTTGTGCCATATGTAATTCGACATCCCACATGGCGTACTTATGTCCCGTCGAAGCAGATCCCACCACCTCCACTCCCACCCCTCACTCCACTTTCACACCTCACTCTACTTTCACCCCTCACAACAAACCAGCGGGTGGTCTTCGGGATAAGCTGGGTAGGCCCATCTCCTTTTTAGGTAAGGCGCAAGTGTGCAATAATTTCAACGCAGGCTCCTGCAGTTTCAGCGCCTGTAGATTATTGCACATCTGCTCCATATGTTTCAGGGCACATACCAAGACCATGTGTCCAGCCAGGTTGTCACCAAACAAGTGACTAACCGACATAAATATCGACAACCTGTTTTTTTATCTAAGGTCTCACCCTAGCAGGCACTTGGTGGAATATCTCACCACAGGGTTCACACAAGGGTTTCTCACGGGTATAGTAGCCATTCCCCCAGGTACACTAGAATGTCCTAATCTCCAGTCAGCACGTTTAGACCCAGTCTCCATAGACACTCTCATTTTCTCTGAAACCACCAACGGTTTCATGATCAGGCCCGTCACCTCATCACCATTTTCCTCCTGGCGCACTAACCACATTGGTATTACTATTCACAAATATTCTAATAAAAAACATCTAATTATTGATTTATCGGCACCGCACTCCTCTTTTGTTCCAAGCATAAACGCACTCATTCCAGCAGACGAATTCTCATTTCAGTACGTAACCATCGAGGACGCCATACAGTCCATCATATCATCTGGTAATCGACCCTGGCTCAGCAAAACAGACATCACAAACGCGTTTAAATTACTACCCATGCACCCCTCACTCTGGCACTTACACGGTGTTAAATGGTGAGGGAAATATTACTTCTCAACCCGACTCACTTTCGGTTCTCGAAGCAGCCCCAAACTGTTCGACATTTTCACAGAGTCACTATGCTGGCTGCTTCTGAACGTCATCAGGTGTCACTCCGTTATTCACTACCTAGACGACTTTCTACTGATAGAGCCAGGGTCACCAACACCCACAGCAATCAGAAGTACTACTGCACTATTTTCCACACTTGGAGTCCCTTTGTCCCCAGCCAAAACTATAGGCCCCACAACAAAATTGACCTTTCTGGGGATAGAGCTGGACTCTGTTAACCTCAGAGCTAGCCTTCCCCACAACAAACTGTCACGATTGAGAGGGGAGATAGACATGTTCCTGCGGAATGATGTTTGCACCAGGAGAGAACTTCAGTCCCTTCTCGGATCCCTGAACTTCGCCATGCGTATCATCCCGCAGGGGAGGTCTTTCATATCCAGACTTCTTTGCCTGCTCCACGGAGTTCCGGACTCCGGCACAGTTTCTTTGGACCCCCACGCCAAGGCTGACTTAGCTATGTGGGGGAAGTTTTTGAAAGACTGGAATGGTATCTCCATGTTTATCCCCCCTCTCTCCACCTCTTCACCCATCATCCACACAGACGCAGCAGCCAACACCGGTTTTGCAGCCATTTTCGGGAACCACTGGTTTAGGGACCACTGGCCCACTCAGACGGATGCCTTGCCAGGATTCAGGGAGACCTCAGCACTATTCGAAATTTACCCCATTGTGGCGGCCGCACACACCTGGGGTCATCTCTGGTCCGGCTAGGCAGTAAAATGCTACTCAGATAACTCGGCGGCTTGTGAAATCATTAACAAAGGGCGCTCATCATCCCTGACCATCATGCGGCTGATTCGCAAGCTGACCTGGTTGGCAGGCTCCGGTCAGTTTCACTTAGTATGTTTTCACATCCCGGGTATTCACAACACGGCCGCTGACGCTCTTTCTCGTTCTCAATTCCAGGCATTCTCTCAGGCACTCCCAACGGCTCACCAACAGCCATCCAGGACACCACGGTTTCACGAACTAATCTTGGATTAAGCACACTCTTGCATCACGCTAGAACACTCACTCACCAAGCATTATCACCCAACACTGCTATCACTTAAAATAGGGCACTTAATATATTTAACAAATTCACTGCAGAATTCGGTCTTCAAGGTGACTTTTCTATTCAAACCATGGTGACTTTTGCCTCTTTCTGCCACCTACACCTTAAACTGTCGCACAACACCATTAAACTTTACCTCAACGGGGTTCAGCACCACAGCCTCACCAATTTTCCTAACAACACTCCTTTCCTGTCATCATACCCCATTAAAAAGGTTTTGAAAGGTATATCAAAGGTTTCACCTCCACTCACAATCACTAGATTACCTATAGATGGTCACTTAGCAATCTCCTTGACACAGCCCCATTCGATAGCGACACAAATACGGTGATCAAATCCGCTATATATCTCGCTTTCTATGGTTTTCTCACACCTAGAGAGTTCACCGTGGTTTGTCAAGGAGATATCACGCTAAGCCTTAAAACATCACACCTCACTAAGATAGAGGATCACTACCTACTTTCGATCCCTACAACTAAAACCAACCGGTCACTACACCCTACAATAATTCCTCTCTTCTCTACTGATAATGCTGGTGTCCGGTAAAAGTACTAGATCAACTACGGTCAACTCTTCACGCTCACCTACCAGACTCTCCGCTCTTAACACTACAAGGGCACCCGCTAACCACAGCAAAATTGATGTTACATGTCAGAACTCTGTTATCTAAGCTCGGACACAACCCGGCTGCATTCTCCGGGCACTCCTTCCGTATAGGAGCCGCCTCAGCAGCCTCTAGCACAAACACACCGGTCCACATCATCAAGAGACTGGGGCGATGGAAATCCTCCATATATAATGCATATATTCCACAACCGGAGAAAGAGCTTCGCCAAGCTTTCAGGAACTTGGTCTTGTAAAATGCAATAAAGTGTGTATTTTCTCGAATTTATCTTTTGCCCTCTTTTATTTACAGGCCCACTCGTACGTTGGTTTCGGCACACCACAACCAACTTTGCTCACAGATACTATCCATTACGTATTTAAATTCCGAGCACAAGTAGAAAGGCCATTAGGCCTGAATTTGTGGGAGGAGTAAGTCCCCTACTTAAACTCCCAGCCCCTACTCACCTCTGCTGCTCAGCTGATTGCCCCCACCCACCTACACCCTGTTATAACTACATTCTCCTTGGTGGGCCCTCTTTTATTTACAGGCCCACTCGTACGTTGGTTTCGGCACACCACAACCAACTTTTAATCACAGATACTATCCATTATGTATTTAAATTCCGAGCACAAATATATATATGCACATAATTATTTATTTTTCACTCCTCTATTGGTCACTTCTCACTTGATCTGTGAATAAAATCAACATTTAGTGACCGTCATAAATCATATCACGAATCAAAACGAACATATTCGTATGTTTACATTGCAGGTTTAAATCCAACACTAGTTGCACTAGGGGTGCTTACACTTCAATGATGCTCACCTAGTCTCCACTCCTTCAAAAAATCGTTAAAAACCCACTTCTTCATAAAAGTGTATCAATTAAACTGTTAGCTCCTGACTGATTCCTCTTCTGCAACTGTCACTAATCTAATACTAGCCTTACCTTTTGTGTCACTTTACCCCACTCCCTCTAGCATGTAAGCTCATTGAGCAGGGCCCTCAACCCCTCTGTTCCTGTGTGTCCAACTTGTCTGGTTACATTGTAAAGTCCACGCATTGTAAAGCACTGCGGAATTTGATGGCACTATATAAATAACATAATAATAATAAAGCTCAGTCACATGTGACAGCTCATATGAAAGCATTGACTACAATGCTTTCCTATGAGGAAGCTTGGATTCGCACATGGCACTTGCCAAGCAAGCGCATCAGGTCACTAATTCTCCTCTATAAGGAGCAATTGATTGGACAATTACAGATGTCGTAGAAGGGGGAGAGGTGAGCAACACTAAGGAAGACTTAGCGATGGGAAAAAAATAAGTAAAACATATTTTTTTAAAATAACATAGCGGGGACCTGTATAGAGCGAGGGATAGTGATACTATAATGTTTGGAATGCAGGTTCGTATTCCTAATGCTTTAGTGTTCCTCTAATAGCGTTTCTTAACTAATTTCTAAAATAAAAATATGTAAAGTAAGCCTAAATTTTTCTTAAAGAATTTGATAGTGTTAGGAATACAAATTTGTATTCCTAACAATATAGTGTCCTCTGGTCCCCTCTCCTTGTGGCCTGCCGTCCCCCGGCATGTAAAGGGTTAAAATAAAACTAACACGATTCCAGCATGATGTCCCTCGCCACTGGGTCAGCGCTCCGCCTTCTCCATCACCATCCGACGGGGGGTGGGAGCTAATGCATATGTGCAGGGCTGCCATCAGAAATTTTGGGGCCCCTGACACAGCTCAAGGTCTGGGCCCCCCGGTGCCTGCACCCGAGTCCGTCCGTCCGTCCCCCTCCTGAGTCCGCCCACAGGGATGCAGTGTCTGCAGGGCCGGTGCAAGGATTTTTGCCGCCCTAGGCAAAAGTAAAGTTTGCCGCCCCGCATGTGACATCACAATGCCCCACCCATATGATCTGCCATGTTAACTAACACAGTGCTGCCGTGTTTACAATAAAAGGCCTGCAGGGACAGGCTATAGACACCAGAACCACTATATTAAGTGGTTAACTGCAGTGGTTCTGGGGACTTTAATGTGAGGTAAATTAGAGATTAGTGCCACGAATAATATACTAGATTGCCTACTTACAACCAGATAAGGATGATGATGGGCTCTAGCTGCCATCTGGTTCCACTGGTCTGGTGTAGAACAGGCTCTCTGGAGGCGGTTTGTAACTGTGGTCACAAAAATCAATGTTCTGGGAGAACGGGAAGCAGCTCCATTTTTTTGAGGGCCCTTTACACAGCTCAAGGTCTGGGTCCCAGGGTCCACCTTTATGTTCCACCAATGAGTTTGTTCACAGGGGTGGTGTGTGTGTGTGGGGGATGTCCTGATGTGTGTAAGGAATGCATTGTGTGAATCTGTGTTTGTATGTGTAAGGGCTGCAAGGTGAGTTTGTGTATGTATGGGATGCAGTGTGTGCGTCTGTAAGGGATGCACTGAGTGTGTGTAAGGGGTGCATTGTGTGTTGCTGTGTGTAAGGGATGCATTGCTTGTGTATGTGTGTCTGTGTGTAATGCATTGTGTGTTTTTCTGTGTGCAAGGGGTGCATTGTGTGTGTGTGTGTTGGATGTCAATCTCTCCCCTGTCAATTTCCTTCTCCCCCCTCCCCTTCAATTTCCTTCTTCTCCCCCTCTCTCCAATTTCCTTCTTCTCCCCCCTCTCCAATTTCCTTCTTCTCCCCCTCCCTCTCATTGCCTTCTCCCCCCCTCCAATTTCCTTCTTCTCCCCCTCCCTCTCATTTCCTTCTTCTCCCCTTCCCTCTCATTTCCTTCCTCTCCCCCCCTCAAATTTCCTTCCTCCCTCCCCCCTCAAATTTCCTTCCTCTCCCCC